>CAMZMU010000084.1:37065642-37240094 GCA_947311845.1 Poa pratensis
GCTGCGATGATTGCCATGCCGGCGACCTCCGTGGCTACAGCCGCCGCTCCGGGGGCCGCCGCCTCGTCTTCCTCTCTGCCCGGGTGCCAAAGAACGGCAGCGAGGTATGCCACAACCTTGCTCCCGCGCCCGGAACCTCCGCGCCACCCCATCTTCAGCGCCGCACCGGAGCCACGAGCTTGTAGCCTGCTCGCCCCCCTGCCCCCCAGGCCTAGATCGGGCCCGGAGCCCCTCAATCCGCCACGCGTGGCCACAGCGAGATGCGCATGACCTGCCATGCCTCCGCGACATCCCGCTCCGAGCGCCGCCACGCCGGTCCACGCCGCCGTTCCATCCGCCTTGCCGACGAAGTCGCGCCGCCAGCTGGGCCTCCGCGAGGGAGACGAAAACGAACGTCCCGCCACCACTATCCTCGGGGTGCACGCGGCTTTGCCGGTGCCCTCCTCCGGCAGCGGTGACGTGGGGAGCCGGGGGGAGGGGTCGCAAAAACGGCGGCGGGTAGGGTTCCCCCCGTGTCGCCAGAGGAGGACGATGCGGGGGTCGGGGCTGTTATTCTCAAGTACAATGCCCTGCAACCACTATTACATTAGTAACGGCCGAGGACGTCTGATACGTCTCAAACGTATCTATAATTTTTGATGTTCCATGCTTGTTTTATACCAATTGCTACATGTTTTGCATCTACTTTATATCACTTTTATACATTTTTTGGGACTAACCTATTAACAAGATGCCGAAGTGCCAGTTCCTGTTTTCTGCTGTTTTTGTATTCCAGAAAAGCTAGTCTGGAAATATTCTCGGAATTGGACGAAACTACACGGGGGCCTATTTTTCCAGAACACGCCTGACGGAGCGAAGGAGCAGCAGAGGAGGGCCACCAGGGGCCACACGCACCTAGGGCCGGGCCCCCCTCTGCCGCGCCCTAGGGTGGTGTGGGCCCCTCGGGGGTCCGCAGCCGCCGCCCTTTCGCCTACTTATTCCCCCCGACGCGAAAACCCTAAGTACCTGAGCAAATATCCACGAAAAGTTCCAGAGACGCCGCCGCCGTCAACCCTAGCTCGGGAGGGTTCAGAACCTCTTCCCGGCACCCTGCCGGAGAGGGGAATCGTCACCGGAGGCTTCTACATCGCATGCCTGCCTCCGGAGTGATGCGTGAGTAGTTCATCCTTGGACTACGGGTCCATAGCAGTAGCTAGATGGTTGTCTCTCCACTTTGTGCCATCATGTTTAGATCTTGTGAGCTGCCCTACATGATCAAGATCATATTATTGTAATGCTACATGTTGTGTTTGCTGGGATCCGATGAATATTGAATATTATGTCAAGTTGATTATCAATCTATCTTATATGTTATTTAAGATCTTGCATGCTTTCCGTTACTCGTAGATGCTTTGGCCAAGTAGATGCTTGTAACTCCAAGAGAGAGTATTTATGCTAGATAGTGGGTTCATGTCTCCGTTTAACCTGGGACAGTGACAGAAAGTTCTAAGGTTGTGGATGTGCTGTTGCCACTAGGGATAACCTAACGATGCTATGTCCACGGGCATATGTGTTTGTTTACATTACGCACTTTACTTAATGCAATTATCCGTTGCTTGCAACTTAATACCAACGGGGACTCGGATGACAACCCGGCGGTGGATTATTAGTCATAGATGCTGTTGGATAACGGTCTATGTATTATGTCGTAATGCCCAATTAAATATCATAGTAGTCAACATGTCATGTATATGCATTGTCATGCGCTCACTATTTGTCAATTGCCCAGCTGTAATTTGTTCACCCAACATGTTAGTTATCTTTTATGGAGAGACACCACTAGTGAACTGTGGACCCCGGTCCATTCTTTTACACTGATTAAACAACCACAAACTGCAAACTGTTCCTTTTTCATTCTCTGCAATTTAATACTCATTTTCCACACATACGTTTAATCCTTTGTTTTCAGCAAGCCGTGAGATTGACAACCTCACTGTTTCGTTGGGGCAAAGTACTTTGATTGTGTTGTGTGCAGGTTCCACGTTGATCGTGTTGCGTCGTGCGGCCACCAACAACCTTCTGAAGAGTTGCTACTCCTACTGGTTCGATAACCTTGGTTTCTTTCTGAGGGAAAACTTGCTGCTGAACTGCATCATACCTTCCTCTTGGGGTCTCCCAACGAGCGTGTGATTCACGCCATCAAGCTCTTTTTCTGGCGCCGTTGCCGGGGAGACAGCAGTCTTCTGCAAGGGGAGTTTCACGCTTCCAATCTCTTTACTTTGTTTTTGTCTTGCTTAGTTTATTTTATTTTATCTTGTTTGCTTTCAATTATCAAAAACACAAAAAAATTAGTTACTTGCATCTAGTTTACTTTCAAGTTATTTTCTGTCCTGTTTTTAATTCTGCTAAAATGAGTACTCCTGAGAACACTAAGTTGTGTGATTTCACTAGCACGAACAACAATGATTTCATATGCACACCTATTGCTCCACCTGCTGCTTCAGCAGAATTTTATGAAATTAAACCTGCATTTTTAAATCTTGTTATGAAAGAGCAATTTTCTGGTGTTAGTACTGATGATGCTGCTGTTCACCTTAATAACTTTGTTGAACTTTGTGAAATGCAAAAGCTCAAGGAAGTAGATGGTGATATTATTAAACTAAAACTTTTTCCTTTCTCCTTGAGAGGACGTGCTAAAGAATGGTTGCTATCTTTGCCTAGAAATAGTATTGATTCATGGACTAAATGCAAAGATGCTTTTATTGGAAAATATTATCCTCCTGCTAAGATTATTTCTTTGAGAAGTAGCATAATGAATTTTAAGCAATTTGATAATGAACATGTTGCTCAAGCATGGGAAAGAATGAAATCATTGGTTAAAAATTGTCCCACTAATGGACTGACTACTTGGATGATCATCCAAACCTTCTATGCAGGATTAAATTTTTCTTCAACGAATTTATTGGATTCGGCCGCTGGAGGTACCTTTATATCCATCACTTTGGGTGCTGCAACAAAGGTATTAGATGATATGATGATTAATTATTCTGAGTGGCACACCGAGAGAGCTCCAACAGGTAAGAAGGTAAATTCTGTTGAGGAAACTTCTTCCTTGAGTGCCAAAATTGATACTATTATGTCTATGCTTGCAAATGGTCAACCGCATGTTGATCCAAATAATGTTCTTTAGCTTCTTTGGTTGCTCAAGAAGAGCATGTTGATGTGAACTTCATTAAAAATAATAACTTCAACAACAATGCTTATAGGAATAATTTTGGTAATAGCAATTATAGGCCCTATCCTTCTAATAGTGGCAATGGTTATGGAAATTCCTATAGTAACTCATATAACAATAATAAGAGTGTACCCTCCGATCTTGAAGTTATGCTTAAGGACTTTATTAGTACACAAACTGCTTTCAATAAAACTGTTGAGGAGAAATTTGGGAAAATTGATGTGCTTTCCTCTAAAGTTGATAGTCTTGCTCTTGATGTTGACTTGTTGAAACTAAAGAACCTGCCTCATGATGTTAAAGAGAGCAAAACTCTCAATGCTATACAAGTTAAAATTGATAACAATGTGAAGATGTTAGCTGAATTGCATGCTAGATGGGAAAGAGATGATGAAATTGCTAGAAAGAATAATATTGCTAGAGTTTATACTATTACTACTTCTAAAAATGCTTCAAACTCAAGTATTAGCAAACCTCCTACCATTAATGGCAAGATAATTGGTGTTGGTAATGTGTCCACTTCTATTGCAAAATGTCCTATCCCTAGGAAGTTAGAAGATGGTTGGGAGCCCATCATTAAAATGAAATTGAATGACTTTGATTGCAATGCTTTGTGTGACCTTGGTGCTAGTATTTCTGTTATGCCTAAAAGATTATATGATATGCTTGATTTAGCACCTTTGGAAAATTGTTACTTGGATGTTCACCTTGCTGATTCTACTATTAAAAAACCTTTGGGAAGAATTGATGATGTTCTTATCATGGTTAACAACAATTATGTCCCCGTTGATTTTATTGTCTTGGATATTGATGCAATCCATCATGCCCTATTGTGCTGGGAAGACCTTTTCTTAGAACTGTAGGTGCTATTATTGATATGAAAGAAGGGAATATAAAATATCAATTTCCTCTCAAGAAAGGTATGGAACACTTTCCTAGGAAGAAGATTAAGCCACCTTATGATTCTATTGTTCGAACAAATTACAATGTTGATGCTTCTTCACTTGGTAATACTTGATGCATGCTTTGTGCCTAGCTAAAAGGCGTTAAAGAAAAGCGCTTATGGGAGGCAACCCATTATTTTTTTCTGCAATTTTTCTTTTATTGAGTCAAGGAGTGTTTACTTCTGTAGCAACTCCTTTGTATCTTTATTTTCTCGCATTGTTGTGCCAAGAGTAGCCTCTAATGTTAAGATGATGCTTAATTTTGATTGCTGCGCAGAAACAGATTTTTGCTGTTCACTGTACGAAATTCCTAAAATCACCAGATTGTTAATTAAATCTGAAATTTTTGTGCGTAATCTTTATGAATGTCTGAAACTTTCATTAGTTCAGAGTTTTCGATCTGAGCGTCGTAAGTGCCTCGAAAAAATTCGTCTTTGCGGACTGTTCTGTTTTAGACAGATTATGCCTTTTTATTTTGCATTCTCTCTTTTACTAGTGTTGAGTGAAATTCTTTTTTGGGTGGAAGAGCTTCACATAACATCAGTGGCTGTAGCTAATGTTTAAAGTAACAAATCATATTGCGTCTTTATAGAACATGTGTTTTTGATTATGCACTAACCCTCTAATGAGATCTACTTTGAGTTTGGTGTGACGGAAGTTTTCAAGGGTCAAGAGAGAAGGATGATATAATAGGATCAAGAAGAGTGAAGAGCTTAAGCTTGGGGAGGCTCCCATGGATCTCCCCAGCATATTTCAAGAAGACTCAAGCGTCTAAGCTTGGGGATGCCCAAGGCATCCCCTTCTTCATCGTCAAAATTATCAGGTCATCTCTAGTGAAACTATATTTTAATTCTTTCACATCATATGTGCTTTTCTTGGAGCGTCTGTGTGCTTTTATTTTCAGTATTGCACTTTTATTTTCAATAAAGCTTGACTGGACCCTAGCATTCTTGATTGGGAGAGAGACACGCTCCGCTTTTTCATGAGAATACTCCTATTCTTCACTTATATTTGTTGAGTATTCATATCTAGCGCTGTTCAGCTTTTAGCTCTTGTTTTCATGTATCTCTTGTCAGAGCTATTAGCTTTCTTTTGTAGAAAGTACTCTCTTGCTTCACTTATATTTGTTTGGAGAGTTGATGAAATAAATTGATTGGTGTTTGGTTGGTTCAGAAAATGTTGCATGTGGTAATTGGTATAAGGAAAAACTTGCTTAATCTTGTAGATCACTAAAATGGATAACTTGATGCTTGTCAATTGTTTTGAGTTAACAAGTAGATCATGATTAAATTGTGCATCACATGAGTTAAGCCTATTAGTGAAGAACTACCGTAAAGCTTGTTGAAAATTTGGTTTGCATCGGTGGTATCTCTAAGGTCTAGATATTTTCTAATAACAGGGTTTGGTTAACAAGGAAGACGGTATGAAGTCTTATAACGTTTGCAATATGTTTGTCATATAAAACTTGGTGTACGGGTTGATATTCTTGTTTGCTTACATAACCTTGCTAGCCTAAACTCTGTACTGAGAGGGAATGCTTCTCGTGCATCCAAATCCTTGAGCCAAAATCCATGCCATTTGTGTCCACCATAACTACCTATATGTGGTATTTCCTTGCCACTCCAAGTAAATTTTTCATGTGCTACCTTTAAATTATTCAAAATGTTATTATTCCCTTTTTGTGTCAATGTTTACTAGCTCATGAGGAATTAGTGTGGTTATTCTTTATTCTATTTGTGATGGACTTTTACACCTGGACTAGTGGCATATACATCCGCTTATCCAATAACTTGCAAAAAGAGCTGGCAACGGGGTGCCCAGTCCCAATTAATTACAACTTTAACCAATTAATTCTCTTCACACTTTTGCCCTGATTCATCAGTAAGCAATGACAAACAGTGAAATACCTGAATGTGTGTAAACCAAAGAGAAAGAGGGATGATCTGCCTTGCTGGTAGAAATAACGTCCTTCATGGGAGCCGCTCTTAAAAGTCCGTTCGACAGGTAGAATACTGTTCTCACCCGCTACCATTCGTTGACAATTAACAAACACCTCTCAAAAATAGATACTCCTCCATGGTATGTGATTGATGGAAGGCACCCGAGGATTCGGTTAGCCATGGCTTGTGTTAGCAAGGTTGGGAGGAGTATCAAATATTTTATGCAATCTCTATATGCTTTCAAAAACCTAAAAGCTCTAGCACATGATTTAATCCCTGCTTCCCTCTGCGAAGGGCCTTTCTTTTACTTTTATGTTGAGTCAGTTTTCCTATTCTTTCTGTCTTCCACAAGCAAACACTAGTGTCAACTTTGTTACAACATGCGTTATATGCAATGTATTGGACTTGTTATACTACTTTGTGTTGACAATATCCATGAGATAAATATGTTGAAAGTTGAAGCAAATGCTGAAACTAAATTCTTCCTTTGTGTTGATTAAATACCTTTTATTAGAAACTATTGCTTTATGAGTTAACACTTATGCAAAACTGTTTGATGCTTGTCTCGAAAGTACTATTCATGAAAACGTTTAGCTTGTGTGATTCATTGTTTACTCATTATCTATTTGGTAGCAAATTATAGACCATTGACTTGGATCACTTCATTCATTTACATGTGCCTTGCAATATTATATGATCAAGATTATGATAGTAGCATGTCACCTCAAAAATTATTTTGTTTTTATCGTTTACCTACTCGAGGACGAGTAGGAACTAAGCTTGGGGATGCTGATACGTCTCAAACGTATCTATAATTTTTGATGTTCCATGCTTGTTTTATACCAATTGCTACATGTTTTGCATCTACTTTATATCACTTTTATACATTTTTTGGGACTAACCTATTAACAAGATGCCGAAGTGCCAGTTCCTGTTTTCTGCTGTTTTTGTATTCCAGAAAAGCTAGTCTGGAAATATTCTCGGAATTGGACGAAACTACACGGGTGCCTATTTTTCCAGAACACGCCTGACGGAGCGAAGGAGCAGCAGAGGAGGGCCACCAGGGGCCACACGCACCTAGGGCGCGGGCCCCCCTCTGCCGCGCCCTAGGGTGGTGTGGGCCCCTCGGGGGTCCGCAGCCGCCGCCCTTTCGCCTACTTATTCCCCCCGACGCGAAAACCCTAAGTACCTGAGCAAATATCCACGAAAAGTTCCAGAGACGCCGCCGTCGTCAACCCTAGCTCGGGAGGGTTCAGAACCTCTTCCCGGCACCCTGCCGGAGAGGGGAATCGTCACCGGAGGCTTCTACATCGCCATGCCTGCCTCCGGAGTGATGCGTGAGTAGTTCATCCTTGGACTACGGGTCCATAGCAGTAGCTAGATGGTTGTCTCTCCACTTTGTGCCATCATGTTTAGATCTTGTGAGCTGCCCTACATGATCAAGATCATATTATTGTAATGCTACATGTTGTGTTTGCTGGGATCCGATGAATATTGAATATTATGTCAAGTTGATTATCAATCTATCTTATATGTTATTTAAGATCTTGCATGCTTTCCGTTACTCGTAGATGCTTTGGCCAAGTAGATGCTTGTAACTCCAAGAGAGAGTATTTATGCTAGATAGTGGGTTCATGTCTCCGTTTAACCTGGGACAGTGACAGAAAGTTCTAAGGTTGTGGATGTGCTGTTGCCACTAGGGATAACCTAACGATGCTATGTCCACGGGCATATGTGTTTGTTTACATTACGCACTTTACTTAATGCAATTATCCGTTGCTTGCAACTTAATACCAACGGGGGACTCGGATGACAACCCGGCGGTGGATTATTAGTCATAGATGCTGTTGGATAACGGTCTATGTATTGTCGTAATGCCCAATTAAATATCATAGTAGTCAACATGTCATGTATATGCATTGTCATGCGCTCACTATTCGTCAATTGCCCAGCTGTAATTTGTTCACCCAACATGTTAGTTATCTTTTATGGAGAGACACCACTAGTGAACTGTGGACCCCGGTCCATTCTTTTACACTGATTAAACAACCACAAACTGCAAACTGTTCCTTTTTCATTCTCTGCAATTTAATACTCATTTTCCACACCATACGTTTAATCCTTTGTTTTCAGCAAGCCGTGAGATTGACAACCTCACTGTTTCGTTGGGGCAAAGTAGTTTGATTGTGTTGTGTGCAGTTCCACGTTGGTGATCGTGTTGCGCCGTGCGGCCACCAACAACCTTCTGAAGAGTTGCTGCTCCTACTGGTTCGATAACCTTGGTTTCTTTCTGAGGGAAAACTTGCTGCTGAACTGCATCATACCTTCCTCTTGGGGTCTCCCAACGAGCGTGTGATTCACGCCATCAACGTCAAGGAAAAGCGCGCGCGTTAGTAACGCACGAAACGCGCAGATGCTGCGGAACGCAAGCGCACGAGAAGACTCCTAGGCTGGCACGTGGCGTACGGATAGCGCACCCCCGCGAGCGAGCGTCGAGCGAGCGAGCTAGCCGGCCGGCCGATCGATCGGATCGATCAGCCTAGCTCGCGCTAGCTAGCTAGCTGGGCTAGCTTCCAGCGTATGGTCTTTTCTTTTTAACGTCAGATACTACAGAAATAATTGTACGCTATATTTTATTGACATGCGGGTTAGAAAACCAGTGCGCTGAAAAAATAAAGTAGTGTGCACAGAAAAAACAGAAGGCAGTGCACCGCAAAAGAGAAGGCAGTGCACTGACCCATTTGTGCACTGACCCATCTGAGGCAGTGCACCGCAAAAGAGAAGGCAGTGCACCATAAAAAGAAAACAGTGCACTGCCCCATCCGTGGCAGTGCACCGCAAAAAGGGAAGACAGTGCATCGAGAGAAGGCAGTGCACTGCCCCATTCGAGCCAATGCACTGCCCCATCCGAGCCAGTGCACCGTAAAAGAGAAGTCAGTGCATAGGTCTGTCCGAGGCTGTGCACCGTAAAAGAGAACGCAGTGCACTGCCCGTCTAAGGCTGGCAGTGCACCGCAAAAGAGAAGGCAGTGCATTGCCCCGTCCGAGGCAGTGCACCGTAAAAGAGAAGACAGTGCACAGCTCAACCCGAGGCAGTGCACCGCAAAAGAGAAGGCACTGCATTGCCCCGTCTGAGGCAGTGCACCGCAAAAGAGAAGGCAGTACATTGCCCCCGTCCGAGGCAGTGCACCGTAAAAGAGAAGACAGTGCACAGCTCAACCCGAGGCAGTGCACCGCAAAAGAGAATGCAGTGCACTGCCGCAGAAGAGAAAACAGTGCACTGCCTGCACCGCAAAAAGAGAAGGCAGTGCACTGCCCCATCCGAGGCAGTGCACCGCAAAAAGAGAAGGCATTCCACTGCACCGAAAGGCAGTGCAATACACACTCCGGGCAGTGCACAAAAAAAGTTTGTCGAAACATATCAACATGGGATCTTGTTTTGAAGATCTCAACGCGACTAACCCATCCCAAAAAACGGATCGTGATTTGAAAACTTGGTTCGAAAGATATTTCATTTTTTGTCTTCGAAATAAAAAGGAAAAAAAGAATCATCTACTCCTAGCTAGCATTCACGTACCAGACACACAGAGAGCGGAGATACAGGCGCGGCCAGCAACGAGCAAAGCACCACCGGCCAACACGTGGCAAGCAGGGAAAGGATGAGCGGGAGGACAAGCACGCACCAGGCTCCACCACGTGCTGGCAGCGCATGCGACGCGCACTGTGCTCCCAGGGAGCGCGTGCTTTTTTTAGTATTTCTCGTAACGGCCTGCAACTATTTTAGAGTTTCTTTTTAAATCAACGAATCCTTTTCATAGAAAAAAGAAAGTGCAAGACGGCAGATGCAATTGCCATAGAATTCTTACAACTTCACACTCCCCACAACAACACAGCACACTCGAAGAACAACTCGGCAACACAGATCACCCTTGCCCAACCTTCAACCATGAATTGCGAGGGTGCAAGGCGATTAAAGCCGGACACTACCATAGCACGACCAAGACTCCAAGTCTGATCAGGATCCGGCTAGACTCGAGGAAGGCATCAACTCGAAAGCGGCGGTGATGACCTACATTGCATTACCAAGGCTTGCCTTCAACATCTCCAACTGAAACACCGGGGAGATGACCCAAGTCGGCCGACCTCCACCGCTGCAGCCAACACCTAGTCGCTAGATCTCAGAATGCACACAACGAACAGTGGCATCGCCACCACTGCACAGTGAAGCCAAGCGAAACACCACCTCGACTGCCGCCAAAACCAAGCGTCTTCACACCATCCGCGACCAAGGGCCATCACTAGCACAAAGGCACAAAGAAGATGACGCCCTCCACTGCGAGAAACACATGCCTACCAAAAGAGTCACCAGCATCACTCGCCCAGCCACTTCATCCAGCTGTGGCAGAAACTGGGGTTTCCAGTATCGCCTCAGAGAGGGACAAGGGGGTTGGTTCAGCTTTCGCTTGATTACTTCGCATTTCATAAAGAAGATGCTGAGCGACATACATCTCCCCCTCTATTTTAACCCTAATAACACTGAAGTATTCTTAAACACATTTTAGTTATTCTCTAACAAAGTACAAGTAAAAGATCAAAAGAGTAGAGGAGAACGTACAAAAATAGAAACATAAATGACACGACTTTACCATTTCTTTCCTGATTAAAAAATAGGAAGAAAGAAAGAGGACATCACATCATTCAAGACTAAGCGTTTCTTTCCAGGTTGATCTACAAATTTACAGGAAGTTCTTACAGAGTACACTAAAGATTGTCTAATCATGCGTGCATCACAAAGTGTTCTTCTGTTCCTCTCATCCTCTTTTCCATAAACCTAGAAGAACCTCCTTCACATCTCAATGTGGTGAGAATGACTGGAGATCTCTCCCTGGTTGTCCAGGGGCATGTACTGCGCCATGATGGCCCGGATCTCCGAATCCATGTACCTCTGTGTAGAGAAAAGCAGTGAATAACAGGATTAGAAGGCAGCCTAGAGTTATTCATGAATTATAGTTGATCTGTACAATTTGTATCTTACCCGGATCCTGTACTTGTACACCGCGTATCCTGCAATTCCTGCTGCCGCTAGGCCGAAGAAGATAACCCAAAGGAAATTCCAGCCTACCTGTGCTGCTGCATCTTTGCCTGAATAAAATGTGTCAGATTCTGTATCCCATCACATACCTGGACTTAACCTAAATGTTACTATGCCAAGCTTATAACAGCTAAATTAATGAAGAAAAAATAGCAAATATGATGAGCCAGCTGTCATAAAGATTATAACTAGCCTGCAATTCGTGGGACCTTATGGCGTCCAAACAGTACATGTTAAGGTCGAGCATATAGGCGAAACTACAGAGGCAATAGTAAGCTAGTTGTAGAAAATAGGCACATACTTATGCACGTATCATGCTCCTTCATGTACAGCAGGCCACCACCGCAGCCGCACTCGTAGCTTCCCCATGTGTTCTTGCACTTGCATTCCTTGCACTGGCATGCAGTTTTTTCCTTGCACTCATCAACATCTGAAACAAATTATTTTCACATCAGCATAAAGGTATACCAGTAATGTGACCAATATATACAGTATGCTTTGACTGCGGGAGCAAATTCTACTTCCACATTCAGATTTGTGCAGTTCGAAAAAACTAAAACCTACAAATAAGCCAACAAAATATGCTTCAACTGTGGAAGCAAATTCTTTGGTGGATATTCACATTTGCCCACTGAAAGCTACATATTCTGCAGGATAAGCAGGCACTTCTGACAGCACAATGGAGTTTGGGAACCGACTCTTACCTTCACATTTGTGGACACCGTCACCTTTGAACCCATCAGGGCATTTACAGCCACCATCCTGCATGTTATAGCAACAAAAATATGCCTTTAGATTTCAAATAGTACACACACGGCAGCATTAAGGTAAGCAAAAATGTGATTGAATGACATACAGTGCAGGCAGAGTGTGTCAGACCATTTCTGGTCTCTTTCCAACATCCTCCATTGTTAATCTCACAGCGCCCAGACCCTGAAGCTAAAATAACAATGATAGTTTAACAAAAAAGTGCAATAAGGCTAAACTTGAATGTCCCAGAAAAAACTGTTTGTTGTGCAGTAATAAGGTTTACAGTGCTAAAAAGTAATCAGACATCCAAGACAAGGTGAGGTCCATGGCATTATTTCAAAACTGGAAAATAAATGAAGACACAAAGAAAAGTTATCCTAAGTAGTTGCAGTATAGGTACCTTCACAGTGAGTGTAGCCGTCACCAACAAATTTTACACCTTTCACAATAGGACATTCACAAACTCTTCCACGAAAAGTATCCTACATATATAACAAAAAAGAATGATCATATCCATCCGCTAAACAGCGAAAATTGTTGTCACACGAACTAGAATTCAGCAGGAAAATATAAGACCACCAAAAGTACCTTGCATGCAGATATGTTAGCAGCCTTATCATGCCAGCAGCCACCATTGTTCTGCAAGCACTCATTTGTTTGTATATCTGCAGTTCATAAAAAAATCAAGGAGGTTCAAAAGAAAGGTACAAAACAGGTAATGTTGCAGTACGTATTCATCCCAAAGCAGCACCGAGGGAAAGGTTAAGGGCATAAGGCAATCAATGCACTAACCTTCACTCAAGCAAACAGCAGGCTCAGTAGTTTCTTTGAAGCCTGCACAAAGTGCTTTAAGAACTGCTCCTTTGTCCAGTTTTCCTGAGAAATACAAATGTTAGGATAAGCACGGCCAAAACCTCACATCTTGCTGCCTTGCTGTTAGCTATAAAAATGGTTTGACAAAGCACACACCTCTGTATTGTCTATTATTGATGACTAGTGTCGGTAAGATAGTGACATCACCACGAGCGCCTTTGCCAATCTATGTAAGTTGGTCCAAAATGGTACAATATGTCACAAGCGGGATGAATAGAAGAGAAAAGATCACACTGAAGTACTAAGTACTAACCTGAGCATCTTGCTCAGCTTTGAGCACAGGATTTTCTTCATCAGCATCTGGATCACCAACGCACTTATCTATTGCTTTGTGATCAAGTCCTGGAAATCATAAACGTGTTAATACTACTTACTTGTACACCCCAATTTAAAAGATAAAGAGGCATATGGAAACATGTACTTACCAAGTGACTTGATCACTCCATCAGCACATTCCTTTGTGTACTTATTTTCCTTCATTGGGCAGCGAATTGCAAAATCAGTCACATAGTCCCACCACAACCATGGTTTCTCATTTTCCTTAGCAACTTTATACACACAAACTTGCCGTAAATTTTGAACCACCACATCTTTTCCATCATACCCTTTGCTGAAATCCTGTTCAGGGTCAGGTGCACAGTACCTCCCGTGGTTGATACACTGGGACTTGCACTGCTTGCTTAACGTGAAGGACTCCGGGCAATACCAGGTAATGTAATGAGGAGTGAACTGTGTGTAACCTTTCTTCTCAAGTATCTGTGCCGGTCCTTTGAAGCTCTTAACAAAATCAATCTGGCTGTCGCACTTCGCACCACACTCATCGTTACTGTTAGTCCAAAATTCATACTCAACACGCTCATCAGGGTGAGGCAGGGACTCCCTCCAATCCAAATTCACATTAACCATGTCACCGTTCTCGACTGCTTTCCTGAGCCTGTCCCCGAAGCTTTTGGTTATCAGCGCTGACGGAATGGTGATGTTCTCTAGATAATCAGCCCTCCCGCTCTCTTCAGGCGTGTCCATTGTAATTAGCGGCTCATCCTTGTCATCAGCAACAAGGATAGCTGCCACTCCTGCGTTCTGTGCATTCCATGCCTTCTTTGTGAAGAAGCAATCTACATGGAACAAGAAAAACCATGTTATGTCATGCACAACATATTTTAATGAACCCAGTAGAGTGCAATATTACTGTTTAATTAATCGAGTGAATGCAGCATGACTGAGCATATTTGAATTAACCAAGTGGAATGCAACATGACCGAGCCAGCAAATAAGAACGTATAATAATCGGCTGAAAACAAAATAAGTGGAACATCATAGAGAGGTCAAAACAGCAAGACAGTGACCTATGTGCCTCTGAGCCAGGGTTTTAAACGGTAAAACCTTTTCAGATTAAGTTTGCGGAACACCTCAAGTCACAGATTTGGTTGCTGTACCTAATCGGGTCAACTAACATTCAGCTCAATCCCTATCATCACGTGACAAGATCTAATTTTCAATGTGCATGAAAGACCGGATGGTAAAACCAAAAGCTATCTCACTTGTAGCCAGTGTTTCAGTTGCAATCTATCTAAAACTGAACCAATCTAGGCATATAAAGCTAACTGAAGAGATCGAGCGAAAGGCAGGCAGTAAAGGAATATGAATCAATTCTACTCACCTCCCCTGTCGACGAGCAAGAAAGTGGGGAAGGAGCCGGGCTTGGCCTTGTAGGAGATTTCGAAGTCGTCGAAGCTCTTGCAGGCCTTCCGGTTGGCCTTGGGGTAGGCGACGACGCCGACCATGTGCCGCCGTACTGCGGCACGCCGAAGTTGCCAATGGCGCACTCGTAGGTGCCTTTGAGCTTGTCCGGCGCCGTGACCTTGAGGCTGTTCTTCTCGACGACGAACCTGCCCTCGCAGCAGCAGCCGCACAGGAGGACCGCCAACGCCAGAAGCAGCAGCAGACGCGGCACCGCCGGCGACGTGGATCGGAGCTCCATGCTCCAATCCGGCGATTAAACCTCGAGGAGGGATCGAGGGGAAGCGGCGGGATGTAGCAGCGGAAAGATCGGATTTTGGGCAGCGGAGGAGGTTGAGTGTGGTTTATGGTATTTGGGTGGGCCGGCGGAGGAGGAATTGGAGTTGGAGTGGGGCTGATTTTGGGAGAGGAGATGGTTGCGGGAAGGAGAAGGACACGGAGACGCAGGTGGTGAAATCTTTTTTTTTTTAACCCCTTTTGTAGCCAAAGCGGCACATAAGCAACGTGCCACGGGTTCAGTTTGCTTCATAGGGCGGGTACCGCGTAGTAGGACGGAGCATGACTCTCGACCCGTCCAGATATGCAGTGGCTTGCCGCGATCCTTCTGGGTCTTGGGTTTTTTTTTTTTTTGACCAAATCTGTCCTTTTAAGAACACATGTGTGACCCTTTTTAAAACTCTTTCTAAATGTAATTTCTTGGGTCGCCCCTTATAGATTTGAGGCGAATTCGGCGCCATCCTCCTTTTGCGCTGAACTTTTTTTTTGACCAAATCTGTCCTTTTAAGAACACATGTGTGACCCTTTTTAAAACTCTTTCTAAATGTAATTTCTTGGGTTGCCCCTTATAGATTTGAGGCGAATTCGGCGCCATCCTCCTTTTGCGCTGAACATCTGTTTTGATTTAGAAATTTTAATACAGAGGTCGGCTCTAGAGAGGATGGAGCAAACCTATACTAGTTCGGCTCCATTCTCATTGGCATCGACCTCACGGGTCAGATTTGAAAATAGATTTGAACGGAGCAATAGATGTGTTTAGTTCCTCAAGACCCCCATATTTCGCTGAAAATACTAATTTGGTATGCTGGTTGAGTGACTTTGAAGAGCAAGTGACGGCGATCTCTCTCAATGCAAAATACTATGTTTAGAAAATTTCAAAAGAGTCAGGTAAATATTAAATATTGTACCATGCATTTTGGGAAAGTTTCAGCCTATTTGGACATACGCTTTTTCAATAAACATCATTTAAATACTAAGTATCAACATGTCATTACCAGAACAGAAGAAAGAAGGAAAATGATAGCCATAACTATGATACTTTTAAGACACTGTACAGTCAGTATGAGTTTTTTCACAACGCAAGGGCCTCGGGTGAACAATGGTTCCTATGGAAGCAACTACTAGAACCACTCATAGGAAATTGTCTACTCCCCATTATTATGCAAATAAATTCAGATGTCACAGAAATCACCAGCAAAGGTATCATTAACCATTGCAAAAGGAAATAAGCATAACAAAGAAACGTCCGGTTCATCCTCATTAACCATTGCATAAGAAAAAAGACTGATTTTACTCCAAATGACATATGTTTCGCCATACAAACCACTCAACAATCAAAATACACTTGGCAAAACAAATTAAAATAATCGGGTGACGCGTCGCTGTTGGCTCGGGATTTCTTCCACGAGTTGGGAGAACATGTTTCAATCTACTGTCGAATGGACGGGTCTGGAGGGGTTCCAGCCAGGTTGAATTCGGTGTCGGGCATAACTGAACGCGCGGTTATGGGTGGGCGGGATTCAATCCGGGCTGGACTGATCCACGCGGGTTGGTAGGGATTCGGCTCATTCCTCGACGGATTGGGTCTAACCGAAAGAGGCCTAGTAGACAGGGTAGCAAGGTACAAGGTCACAGGGGTGACCGCCGCTGGCCGGGCACGGGTGTGCGGGCATGTGGCTTAGCAGGGATGGCTCTCACTAGGGGTGGGACAAAGATAAGGTGCAGCATGGATCGTGGCAGGAGCAAGATGTCTACCGGTATGTGCCTGTGTGGGTGTGTGCAGGCAAATCCTATACATCGCCCGCTGCGACGCTTCAGGCCGGCGTTGCCTGTGGGGTGACGCTAGTGGGCTGGCCCGTTTCGGCGGGTTTTTTCGTTTACCTTTTTTCTTACTTCTTTTTATGTTTTCCCTTTCTTTAATTTATTTTTATTTCTGAACGTTTTTCAGATTTCGAAAATGTTAAAATTTTGAAATTTGTTCAAATTTAAAAATTGTTCCAATTTGAAATTTGTTCAAATTCAAAATTAGTTCCAATTTGAAATTTGTTCCGATTAGAAATTTGTTCAAATTTAAAATTGTTCCGATTTCGAATTTTGTTTTAAATTAGAATTTTTTCAAATTCCAACTTTCTTCAAATTTAAAAACTGTTCCGATTTTCAAAGTTTTTCTAATTCAAAATTTGTTCAAATAAAAATTGTTCCAATTCGAAAATTTCCGATTTAAAAATTGTACCGATTCAAAATTTGTTCAAATTTTAAATTTGTTTGGATTCAAAATTTGTCCAAATTCAAAACTTGTTTCGATTTAAAAATTGTTTTGATTCGAACTTTGTTCAATTTTCGCAGTACAGTCACGCGAAGAAAAAAGAATCACGCCGATATTTAGTTATATGGGCCGATCCCATTAAGCTCTTCTAGTAGGCGACGCGGCCAAGAGCCGTCGCCATAAGGCGATGTACAGAACCGGCGATTCCTATATATCGCCCGTTAGCGGCGCGTAACGCTAGTAAGACCTTGAGGGTTTAGGGTTTTGTCTTTGTTTTTCCTTCTTTGTTTTCTTTTTGGTTTTTCTTTTTTCTTTTTCTGTTCCTTTTCGTTTCTTTATTCTTTTCTGTTTCTGTTTCTGTTTCTGTTTTCGTTTTTCCTTTTCTTTTTTTTCTTATTATTTTTTGTTCTTTTAATTTTTATGAAAATGGTTCCAAAATTGAAAATAGTTCCAGTTTTGAGAATGGCTCCAATTTTGAAAATGTTTCCAAATTTGAAAATAATTCCAAATTTGAAAATGGTTCCAATTTTTAAAAATGGTTCCAAAATTGAAAATGTTCCAAATTTGAAAATGGTTCCAATATTCTTTTTTTTTGTTTACGTTTTTCTTTTCTTATTATTTTTCGTTCTATTTTTTTTGAAAATGGTTCCAAAATTGAAAATGTTTTAATATTGAAAATGGTTCCAAATTTTGAAAATTGATTGCTTTCAAAAAAGTTAGAATTGAAATATTTTCATATTTGAAAATTGTTCATATTTGAAAATGGTTCAAATTCACATTTTGTTCATATTCCAAAATTGTGCGCATTCAAAATATGTTCATATTCGAAATTTATTCACATTCAAAATGTTCTTTTCAAAAACGTTTTCTAATATTTGTTTGCACTTTAAAATTAACAGGGTAAAACAGAGGAAAAGGAAGAAAAATTGTACCTGGGCCCGCCCACTAGGCCAGGCACCCGCGCGCCTTCAGGCGGCGTATCGCCACCCTGCCGCTAGCGGGCGGCAAATCCTATAGGTCGCCCTACGACGACGCTCGACGCGCGCGTCGCCTGAAGGGTGCGCTGATGGTGACGCTGGTGGGCCGGCCCATTAAGAGATGCAGCGAGGCCGGAGCTGAGGAAGACGATGTGATGCGGCGGCGAGGGAGGCAGCGAGGTTGGAGAAGAAAACGACCGTCTTAGACGGAGCGTACTTGCCGCCGACGGGAACGGCGCGGCTGGCCGCGACGTCGTCGGCCAGGCGAGGAATGGACCTCACCGTAGCCGGTGACGACGCGGCTCGCCGTGGCGGCGCAGGTGGAGGTGAGGGATGAACTTTACGCAGGGGGGGGTGCAGCTCGCCGGCGAGAGGAGTCGGTTAGGGTTTGGGTGTGGGGGGGGGGGATTAGAGGGAGGCCGGGGGCGGCGGTGGACCGGCGGTTGGAGGAGGGCGGAACGGCGAGGCGCCGCGGGAGCGGAGCCGGCCGTGGGTGGCGGCCGTAGGCGGTCTGGCCGGCGCCGGCAGCGGGGGATCGGTGGCGACCTTCTTCAGCGGGAGGAAGAAGATGACGCTGTGGGCTGGCCCAGAATCAACTCCTGTAGTAGGCGACGACGCGTCGAACGGTCCGTAAGGCGACCTAAAGGACCTCCCCTAGCGGGCGCTGTATATCAGCTCCCTACAGAACCTCCGGGAGGTCCTTTATGCCGCCCGTTAACGGCGGTTTGGCCACCCGCCGCCTACAGGTTGCATTAAGTGGGCCGGCCCAATTTGCCTGCATTAGAACGTTTCTCTGTTTTTTGTGTTGACTTCACAAAAAAAGTGTTGACTGTACGGAAAATAGTCCAGAAAATGTGAAAATGGTCCCAATTTTTAAATTTGAAACCATTTTAAATGAAACCATTCTAAAAAATAAACAATTTTTAAATTTGGAACCATTTTAAATTTAGAACCATTTTAAAATTTGGAACCATTTTCAAAAATGAACAATTTTTAAATTTGGGATCATTTTTAAATTTGGAACCATCTTAAAAAAAGAACCATTTTCAAAATGGAAATATTTAAATTTGGAACCATTTTAAATTCAGAACCATTTTTAAATTTGGAACCATTTTAAATTTAGAACCATTTTCAAAATGGAACCGTTTTAAAAAATGAACAATTTTAAAATTGGGAACCATTTTAAATTTGGAACCATTTTTAAAATGGAACCATTTTTAAATTCGGAGCCATTTTCAAAATGGTACCATTTTTAAATTCGGAACCATTTTCAAAATGAAACCATTTTCAAAAAATGTAACCATTTTCAAATTCGGAACCATTTTCAAAACGAACAATTTTCAAATTAGGAACCATTTTAAAATTCGGAACCATTTTCAAATGGAACCGTTTTTTAAAAATGAAACCATTTTCAAAAACAAAAAAATTTCAAATTTGGAACCATTTTTATTTGGAACCATTTTTAAATTCGGAACCATTTTCAAAATGAAACCATTTTTAAATTTGGAACCATTTTCAAAAACAAACATTTTTAAATTTGGAACCATTTAAAGAAATGAACAATTTTTTTAATTTGGAACTATTTTCAAAAAATGAACAATTTTAAAATTTGGAACCATTTTGAAATTTAGAGCCATTTTAAATTCGGAACTAATTTAAAAATGGAACAATTTTAAATTGGAAACCATTTTCAAATTTAAAACCAATTTTAAATATGGAACCGTTTTCAAAAATGAATAATTTTCAAATTTAAAACTTTTTAAAATTTAGAACCATTTTTAAAAATTATAAAAACAACGAAAAACAAAAAAGAGAAAAAGAAAAAAGAAAACGGAAAAGAAACGAGAACAAAAAACAAAAACAAAAAAATAAATAAAAATAAAAACGAAAACAGAAAAGAGACGAAATAAAACAGAAAAGAAAAAAAGGGAAAACAAAAAACAGAAACAGAAAAAGAAAACAGAAAAAGGAAAAAAAAACGAAAGAAAGAAGGGAAAGCGGCCGATGCGCCAAACTGTGCCGGCCCGCCAGAGGGACCCCGTTAGCGACGCGAACTATCGGCATATAGGTTTCGCCAGAACCTCCCGCCGTCCGGCGGGGAGCGCCTGTGTGTCGACCCGTGCGACGTTAAGCATGGGTCGCACACCCCTCTTCTTCGTTCTCCTCTCCGTCCACGCGCACCGCACCTCCGTGATAACCCACAAGTATAGGGGATCGCGTGTAGCCTTTTCGATAAGTAAGAGTGTCGAACCCAACGAGGAGCTAAAGGTAGGATAAGTATTCTCTCAAGTTCTATCAACCACTGATACAACTCTACGCACACTAAACGTTTGCATTATCTAGAAAATAAAACTACGGTAGCAATACGGGTATGAGAGGTAGTTTTGCAAGATAATAAATACAAGAAAGTAAATGTTAGTGCTGCAGCAATAAAATACACTAAGTAACCATATACTAACAGTACCATGAGTGTGGAAAAGTGGTGGTAATTGTGGTGGCTTTGTCCAAGATTAATTAGTGAAGGTACTTGGTTCATTGTCTTCGATGCAGTTTTCTATGTGGGAGAGGCTAAATATACATGCACTCCACTACTTGGGATTACAAGTACTATATGATTGGATTGTTAGAAAGCATCCGCAAATACTAACAATGCATTAAGGTTTCCCCAACCATAGCCTTAAGTTCAAGGTCCTCTTACTCCCATACGTGCAACTAATCGGTTCGCGTTCTCAGGTTTCTGTCACTCCGGCAGAACTTCCCCCGCTTCGTTACAAATACTACCAACCCTAGGGTGTTTGATCCATGCGCGCACAAGTATAATGGACACCAAAGGACAGCACCATATAGACATACAACTCTAATGAACCTCATGCATTCAATTAAGCAATCAAAAGACAAATAAACTACGGAAACATGATGTAAATCATAGGATAAATATTATAGCATCAAACACCATGTTTACATAGGACGGTACAGAGGTTTGTGGGAGGATGAACCACTGAATACAAGGAGGAGATGGTGATGGAGATGGCGGTGAAGACGGCGGAGAGGGCAGCGCGGCGGCGCAGGGCGGCGGCGCCGGCGGTGCGGGGAACTCCTTTCCCCGCCGCCGGCAAGCTTGGGGAGCGCCGCCCCTTAGCCTCCCTCCTTCATGGCTTCTTGGGAGCCCTCCCCCATGGAGATGGGATCCATGGGGGAGGCAAAAACGTGGCTTTTGGTGGCTGAAATTCGTGGGTGGAGGAGTCCTCCACGAATTAGGTTTCCTCCCTTTATATATCTTCTCGGATTTCCGTCACCCCTTTTAGGGTTCCACCAAAACGGGCCTACAGGCCGCGTCCGAACTCCGATTGGGCTGATCTCGGGCTTAAAATCTTCGTATGGAAAATTGTGACAACTTTCGTAACAGCCAGGTCTCCATTAACGTCATCTTCGAGGGTCAAACTGGCAATCTTCGTAAAAAGTTCTCAGACAGATTTCAGGAAAGTCCCAATTCGACTCCAACAAGGTTTCCTCTTGTATTCTTGATAATTTCTACACATCAAAGAGTAAAACAAGAACATTGTGCACTTTTGCAACTATTAGTAGGTTAGTCCAAATAAATAATAAACTTAATATAAAACAAGTGCTAAAAGCATAAAAATGGCATGAAACAATCAAAAATTATAGATACGTTTTGGACGTATCAACATCCCCAAGCTTAATTCCTGCTCGTCCTCGAGTAGGTAAATGATAACAAAATAATTTTTGATTGTAAATGCTATGATCAGGTCTTTAACAATTGCATGATGTATGGATAATAAAACTTAGCAATCATGTTTCCTAATGAAAAGTATCAACGAACTAAGAGCTTATAACATGAAATTTATAAACATCAACAAGATTGTAATGACCATAATAAAGCATGATAGAGTGGTATCTCGCTTGCCCTTAATTGTGGAGCAAAACATAAATGCCAAGGCACCTCTGAAGTTCAAGTGAAGACTAGATATAGAGATATCAAAGATAAAAGCATCATGGTTATACCTCAATTAATCGTATTCTGGGACAAGCACATTACACTAAGAACGACAGCTATGCTCTCGAAGAAGTGCTCAAAGAAAGGATGGTGACTCAACATAAAAATAAAAGATTGGCCCTTCGCAGAGGGAAGCAGGGATTAACACGTGCTAGAGCTTTTTTTTTAAAAACAGAGGTAAAAATGTTTTGAGAGGTGTTTGTTAATTGTCAACGAATGGTAGCGGGTGAGAACAGTATTCTACCTGTCAAACGGACTTTTAAGAGCGGCTCCCATGAAGGACGTTATTTCTACCAGCAAGGCAGATCATCCCTCTTTCTCTTTGGTTTACACACATTCAGGTATTTCACTGTTTGTCATTGCTTACTGATGAATCAGGGCAAAAGTGTGAAGAGAATTAATTGGTTAAAGTTGTAATTAATTGGGACTGGGCACCCCGTTGCCAGCTCTTTTTGCAAGTTATTGGATAAGCGGATGTATATGCCACTAGTCCAGGTGTAAAAGTCCATTTGACAAATAGAATAAAGAATAACCACACTAATTCCTCATGAGCTAGTAAACATTGACACAAAAAGAGAAATATTTTGAAGGTTTTAAAGGTAGCACATGCAAATTTACTTGGAATGGCTTGAAATACCATGCATAGGAATTTTTTGGTGGACTCTTTGGGATAACTTGGTTTTAAGGATTTGGATGCACGAGCAGCATTCCCGCTCAGTACAAGTGAAGGCTAGCAATAGACTGGGAAGCGACAACCACGAGAGCGATAACGGTCATAATCATGCTTGCGACAAAATAAAATTAACGGAGGCATAAAAACGATACTAAAACTCTGAGGCAAAATAGATCATCAAGGCTTAATTGACTTTTATTTTTCAGTCATAACATGTGTGAGCATGTGCCAAGTCGATTCAAGTGAATTATTCAGAGGAGGATACCACAATACCATACCATCTTATGAACAGGACAATGCATGTTGATATCAAAATAACATAATATGCACTATTAGCTAGTTGAGACTAACCATAAGAAAACATAAACTACTAAACAGTATTATTCACACATCATTTTTAAGTTTCAACAAGTAATCCATTAACCAAGTAAACATTGAAAACAGAGGATAAATAAAATATGTGACGATCCACTTATTAATGTAACTGGTGTTTGATGCTAAGATAAATAGATAATAAAATACAGCCGCTTCAAGTTTAGTTAAGTTCCTATGTTGCTCAAAAAACAAAGTTTAAAGGTTTGCAAACCGTGGGGTTATTGATGAAGAGGGATGCGGGGACATCCCCAAGCTTATGACTTTGGTAATTCTTCAATATTCCATAGTTTGGTGTTCCTTCATTCTCTGTGAAAAAACTTCAACACAAAAACTTTCCCATTCTTTTCTGCGGTTAGACATTAGTACAATAGATAATATTTCCCAAGTGCTACTATTAAACCAAATAAAATTTTGTTTTTAAGTTACAGAAAGGTTGCTTAAATGGCCAACTTATAAATGAAAGGTAAGAACCATTAAAAATCAAATGAAAACGAAAAGAGGCCACTCTTGCAACAAAAGTCAGAATCTGTCCAGAAAAACAGCAGCTGGAAAACGCAATTTTTAGGTGCACTTAAACATGCCCGAAATTTTAGCCAATTTTTGTACATGCAGAGGATTAGGTGCTACAACATCAGTAATTTTTTCGTGATTTTTAGAGCTTCCAGTAAAATATGAAAAATCGCGCAATAAGCAGTAGATACCGAAAACAGAAAATCACTTTTTACATATGTATCAACTAAGCTAAATGGATAAAACTTGGTACTTTATTTTTGATAAACTAAGAAACCAGAGGCTAAGCAAGACCTAAACATGCTAGCTACAGCAAGGAAAACTCTAAATAAAAATCAAAAGTAAAACCCAAATAAAATTAAAATAAAGAACCAAACAAAGAAGCAAAACAAAAGAAAATATTTTTGTTATTTTGAATTTATAAGTGAAAGTAAAGAAGCAATCGAAACCAAATAAGGAGCCTAATAAAACTAAAGAAGGTAAAACCAAGACATATAAAAGCAATTATAATACAAGTTAAGACAATACATATCATGTGGACGGGTAATATAGAGTATGAACGAGACAACCTCATGTTAGTTGATGAATAGGGGGATGACTCGGGCATCCCCAAGCTTAGATGATTGTATCTTCTTGAATATGTTCTTGGGATGCACCTACACATCCCCAAGCTTGAGCTCTTGCGTCTTCTTATTCATCTCATATCACCATATTGATTAGATCTTATAAGCTACATCCACATAAAACTTCACAAAACTCATTAGTAGGGTTAGTACTCATTAAATAAAATCCACTCATGTTCAAGCATTGACAAGTTTTATAATTTTTACTCAACATTAGCCACTGTATATACTAAGGTGTTCATGATTTCCGTTGTCCGTCGAAAAACTAATGAAACTAACAACACCAAGTACAATATTGAATAAACAAAGAAATCTGTCAAAACTGAACAGTCCGTAAAGATGGCATTCAACGAGATAGTTAAGTAGCTCAAATCGAAAAACTTTAGTCTAATGAAAGAAAGATAATAATCTCAGGTTTATGCACAAAAATTTTCAAGTCAAAATACTATTCTGAGATTTATCACGATTTTATTTACAGAGAAGCACAAAATCTGTCTAAACAGAACAGTCAGTAAAGATCGAATTTTTCGACCTATCTACGTACCTTAAATCAGAAAAAGTTAGTCTAATGAAAGAAAGCTAATAAGCATCACTTTGCACTCAAGAAATTTCAGATCAAGATCACGTTCTGGTGATTTTAAACATTTAATACGGTGGAGCACAGAAAATCTGTTTCTGGACAGCAAAGTAAAACTATCAACTTTCAATTAACTAAAGACTATAATTAGCATTTTATTTTTATGTACAGAGGTATATACACAATATTTACAATATTTACATGTTTTTAATGAAAAGCTTCCATGGAAAGATTTGTTTTGGTTTCATAGGCATGAACACAAGTGTTCAAGGTCGACCCCCATTTAACCATTACTCATCTTTCCAATCACTTTTCTTTTTGAAAACGTTTTTAGATAACAACTACACCTAATTTTTTTTGTAATTCGCATTCCCTATCCATAGTAAGATAAAGAACAACTTAATACTGAAAATAAAAACTACTTAGAGATAAAGCAAACAAGTGCACACAAGAACATTAACCTACGCTATGGCTCCCCGGCAACGGCGCCAGAAAAGGTCTTGATAACCCACAAGTATAGGGGATCGCGTGTAGCCTTTTCGATAAGTAAGAGTGTCGAACCCAACGAGGAGCTAAAGGTAGGATAAGTATTCTCTCAAGTTCTATCAACCACTGATACAACTCTACGCACACTAAACGTTTGCATTATCTAGAAAATAAAACTACGGTAGCAATACGGGTATGAGAGGTAGTTTTGCAAGATAATAAATACAAGAAAGTAAATGTTAGTGCTGCAGCAATAAAATACACTAAGTAACCATATACTAACAGTACCATGAGTGTGGAAAAGTGGTGGTAATTGTGGTGGCTTTGTCCAAGATTAATTAGTGAAGGTACTTGGTTCATTGTCTTCGATGCAGTTTTCTATGTGGGAGAGGCTAAATATACATGCACTCCACTACTTGGGATTACAAGTACTATATGATTGGATTGTTAGAAAGCATCCGCAAATACTAACAATGCATTAAGGTTTCCCCAACCATAGCCTTAAGTTCAAGGTCCTCTTACTCCCATACGTGCAACTAATCGGTTCGCGTTCTCAGGTTTCTGTCACTCCGGCAGAACTTCCCCCGCTTCGTTACAAATACTACCAACCCTAGGGTGTTTGATCCATGCGCGCACAAGTATAATGGACACCAAAGGACAGCACCATATAGACATACAACTCTAATGAACCTCATGCATTCAATTAAGCAATCAAAAGACAAATAAACTACGGAAACATGATGTAAATCATAGGATAAATATTATAGCATCAAACACCATGTTTACATAGGACGGTACAGAGGTTTGTGGGAGGATGAACCACTGAATACAAGGAGGAGATGGTGATGGAGATGGCGGTGAAGACGGCGGAGAGGGCAGCGGCGGCGCAGGGCGGCGGCGGCGCCGGCGGTGCGGGGAACTCCTTTCCCCGCCGCCGGCAAGCTTGGGGAGCGCCGCCCCTTAGCCTCCCTCCTTCATGGCTTCTTGGGAGCCCTCCCCCATGGAGATGGGATCCATGGGGGAGGCAAAAACGTGGCTTTTGGTGGCTGAAATTCGTGGGTGGAGGAGTCCTCCACGAATTAGGTTTCCTCCCTTTATATATCTTCTCGGATTTCCGTCACCCCCTTTTAGGGTTCCACCAAAACGGGCCTACAGGCCGCGTCCGAACTCCGATTGGGCTGATCTCGGGCTTAAAATCTTCGTATGGAAAATTGTGACAACTTTCGTAACAGCCAGGTCTCCATTACGTCATCTTCGAGGGTCAAACTGGCAATCTTCGTAAAAAGTTCTCAGACAGATTTCAGGAAAGTCCCAATTCGACTCCAACAAGGTTTCCTCTTGTATTCTTGATAATTTCTACACATCAAAGAGTAAAACAAGAACATTGTGCACTTTTGCAACTATTAGTAGGTTAGTCCAAATAAATAATAAACTTAATATAAAACAAGTGCTAAAAGCATAAAAATGGCATGAAACAATCAAAAATTATAGATACGTTTTGGACGTATCACTCCGCACTGCCCCCGCCAACGCTGCCCGCCACCGCCGCCTCCGCCCCTCACCGCCGCTGCACCTCCTCCACCTCTTCTTCCTCGAGCCGCCCGCCGCCCGCCGTCGTGCCGCCTCTGCCGCCACCCGCGCCGCGTCGCTACACCGCTACCGCGCCGCCCCGCCCTGCCCCAGCCGCCTCCTCCGCCGTCCGCCGCCGCCCGGCCGGCCATCCCTCGAAAACCCCCCACCCCGCACCAAAACCGAACGTCGGCCACCGCACCGCACCCGCACAGATAACCATTTGCTCCTCACCTTCGCCGGCGACGCCGCGGCTAGCCGCGTCGTCCCCGTCTCCGGTGAGGTCAGGCCTCACCTCCGACGGGGCGCCGCGGCCAGCCGCGTCGTCCCCGTCGTCGGTGAGTCGCACGGGTCGCCGTTCTTCCTCGCAGGTCGCCGTCTTCTCTTCCTCTCAGGCGGTGGGCCACGGCCCATGTGGGTCGCCTTCTTCTGCGACGGGGTGTGCGACGATAGTGTATCGTCGACCAGGTCGACAAATAGGAAACGCCGTCTGGCGTGCGTGGAGCAGTATAGAATAATCCTGAACTGCTACTTAAAGCCCAGTTTTAGTACTACTACACGTACATGCCAAAGCCCAGCAGGAAAACTGAACAGCCCATATGCCCATGTTACAGTCCATCGCGGCAAGCAGGAACGATTAGGATTTTCTTTTTTCTGCTTCCGTGGCTTTTGCCGTTTCTTTTTTAGACGGAAGGGCGCTGCTTGCCTGCTTCGATTACTTAAGATTGCCGGAACAAATGCCGGTAAAGGTTTGAGATACAAATAAATAACTGGAAGCAAGAGAAAGGAAAAAAGGCAAGATCCTAAGCATGTACAGCCTGGGGCGTAGCTTTGCAAGCCCCAGCAAGACCAGGAAGATTACTCGCCAGGCTCCCACACCGTACGCAGCACTCCAGCAGCGAGCCAAAGCCTCAACTCTGAAACAACTTTGTCAGCAAGATCATCAGCCGATCGGGCTTTGTTGTTGAAAACCCTATTGTTTCTTCCTTTCCAGAGCATCCACCAGCAGCATAGAGCAATAGAGCGCCACTTCTTGACTGAATTCATCTGTTGGAGAGATGATATGGCACTCCGCCACTCTTTCAGGTTCGATATGGTAGGTGTAGGGTTGAAAGCTGGAGGTAGATCGAAGACCTGAAGCACCTTGCGCCACACAAGCTGGGCATAAGAGCAGGCCGCCGAGATGTGAGCTCTTGTTTCTTGATGAATCCGACAGAGTTTGCAGATAGGGTCATGTTTGGCCAAATTATCAGCAGTCAAGCATCTGTTGTGCAGTAGAATCTAGGAATGAAGCTTGTATTTGGGGATAGGTTTTGCTTGCCATACTTGCGGTAGGATGTCAGAAGTGATGTGACCCACACATTGCGCCTTGTATGCCGAGGCAGCACTGTACTTACCATTAGCAGTCCATCTGCAGGTGTATGAGTCCAGCAATTCATCAATTATAGGTGTATTGACCTCCAAAATCTCCCAGAGGTGGATGTGTAATCAGTGAGAACTTGCAGCGAAGGCGAGGGTTTGATAAGAGCAATCCATTGCTTGTTGTGAAGATCATCACAGACAGTTATGTTGCGCTATCTTGAATGCTTGGACAGGTTGGGGAATTGCTTGGACAGAGGCCTGCCATCCAGCAAGTGGCAGTTCCAAAAGGAGAGTGAACGACCATTGTGGATGGTGATCGTAGTTGACACTTGAAACAGGGCACGAACATCATCATCGGTTGGCAGTGGTAGGCCATGCCAAGGTTTTTCTGCATCGGTTGCTTGCTGCCACTGCCATCTTGTTCTCAGAGCAACACTTTGCATTTGCAGATTTGGTATGCCCCAGTCCACCAAACTGCTTAGGGAGACACCGCTCTCCAATTGAGCAGACATTTACCCCCTGACACCTTATCATCGGCAGCCCATAGGAAAGCCCTTATGATTTTGTCAAGCTGATGATGCAGCCATTTGGGGTGCAGAATAGCCATAAGCTGATATGCAGGGAGGGCAGACAACACTGCGGTGATCAGAGTTAGCCTACCATCCATAGAGATCTATTTAGCCTTCCATCCGGCTAATTTTTTCAGAAATTTGTCAACCAGCTGCTGTAGCTCATCTCTCCTAAGCCTTTTGACCGACAGAGGCAGCCCCAGGTATTGGCATGGGAATTGAGTGATCTGACAGATAGAGCAGATCATTCATGTCGCTGCGACCCCTAGGAGAAGAAGACCATCGACATCGAGAGGCCAGATCTCCTGCCGTTCCAGTCGTCCTCTTGATGATAATTACTTTTACATGATCATAAAGGTATACCGATCTGCACCTTATCGCAAGAAATTAACCAGCTGAACATTTGTTGCTAACAGCTAGCATTGTACTTTCTAAGTTAAATCTATTGTGTGGATAATTTTTCCCTCGGTAATTTTTTTAGAATGGTTCACTGGGTAATTTCTGTATAGGCTGATCTGTTAGCTTATTACCACTCCCTCCGTTCCACAATGTAAGGTTTCTTAGCAAGCTAAATCTCTTTGCTAAAAATTCTTATATTGTGGAACACAGGTGGTAGATTATACCTATTTTTGTAAGATTTGCATAAAATCAATACAATTAGATTTTCTTCAGTATTACAGTTTACAAAAGAAATTTAATTGCGATAGATGGCCTGAATTATAAGTTTAATAATCTGTGGTGTATTTGTTGTTCAGTTCACCACCCTCAGGATATAAATTGATGGGGATGCGGTGGTACAAATCCGCTCAAAATAGATCAATTAATAGGTGTCACATGCTATAACAAAATTAGGTTTTCAGCTTGCCCCCCCCCCCCCCCCCCCCCCCCCCCCCCTGTTCAAATCCTGACTAGCGTCACAACGGGGTTCTTCCTAGGAGAGACAACGGATGGGAGAAGACGACATGGTGGGGAAGGGAAGGCGGCGCTGGCAGAATATTTGCCAACGTGCGGAAGGGCGGGGAGATGAATGGTCAGCCACGGAAGCGACTGGAGGAAGGTGCGATCTGGGAGGGGGGGGGGGGGGGGGGGGGGAGGGGTGAAAGCAGATTACGAAGTGCGGTAGACGTAGACGATTATTAAACAGACCATATTTTACTACTAAATATAAATAACAAGAATCTTAAAAATTGGGGGTTTGACGGTCAATGTCACTGATCCTCTGATTGTTTTTTATATATTGGTGGTGATGACGGACAAAACAGAACACTTATTTAAGCCTCAACAGCATCTAGTACTAATGTGCTAGATTCATCGTATGATACCGCGCGCCCTAGCTACATCCACACTTGCATCCTAGATTTGATATATACTACACCACGTAAGGGATAGGTGCATGCATCTACTCCCCTAGGCAGGGGCGGAGCTGGGCCTAGGCAGCCAGGGCCATGGCCCGGGTCCTGGTAAATTTTCCTTACTACTATGTCTTCACAATCTGATCTGGCCCTGGGTGTTAAATACTAGCCAGCCCATTTATAGTCCGATGTTCTCTCTATAATTGTAGAAAAACCTCCCACTCTCAGTTCAGCCCACTAAGATCCAGTCAAATATGAGCATCCAATGGAGAAAGTGGATCGATCCATCGACTAGAAAGGCCCACCGTCCCGCTCGCTGCCTCGCTTGTAGCTGCTAGTCAAGGGTATCACTACCTAGAGGCTTTCCTTCGGGAAGGTAACTCAGCGCAGGAGCAGACGCCACGTGGACAGTACCTGAAAGGAAAAAAAACGTGGCATGACACGGTCGTACGTGGTCCCAGCCGAAGCCCTTGGTCCGATCGGAAGTGCAGCCAAGCAAGCACGTACGATGCCTCCGCATGTTGATCCGATCGAAAAGTACAGCATGCACACACAGGAATCTGCCTCTCATATGCATGGATCGATGTACAGGAAGCTGCCTCGCACATGCACGGATGTACAAAAACCTGGGACGCCACGCGCGGTACGTGATCTCAAAAACCAGATGTACAAACTATATAAGCATACACTTTACACATATAAATTACACAGAATCGGAAGAACTACACAGCAAAACGGTGTATTGAGTAGATATCACGGCTCGTCTTCGACTCGATAAATTTTAATAAATATCTTGAAAGGGTTGTACTGTCGTTGCGTGTATTTGTCGTTGCGCGCATTGGTCGTTCCGTGTGCTACGGCTCGGCTTCGCCTCGGCGGCTCTGCTTCGCAGAGCTCTAAACGCCTACGGCGTATAACTACACAGACACAGGCTGTATAACTATACAGACACAAGTTGTACAGCTACACGTACACACGTTGTACAACTACACAGACACATGTTGTACAACTACAGACACATGTTGTACAACTAACATGTTGTACAACTACCCAGACACATGTTATACAACTACACAGAAACATGTTGTACAACTAAACAGAAACATGTTATACAACTAAAAGGTTGTACAAACTACACAGAACAGTGAGTACAAACTATACAGAACATGATAAAAGTACACAGACACAAGTTGTACAACTACACAGAAACAAAGTATAAATTACACAGAACAGAAAGTACAAAAGTACACAGAAGTGGGAGTACAAAGTACACAAAACAAGATGTACATACTATGCATAACCGGTAGTACAAAAAAAAAGTTCGTCGAAACCTATCGACATGGATTTAGTTTTGAATATCTCGACGCGAGGAGCTCAAAAGTGAAAACGGTTCGTAATTTGGATAAACGGCTCTCAAAATATTTCGTTTTCAAAAATCGGATTTGAAAAATAAAAGGCAAAAAAGGAAAAAACTGCATGCCCACGTACGTGTATGCATGCCCCACTTTCTCTCTCATACTCCTCCACTTTCAATCTAATTGTGACACTTGGCAGACATGCAGACAACCAAAATTGGAGCATGTTAGGAGCAGCCGACACTTGTCACGATTAGAACGATGGTGAGTTTCTTTGCAAAGTGAACCTTTTTCTAGTGATTCTCGCTAGTCAAGTTCTACGGCACCTTTCTCCCTAAAAACAAAAGCACTACGACACCTTTTCTCAAACGGAAAAAAGAAAGCTCAACGGATGAACGGAATGTACTGATTTTTCATTAAAAAAAACCTTCCACAGCAAGCCGTCAAGCAAATTTCAATTTTTGCATTTAGTTCTTGAAACATCCGAGTTCAAATTCAGTAATAATTATTTTAAACAATTTTTTAATTTATTCGTACATATTTTTGTATAAAAAATTATAACCTTCTAGTTTTTGGCCCGGGTTTTCGCTGAATCCGGGCTCCGCCACTGCCCCTAGGCACTTGTGTATGGTTGCAAACATCAGTTTTCTAATTGTGTACTTTTATACTGTTGGGTATATGTGTGTACATAGAGCATGTACGACAAACTTGTGGCGGCTGTGGGTCAGACCCCAAGTTGCAACTCACATTGAAATATGCCACTGGTAGTAATTAAATAATTAGCTAGTTGCTCTCTGTTGCATATACAATATATACTCTCTCCATTCCTAAATGTAAGATGTTTTAGGTGTTACACATGTTGTCTATATGCATAATAAAGTGAGTAAACCTACACATGAAATATGTCTAGATACACTTATATGCATGTGAATGTGGACAAAAGCTTAAACATCTTATATTTGGGAACAAGGGAGTACACACTACTAAAAAAAGACATGTTCCAGAGCCAGCTACCTGGATCGAGTACCAAATGAGGGAAAACCGTGAGTACCTGACTGAAGACTATAAAAAAATCACTCTTGACATGATCGGAGAGGCATCGTCACTAGTTTATTTATTCATACTAGTTGCACAACTTGGATGGATGAAAACTACTGTATAACACTAGATCTATCATGCATGTTGGCAACATAACTAATCACACCAAAGGATATAAGGCTACACCGGACTGGGTCTATGCATGTTATATGTTACTCTCGGTCGCTATTTATATGCGGCTTACATATTGACTTTTGCTATTTCTCAGCTGTCTGTTTTTATTTTCGTGCACATTCACTTTTCTGGCCGCTCGTTCCTCTTTGCGATTCGTGCTGGTCTATTTCTTTTCTCTTTTTTCTGTCTCGTCCGTTGCGTGCGTGTTGTCGTGGTTGCAGGCTCGCGGGTTGGATGAAGTCTGTTTAGGGATGGGTTTGGATGCCCGTCACCCGTCTCTTTTCTGGGGTCACGGTGAAATAGAGGAGCGGCTCCTCCTTGTCTGCTCCTGCTGTCGGGTCATGGCGACAATCCGAGGAGGGGATGTAGGGTGGCGGCGACGTCGACGGCGGACTGCAGGTTGTCGATGTGATGGCGTCAGCCGTGGCGAGGGGGGTCGGGGGACGATGTAGTTGTCGTCGCCACCGTACCCGATGTAGATGCCTTCGCCGCTGGCGTACTGTCCTGGACCAGATCAGCCCCTCCCCCGTGGTGCCGAGCGAGATGCTGTGTCGCTGTTCAGTTGCTTTTGAGGAGCATGTTTGCTGTGTCGCCGTTAGGTAGGGCGTAGGGCAGCGGTTTTTTCTGTTCTGAACCCGCGCAGCCAATCGTCAGTGTGTGATGCACGATCTGCTATTTTTGTGGCGTGGAGCATTTTTGCTGTAGCTCGAGGATGTTGTGGGTCTCTGAATTTTCTCTGTTCTAGTTCTGTTGTATTCATGCGCGCCTGCTAGTGCATCGCTGTGCAATCCTGTTTGTTGAGTTTCTGGTGCTTGTGTCATGGATTGGTTTGCGTCTGCAGTGGATGAAATGTCGGTTGTGTGTTGGAGGATTATTGTTAGCACATTTTCACCCTGGGGGCACCAAGATCAGTGTATTACATCCATGCTCCACACATGGAATTGTTTGTTCACTGTTTTGGACTGGCTATTTGAGAGTGCAGTAGAGGATTGTTACCTTTTTTGTCTTGTATTTTAGATTTTTTCATGCATTTCTCAACGCTTTGTCTTAGAATCAGTGACATAATGGTTTTGTTGTCCTTTTTGTAGAGAGGGCACATTTTATCTACTGAATCTGCTGAAAGATTATATCGGCGTTGGTTGTAGTGAAGGGCAGAGTTTCTCCGGTGAATTTGGTGCCCCCAGGGTGAAAATGTGACATAATGGTTTTGTTGTCCTTTTTGTCTCTCTCTTTTTAGATTCAGGCATCTCTATCTATCTCTATCCTTCCTCTCATTTTCCCTTGTCATCTATCTCTATAGATTTAGTCTCTCTCTCTCTTTACCATGGGCTATTTATATTCAGTCCTCTCTCTCTCTTTCTCTTTCTCTCTCTCACCCTTGTTGTCTCTATCTCTTTTAGTTTCAGACATCTCTCTATCTCTCTCTCTTCTCTCTCTTTTTCCCTTGTTCTCTCTATTTATTTCTCTGTCTTTGTTTAGTCTCTCTCTAAATTTATGTGTTATGTCATCTATCTCTCTTTAGATTCAGTCTCTCTCTATTTATTCAGTCCTCACTCTCTGTCTCTATAAATTCGTGCATACATTTTATTCATTATCTCTCTATTTTCTATGTTTCTCTCTTTTTTTTTCCTTATTCTCTCTCTAGATTTCTTTCTCTGTCTCTGTTTAGCCTCTCTCTAAATTTGTGTGTTATGTCATATATCTCTTTTTAGATTCAGTCTCTCTGTTTATTCAGTCCTCTCTCTCTCTATCTCTATCAAATTTGTGCATACATTTTATTCATTTATTTTATTCTATATAATATCTAGTCTCACTATCAATCTTAGTCTTTTATCAGTAATATTAGTTGATTTTCAGTTTGCATTGCCAAACCGTAGAACAAAATTTTGTGTTGCATTTTTAGTTACTGTTTGCGCTGTCAGTTTAGTCCAGTATTCTCTAGAGTCAGACATAGTTCATCTCGGTATTGCAATGTCTTGTAATCTTAGGATTATACTGCCTCTCTTTTCTATCCTTTTGTCTCTGATTTTAATTGTTCTTGTCACTTATGCCGCCTCTAGATTCAGCTATGTGTTTTCTGTCGATTATTGGCATTGGTTAGTTATCTAGTGTATCACTGTCATCTAAGTTTCTTAGTCTATTTTTGCCGATTGTCTTTATATATGTAGATGCGGTGCAAAGTTTGTGGATGGCCAGAGGGTCCTTGCCAAAAGAAGAGGAGGCAGCCTTCTTTCTTTTATATCTATATTAGCAAAAGCTTTCTTAAATCAATGGTACATACTTTTTGAGTTTTCCTCATTCAATTTTTTCTTAGTATTAGTTTCCCATCAACCTAATCAAGTTTTCCAATCTTTTTTGTTAATCATCAGACTGTCCCGTGTTTCATCAAAGCTCAGATAAACAGCATGGTACACAAGATCATGCTTGTTAAGTCACCTTAGCGAGAAGAGTATGTGTTTCAGCTGAAAAACAAACATAACAAGGCACGGATCTTTGGACCTGGTTACATGAAGCTTTTGAAGGACTACGACATGAAGAGAGGTGATAGGTTCAGGATTGATCTTGATCCTCCTCCTCCATTCTTCCCAATTTTTCTTGAAGAAGGTGTTGATGCCCCAAGCAAAGGGTTTTAGGTACTATCTAGTATTTCTCTGTTTCTTTTGTCATTTTGATTTCCTTTATGTATTTTGTTCATCAAGGACATGAGCGTTAATGACTAGGTAGATCTGATCATCAGCAAGCACCCTCTAAGAAATAATAGGCATGATCTGATTTATAGCTTCCTTTCGGTTTTTTCGACCAAAATACAGGAGTGTCATTTTGGACTGAACCCTTTTTTAACACATTCAAAATTGTGCAAAAGCTCATGTTTTCGAGGGCAATGCAACTGTTGTTATGTTCTCAAGGAGGCATGAACAAACTGCTGGTCGGACAACAAGGATGAATGTGTGCGTCCTCACACGTGGTCTTGGTTTGGGAGCTGTTTTTGTCCACACATTAACATCACAGATATTGTGCATAATGTATTGGTAATGCTTGCTTCTACAGAAAAGGTGCAATTTTGACGAAAAGGTGCAGGAGGTGGGGGGAAGCCCACATATTAAAGAGAGAAAGCCCAATTTAGAATAGCATGTTGATCTTTTTTTTGGGCATGTGCTGGATGCGCTCAGGTTTCTAGTATGGGCCCGGGTCAGGCTGGAAATCCAACGCCCGTTAAAACACAAAAACTTGTCCGCGCGCCAGAACAGAAGTTCCACGCCAAAACGACAGGCTCAGGTTTCGCGCGCCAGATCCTGATGTCCACGTGCCAACGTATGATTCGACAAGAAAATATGTCTGTGCACGAAAACTAAAACAGCTAGCTGACAAATAGACAGTCCCATCACTACTATTTGGAGGTTTTGCTCGATATGGACAGCCGACTAGCAATCGGATCTATGCTGCACAACTGTGCTATGCAATCGTTTTGGCATTTGGTTGAACTTTGTATCAGCTTCTTTTCTCTTGTAAATATCCGCTTCAAAACTTCGCAAAAAATATGGTTGTGCGCGTCAATATGCATATGCCGTTCTTTTCCTTTTCTGAAAAAGAAAGAACTTTCAAGGTTCAGTTTTGACCAAAAAATGTGTTACTTGCCCTGAAAGCTATACGCTGAATTTGTATTTAAAAGAACTATGCAATGCTATGATTTTCACGACACATAACTCACAATATCAACTAAAGTGATGTCAAAGCTTAATTCTAAAATGTGAGTCCACCATGTAAGAATAAATAAAGGTGTATCAAGTAGGATTTTGAAACAAATAACCGTATACGGGCAGTATGGATGGATCCTTGTACTAGAGTTGAAAAATGCATATTTACTATGCACTACTTACGTATTAACTTAGTTGATATAAATCATAAGGCTTACAAATAATGTTCATACTAGAACCAACAAGTCAATTCCCAATTACCAAAACTCCAAGCTCTCAAAGCACTACCTCCTGTCTCCAAATCCTCCAAGTTCTACTATCAAATGTGTTCGTTCGGACGTTAAGCAAAACCATGTGTTCCACATCCATGTAGATTCACCTCGTCGGATCCTACAGGTGATGTCTTTGTCACTATCAGCCCTCAAACTTATGGAACACCTCCAAAATTGTAATCAAATTATTTTTGAAATTACTATAAGTTCTAACATTTAGTTGTTTACTAGAGTATTTCCTTATCCGACGCATAACTAACTTTACTGAAAATATGATGAATTTAAAACTTGTGTTTTGTGATGGTGGTGTTCAGATAATTTAATATTCGCACAAAGCAAGCCACCCCCCGTCAGCAAAATCCTAGAACATCAAATGTGCATCATATATGATGACAGCGATGATCTGATCATGTACTTGAAGCGATGGCCAGATCTTCATTTGGGTGATGGTCTTGAGCTCGGTGTGTCGCGGTCGATGACAGTGGACGTGCTCTACTGTGACCATGGAGTATCGAGGTTGGTGGAGGTCTAAGATGCCCCCTCCACTTCAAAATCGGGTTCAATTTAACTCAGTAGGTGCCACATACGATAACTTCGGAAAAGTTGTCATGTCGTGCTAGCAGACGATGGCGATGCACGATGTCTCATATGGAGGCCTCAAGTCATGCATGATCCATCCAGGTGATACGCTTGCTATCTCCTCCATGATGTCAACTCATACATGTTGCTGCTCGATTGAAGGTGTTGCGTCACTGGCTAGAGGCGTTGTGATACATGACGTCATTGACGTTAGATACAAATTGCTGAAAGATCTTACATATAGTACTCCGAACAAGAAAAACAGAAGATCAAGCAAACAAGTTCGACTTTTACAAAGAAAAACAATAATGCAAAGTTAAGATTTCAACCCGACAAGGATCTCCACCTCTCGATTGGAGTGTGGCTGGCTGCCGAGACACGTACTAAACCACACACACTACTTGACAGTTGTCGTCCATCGAGCCATCCTCACTTCCATGACCAATAGTCATCACTTGAGCCACGACCTCCACGCAGGCACCATGACTTAAACCGCATGACGACATTCACCCTAGCATCCAACCTCTACACGCACTCCAAACATATCAACAGATGAAACCCACCCTAACCATAGGAAACAAACATCGACCACTAGGGTACCATAGACCAAACAACACCGCCATAACCAGCTGAACAACGACCAAGGATAGAAGATCTTGCTGATCTGACATCCAACACACATAGGTTGCAGCAACAGCTCCAAATGTAGCGAAATCAGAGTCGGACACGGCTAGCCGGAGCAGCCTCAGGGCCCCGGCACTGGCCCAAAGATCGACAATGCTCGCTGCCGTGAGAGCTCGCCACACCACCATCGAGACGCACGTTCATGCCCAAGCCACCAGCCTGAGTGCGACATAACCATCCTTCCGAGCAAGCCGAGCGCGAGAAGAAGCTCGATCGAGACAACGGGTCCCAACAACTATGGCTTCGCCTCCCGTGTCTCCCAAAACCGGGCGACGCAAGGGACTCTTCAAATGTTTTTTTCTTTTCTCTTCTAATAAGTTATCTGAGGTAAGAAATATATTTTGGGTTCAAGACTCAGTGAACACGATACTGCTAGTAAAAATAGGTCATCATTGGACATCGTCCAAGAGATGTGGGAGACAAACTGGCCCCCTAACCCAACTTACGGTCATCATATATAGAAGTTGAACTCTCGTTCATCCAACCCATGCAACATACACCCACTCGTGTTGCAATTTTTTTGTAGCATTTTTCCCAGTGAGTCAAAATCTATTAAAAAAAACAATGTAATATTTGGAGAACACCAGTGCAACCAAAAATATATGAGTGTGCAGCAAATCGCTGTAGGGCGTAGAAAATCCCCATACGTTGAACCAAATCACATATAAAAGTCAACACATGTATGGAACATTGGAGAAAAATCGTTGTAGCTGGTCAGGAAAACAGTTGGAGCATTATATTGATGCAACATTTTTAACAAACGCAGAATGTCCTTGCACCACGAACAGTGTACACACCGAGTATGCAACATGTAGAAAGAACCCATGCAACATGTAGAAAGAACCCATGCAACATTGAAATCCCCGAACCTCATACTGTCATCTATGGCGGCTCGATTTTATCAGTTCAGGCTCGCTGGTTGCGGATCCTGCTCACCAAAGCTTCGTCAGCACTAGATCCGACGATCATGAATCCATTCCCCTCAACCCTAGCGTCTTCATCGACCTAGGCCCCAGCTTCATGGCTATGGCAATGACCTCCCGGCTACGTGGTTGGATTAGAATGGTTGGGAGTAGATAGGGCGGACGAGCGGCGACAGGGAAGGAGCAAAGGTGACCGGTGGCTGGTGGCGACAGGCGGCACAAATAGTAGTGCAACGTGGAAATATGGATGTGGAGAAAAAAACTTATAGAAAGAAACAAGACGAGCGTGCAGGAACAACCCGGACAATCGAGCTTTTCCATAAAATAGGTGCGGCCTATGTTGATGTGCCGTTAAGGCCTGATAGAGCCCGACTTACACTTATCCATTTGCTGACTGAAGCAGAAATTCGTAATTAAAAATCACAAAATCTAATTAGTGTCTGGGCACTTTCCTGGCTTTACAGAGTGCTCCTTTTCTGCGCGTCCGATCCTGATCCTGTGGTTTGCTCGGGCACTGCTAGTCCGCGACTACACACATGGGCACATGGCGAGATTTCGATTCCCCTTCTCTCTAGCGAGCTTATCCTCTCGTCTCTCGCACACACGGATCTCACCAGCCGCCGCGCCCTCCACCTTCTCCCCGGCACCCGGTAACGACGCTCGTCGTCGTACGCACCGCCCGCACCTTCTGATTCCACGCGGCGATTCTGCGGATTCTGCCGGTGCTCAAAGGCCCCGCCTCCTGTAGCCCTCCTCCAGGCCTTCCCCAGCGCAAGCTCCTCCGCCGCCTAATCGACGGTGGTCTGCGTCGCCGACCTGGCCGCCGCTGACATCACCAACCTCCTCTGAATCCTTAGGCGAGGGACCTGCTGCCGGCTGCGGCGCCATTCCCAGATTCGTCCGTGTCTTCCTCCTCCGGTGCGGCCGATGGGCCCATGGCGGCAAGCAGGCAACCCACGGCCATGGAGGCAGGAGGACCCGTCGCGGCCATGGGGGTATGAGGAGATGTCGGAAACGGGTACCATGGTGGCACCAACGCCAACGGGGCGGTCCCCACGCAGGCGGCGAACACGGACGCCCTCCACCTGCCTTTTGCCGGTCCAGGAGATCGCCTGCTGCCGCAACCACCAACCACCATCACTTGGCAATGTAATTTTGTTGCCATTTGTTATCTTTGCCTTTGCTGAGGAAGTTGATAAGTCCTGCTTGCTGTTAGGTGATGCAATGCTTGCTTGGTTATCTAGTCACCTGATAGTGTTTTTGTGCTTCAGTGCTCGATGTTGCTTGCTTATGTTTTCAGGGTTGCTTCATTACCAGTTACTCACTAAGATATGCTAATACGCCGAGTGCTACTTCTTAGTTTCCTTACAATGTTCCATTTCGCAAGATATATGGATGCCACTTCTAGTTACGGAAGTAAAATAAAAACTCATTAGTTCTAGATGGATGCCACTTTTAATTAGCGTTCAATGGTAAGCTTGTAACTAATAGCGAAATTAAATCTAATGTATTTGTAGCTAATTGAGACACGAAGTTGTAGGTGGATGTCACTTTTGATTTGGCGCTAAAAGATAGGTGTAACTTTAAATTAACAAATTGCATCTACGTATCTGCTTGGGCACTATGTTACAAAATCATCGATGTAGTTTTTACTGGGTTACATATGTAAGTTGAAACCATGGATGTATTTTTAGTAGATTTTATATATAGTTTTGGATGCAGTTTTTCATTGTTTTGGAGATATAGTTTTCAAACCCTGGATGTAGTTTCTTAGATCAGAAATGTAAGTTGCAGAGTATGTAAACTTCTGAGTGAATTTTGTATCTTTTAACTTTTTTGAAACTTTAGAAATTTTTATGCTCCATGGATGTAACTTTCGGACTAGTTGTAACCTTTATCTCATATCAATTTCTGGATTAGAACGCGGACTTGGTGCACCCAGGCACCTTTGAGGCATTTTCTGAAGTTTTTTGAAAATGGTACTTATACATGGTATAGATTTTTGCAAAGTTTTAGTAAAAACACGTTTTGTTTTGGGCTCCAGAAAAACACCAACATTGTGGCTGTATAAAGTAGAAAAAAAATCCCTTATTTGTCTCAAAATTTGTCTTTTTTTGTAATCTAAAATACAACTACCTTTTAGACGAAATATAATGCTTATGTAGGAAACCTGTAGGCCAATCCGTATATTTTTTTTGCAGGATTTTTCGAGATAGAAAAGTACGATATTCAAAATTTTCAAAAAACAGGCTCATCGATGCTCTTGCTCGGGAGCCAGTAACTATTACTAGAAGGATGTAACTATTATGTAACTTCTCCACCATATTTTATTTACATCCCCGCGCCAAATTTCAGCTTTGGTTTTTTTTTTGGATGGGTCATGTAGTTTACGAAAAAGAAATAAGCAGCGGACGCATTTTACATGTGTTTTTTGGGGTTTGCTGACCGCATATGCATGTATTTTTTACAGCAGCAAGATGTCCGCTACTACCTTTTTCCCTGCATCAACTTGTGGCAGTGCCAGGATGGTGAAAGAGAATTCGTGCTATGAAATTTCCATGTCATGTCAAAGTAGCGTGGGTAGGAGAGAACGTGGGGACCAGAATGGATTGGAGAGAACGTGGGGACCAGAGTTTTCTATTTTGGGAATGTACTGGTTCGGACAACCGCTTCTTTCTATTTTTAGGGGCACCGCGGAAGACTAACCGGTGCCCGGGCATTGTAGACACGTCCATTAAAAATTGTTACGTACCTAATATCAAGTGTGCAATTTTTTTGCACATAACAATGTTTGTCGAACAAATTGAGTTTTCAGTCCATAATATCACAATCAACCATTACACACTCTTGCCGACAGTTTAAGATATTTCTTCCAGATGACGTTCCTCTCGTATGGAAGGTTAAACCTAATCCCTCCACATGATTCGACTATATTCTTACCAATCTCCACACTTTAGGAGGCCATGCCCATGCGCATCTATTGCCCAATCCGTGTCCAAATCAAACGGTGAAAATGCAGCCAGGTCATAGATCTGATCAAATGTCTTCACCTCTGCATTTGCCAGGTCTGGCACCATCTCCAACAGCCTGCAGTTGCTCTCGATGGACGCCGTCCGTTGGTGGCGGTCAACTACAACCGAAGTGCAAGTTACCGAAATGTTGCTGCACTGGCTGTCGCTGTGTGAGAGCTCGTCGGCACCGCCGCTACTGCTACGGCATGTGCTCTTTGTCTCGACGATGGCTGCATCAGGATCGCTACTGGCCGGCTTGCAGGTGTGTTGGCCGTAGTAGACGACGGTGTACATGCCGGGGTCATCGGTGCCGCCATCCTCTTGGTACTGCTGCACTGTCTTTGTTGCTCCGCAGTTCTGTTCTTGCTTGTAGGTGCATTTGTAGTAACTCCTGCTTAATCCAATCCATATTATTCGTCGTACAAAGGTCAACTATTGCAATTCGATAAATTGATGTGGGCAATAAAACTTATATGTACCTTGGGTGCTCTGCGTTGTTGATGAGCTTCTGCCCATACTTCCTCCACTGGTGGCCGTCATAGTGAGGAACAGGCGTTTCAAGCGTCACAGAGTCATCGGCTAATCTCCTGCTTAATTCAACCAATAAAATTATCAATTAAGCAGAAAATGATTATAATGGATCCATTGATTAGTTTTTCTCGATTAATCAGTATACAAAAAAATGTAGCACTCCTCACCTTCTCTTGCGCTGCTGGCGACTGGGCTTGGCATTGTCGCCGTCGCCAGAGAAGACCTTCCTGACTCTCCTCTTGTCGTCCACCACCATCGGCGGCGGTGGCGCGCCGTCGCCTTCAGAACGATCGAGACGAAGGAGCTTCAGCTCGGCTATAGCCTTGGCTGAGCAGTCCAGTATGGTATCGAACATCTGGGCGACGATCTCGGCTCGCTCGCCGCCGGCGAGTTGGAGCGCCGGCAGCACGACGGCGCGCAGCTGCGTCACCAGGGACTGCTCCCTAGCCATCTCCCTCAACACCGCCACGGACCGCTCGTCGTTGTCGCAGACAAGCGTCGACGAGCTGCTACTGCAGCTGTTCTTGCTGCGCCTCATCTCTCTCGAAGTCTACTCTCAACAACTAATTTTCCTCACCTGGATCTAGGAGTCAGATTAGGAAGCTAATTGTGTGTCTGCGGTTTAGTGTACATATATGGCGATGGAACCGCGTCAACTATAATGGGCTCTGCCAACTTGCACATAAAATTGTTCACTAATCAATATACAATCGGCTCCATGCGTGTGTAGCTACGCAAGAGGGGATCGATCAAGCACGTGGGATAATTCAGATGATATTTTTTTAGGGTAAATTCAGATGATATTTAAGTACATCGGTAGCATGATTTTAGTTTCATCTGCATGAATGGAAGGAAGGTCAGTAGCAGCCGCAGCCTCAGGTTCAGCAGCAGCCTCAGTTTCAGCCCATCATTCAGCCCATGCCGCAGGTCCAGCAACAGTTTATGCCGCCTCCAGCTACTGTTCAGGGGCAGCACTTGATGGCGCCTCCATCCGCCATGGCCACCTCGTCGGCGCCTGAGGTGGTCAGCTTGGGTGGTGACCCGTCGGTTGTCGGGTCTGCTGGTCATGTTGAAGCAAAGGTTCGGGCAGCGGTAAAGGGAAGAAATCTAACAAATGTTGGAAGTGTGCGGTTGATACTCATTCTACTAAGGGTTGTCCAGCAAAGCACTATTGCCTAGTTTGTGATAATGAGGCACATCCGACTATGAGGTGTCCGACTCTGAAGCTCCCAAGGCCCACGGCTTTTACTGCAGGTTATGGCACTGAGGAGACTATTTTTACGCAGCTTCCTGATAGTGTGTACAAGCCTCATTTGGTTCCATCTAGCTCCCCCACCGCATTGGTGAAGGTTGTGGGTGATCCTGTTCCGCGACTGCTATTCAGAGCTTGATGTCCAGGATGTGTCCATCGAGTTCGTCGTGGACGTGAGAGGCTTTACCCCATGGGTCTAATGCCTTTCTCATTGGGCTACCTTCTGTCGGGGACCTTCAGCGATACAGATGGGTGTCCCCTCTTTTGCAGCAACTGCTACTATCTCGGCATGGAAGAGACAGGATGTGTTACCCATGCGGGTTCTTGAGCAGGTGTGGGTCCATGTTCAGGGGGTTCCATATCCAGTCAGACATTTCCTTGGTATTTGGGCTGTGGGGTCTCTTATTGGGACAACTCTGGATATTGATCTTGTCACGCTCAGGAGTCGTGGATCGTCGTATTCTTGTTGCCTGATATGTCTCAAACGTATCTATAATTTCTGATGTTCCATGTTGATATTATACCAATTGTTACATGTTTTATATACACTTCATAGCAATTTTATGCATTTTCTGAGACTAACCTATTAACAAGATGGCACAGTGCAGTTCCTATTTTCTGCTGTTTTTGTATTCCAGAAAAGTTAGTCTGGAAATATTCTCGGAATTGGACGAAACTTGGACAGAACCTCCTATTTTTCCAACATGTACACGAGTCCAAAGGAGAGACGGATGGGAGCCACGAGGCAGCCACACCATGGGGCCGCGCGGGCCCCCCTGCCGCGTCGTGGGGTGGTGTGGGACCCACGGGCGTCTCCAGCCGCCGCCCTTTCGCCTATTTATTCCTCCCGACGCGAAAACCCTAAAAACCCGAGCCATATTCCACGAAAAGTTCCAGAGACGCCGCGCCGTCAATCCTAGCTCGGGAGGGTTCAGAAGCTCTTCCCGGCACCCTGCCGGAGAGGGGAATCATCACCGGAGGGCTCTACATCACCATGCCTGCCTCCGGAGTGATGCGTGAGTAGTTCATCCTTGGACTACGGGTCCATAGCAGTAGCTAGATGGTTGTCTCTCTATTTATGCTATCATGTTTAGATCTTGTGAGCTGCCTATCATGATCAAGATCATCTTATTGTAATGCTACATGTTGTGTTTGCTGGGATCCGATGAATATTGAATACTATGTCAAGTTGATTATCAATCTATCTTATATGTTATTTATGATCTTGCATGCTTTCCGTTACTAGTAGATGCTTTGGCCAAGTAGATGATTGTAACTCCAAGAGTGAGTATTTATACTAGATAGTGGGTTATGCCTCCGGTAATCTGGGAGAGTGACAATAACTTTTAAGATTGTGGATGTGCTGTTGCCACTAGGGATAAAATAACCGATACTTAGCTTGGTGCGCCGTTAGGTCTAATGCATTTGTTTACATTACGCACATTACTTAATGCGATTATCCGTTGCTTGCAACTTAGTACCAACGGGGAACTCGGATGACAACCTGGCGGCGGATTATTAGTCATAGACGTGTTGGATAACGGTCTATTATTTTGTCGTAATGACCACATGAATATCATAGTAATCATCATGTCATATATATGCATTGTCATGCGCTCAATATTTTGTCAATTGCCCAGCTGTAATTTGTTCACCCAGCATGTTAGTTTTCTTTTATGGAGAGACACCACTAGTGAACTGTGACCCCGATCCATTCTTTTACACTGATAATACAACCAACTGCAAACATTGTTCCTTTTCATTCTCTGCAATTTACTACTGTTTTCCACACCATACGTTTAATCATTTGTTTTCAGCAAGCCGGTGAGATTGACAACCTCACTGTTTCGTTGGGGCAAAGTAGTTTGATTGTGTTGTGTGCAGGTTCCACGTTGGTGATCGAGTAAACGGCGCCACCAACAACCTTCAGAAGTGATTTCTTGCTCCTACTGATTCGATTAAATCTTGGTTTCATACTGAGGGAAACTGCTGCTACACTGCTTCATACCTTCCTCTTGGGGTCTCCCAACGAACGTGTGATCCACGTCATCATTGCCATGCCGAGTTCTAAGCCTCTTGACAAGCAAATGGACCCTATTGGACCTTACATCGGCACCGCATGTGTGGTCAAGTTGAAGGAATATGCTTTCATTTTCCGTCGTGAGGCAACGGATTTTGTTCCTGACACCGAGTTTGTTCCTATTTCTGGCGCCGCAAGGGGGATGATGCCGATGGTGATGATGATGGGGTGGAGGATGGACTGGAGGGTCCCTTCACTCTGTGGGTATGAGTGGATCACAGTCTACCAACATGGAGGTCGATGCCAATCAATCCTCTGGTTCGGATAACCATGGGAAGACAGTGTGTGCTGCGGATACACTTACTCATCGGACCCTAATGCGATAACTCCATACAACCCGAACCCGCAAACTCCTCGCGGGAATGAGATCGTGTCTAGGATTCGTCGTGTTTCGCTGGGCTTGCTGTGAGTTCCTGATGCAGCGTCATCACCACCTGGTAATTCGACAGTTGATGGTTCTGGTTCGTCACCGTTTTACTGCAGCTGCTGTTGCGTGCGAACAGGAGCACTTCAGTGGGCCGGAGGAGCAGCAGGCTTCTATTCTCCGCCCGTTGCAGGACATGGCGCGCTCCTAGGCTGACGGTGGCCTGCCTCGGCCTGCTGGAGTCACCTGCGGCCAGCCCGCCTGTTGGCCCGCCGGGGATGACCGCCTCGGCCTGCTGGCGACGGCCAATACTGGGTCGCCCCTGATGGGCCGGCCTGCTTCCGTTGGAGACCTGGCCAGTGGCGCTGGGCCGGCTGCTGGCAGCTCGTTGGGGCAGCCGGGCGGCTCTCCGACTGGGCCGGTACTCTGGGAGGCTTCTACATCGTCCCAGCCTCCTCTGGTTGCTCCGTTGCTTGGTGGCAATGAGATGGTAGGGGACTCGACTTCGACACAGTCCATCCCACCTCATGTTCCTACTGGCGATGGTGCGGCAACGTATGGGTCGGTTTCTACTCCACCTCAGCCGACCCATGTCGTTCTTTCTCCGGTGGCGGCATTCCCGGTTGGAGACTCCGTCTCACCGCGCACACCGCCTCCCACTACGACGGCTTTTGCCGATGGGATCACCCGATCCGTCGTTGCGAGCGGTTTGGGGTGGCGGCAGATGGGACCTCCATGACGGATGAGGACTCGTTGATGAAGGCGATGCGTCGTAAAGCGGTGCGCAACTTGGACTCTCTAGGTACGGAAATGAAGTCAAAGTCTTTTCTTTCTTTTTCGCCTGTTTCGATTCAGTCTAAACACAATAGTGTAGGTTTTAATCTTGGTAGTAAAGAGCCAAGTATAGGTTTCAACTAATGTCTTGAGGCATATGGAATTTGACCGTCTAACTTTTATTCCAAAAGCTTCGACGATGTTGACGTCCACCTATTTGGATGATGAGGAAGCGAATGCCACATCAGATGGTCAGCTTCTCTCTCATCTCATTGGTGAAGTGTCGGAGATGGGTTTGGATGAGGACGGGCTGAGTTCATTGTATGAACTAAGGGCAACCGGCCAGAATTCAAAATCCACCTCTAACAAGAAGTCCCGGAAAAAGAAGTCCCGGAAAAGGGCAAAGTTCTCCAAATCCCCAAATGTTTCCAAATGAATGGCATGTTTGCAAATAGCAGAGGTCTTGGTGACTTGGCTAAACATTTGCACTTCGCTGGTTGCATTCGGGATCATAATTTGGATTTCTTAGCTATTTCTGAGACGGATAGGCGGGAGTTCTCGCAAAGTCTATTGGACCGGCTCTCGAGCGGCATTGATTTTGCTTGGTATTCCCGGCCTCCGCGTGGGCGCTCCGGGGTTATCCTACTAGGCATCAGGATGGATACCATGGATGTGTTGGCTGTTTCGGATGGCAATTTTCACATAAAAATGCACATCCGAAATAAAGCGGACAATTTCATTTGGAGCCTTGTCGCTGTGTATGGTCCAGCCCAGGAGGAGTTTAAATCCGCTTTTCTGTGTGAAATGGTAAACTTGGCAAAAGATAATCCACATCCATTCATCAGTGGTGGGGATTTAACTTGCTTCGTTATCCGTTCGAGAAGAGCAGGGGGCGATTCGACAACCGTTGGCCTCTTTTGTTCAACGCGGTCATTGACAGTTTGGACTTAAGAGAAATTTCAATGATTGGGAGACAGTTCACTTGGGCTAACTCTCTCCCTGAACCCACATACGAGAAGTTAGATCGTGTACTGATGGACACCGATTGGGAATCCAAATTCCCATTGGTATCGGTACGGGCTCTAGAACGTATTGAGGGTTTGTCGGATCACGCTCTGATTCTTTTGACCACAGGCATGGCTAGACCACCGTGTAAACAGCGGTTCAAGTTTGAACTTGGATGGTTACATCGTGAGGGATTCCATGAGATGGTCAAAAGAATTTGGGAACAACCAGTTATTGGCAATTCACCTATCCAACGATGGAACAACAAAATACGGGCTTTACGCACACATCTTGTTGGTTGGGCACGTCATACTACTGGTTTACTTAAAAAAGAAAAGATACGACTATCCTCGATAATTGATGCTTTAGAGGCATTAGCAGAAGTTCAGCTATTATCTGCACAAGAAATTGAGCTTAAGAGTCAATCTAATGCGGAGTTAGCAAAACTTTTGCGCGAGGAAGAGTTAAAATGGTATCAACGTTCCAAAGAAAAATTCATCCTTGAAGGGGATTCGAATACACGCTACTTCCACAGTATTGCCAATGGTAGACACAGGAAAAAACGGATTCACTCCCTAGTACAGGAGGAGGGAACGATTGAGGGCCAGGAACAACTTAAGTCGTATATTACTAATTATTATAAAGGCCTTTTCGGAGCTCCAGAGGAAGGAAACTTCACATTGGATGAGTCGAGAACGGCCGATATACTCCAGGTTTCTGATGAGGAAAATAGCCTACTCACCAAACCCTACTCGGAGGATGAAGTGAGAAAAGCGGTTTTCCAAATGGAACACAATAAAGCCCCTGGACCCGATGGATTCCCAGCTGAGTTCTACCAGAATTTTTGGGAGGTAATCAAGTTTGACCTGCTTCAACTGTTCGCTTGTCTCCATGTGGGACAGCTGGAGTTGTTTCGTCTCAACTTTGGTGAAATTATTCTATTACCTAAGGTTAACGAGGCTGTAAGGATCCAACAATTCCGACCTATATGCCTCCTTAATGTTAGTTTTAAAATATTCACCAAAGTTGCCACGATTCGGCTGAACAGTGTGGCGGATCATGTGGTTCGTCCGTCTCAGACGGCTTTCATGCAAGGACGCAACATCTTAGATGGGGTAGCAATCCTACATGAAACAGTCCACGAACTGCATAGGAAAAAGCTTAATGGGGTAATTTTGAAAAAGCTTATGATAAAGTTAAATGGTCTTTTCTTCAACAGACTCTCAGAATGAAAGGATTTTCTGATGAGTGGCGTGCGCTTATACATAGCTTTGTTTCGGGTGGAAGTGTAGCCATTAATGTCAATAATGACACTGGTAAATAATTCCAAACCAAAAAAGGCCTTAGACAAGGTGACCCGTTATCGCCAATGCTATTTAACATAGTGGCTGATATGTTGGCTATCTTGATCGAACGCGCAAAGTCTGAGGGTCAAATTGAAGGAGTGATTCCACATCTAGTTGATGGTGGCTTATCGATTTTTCAATATGCCGACGACACAATTCTTTTTATGGAACATGACATCGAAAAAGCTCGTAACCTCAAGTTAATCTTGTCAGCATTCGAGCAACTATCGGGTCTTAAAATAAATTTCCATAAAAGTGAATTGTTTTGTTTTGGCGAGGCCCAAGAAAACGCCTCCTTGTATGCCGAACTTTTTGGCTGTGCGCAAGGTCAATTTCCTATCAACTATTTGGGTATTTCGATTCATTATCGGAGACTCACTAATGCTGAATGGAAAATGGTGGAGGAGAGACTTCAAATCCGGTTAAATAGCTGGAAGCACAAACTACTATCCCTGGGGGGAAGATTGGTTCTCATTAATTCAGTGCTAACCAATATGGTACTGTACATGATTTCCTTCTTCCAACTACCCAAAGGAGTCTTAAAACGATTGGACTATTTCCGATCAAGATTCTTTTGGCTAGGGGATAGTGAAAAGAAAAAGTATCGACTTACCAAATGGAGTGTGGTTTGCCGTCCAAAAGACCAAGGTGGGCTCGGAATTCATGACCTCGAGGTCAAGAATAGAGCATTGCTTGGCAAATGGCTGTTCAGGCTTCTTTCCGAAGATGGACTGTGGCAAACCCTCCTAAGGAGAAAGTATGTGGGTGATAAAGCGGTATCTCAGGTTCTTTGGAAACCTGGTGATTCACACTTCTGGGCTGGCATCATGGCCACGAAGAAACTCTTTTTCCCACATGGGTCTTTCTCAATCAGGAATGGAGGGGAAATTCGGTTCTGGGAGGATAAATGGCTTGACCAAACCACTCTCCGGGAACAGTATCGGCTTTGTACAATATTGTGCGACACAAAGGCCACACGCTCGCTAAGGTGCTGGGTACTTCCCCACCAAATGTATCGTTCAGAAGAACTCTATTAGGGCCTAGACAAGCATCTTGGAATGCCCTGCTTCTACGGTTGGACTCTGTCCAATTGTCGGACGGCCCTGATAAATTTCGATGGAATCAAACTAAGAATGGTATATTCTCGGTTGATTCTATGTATAGAGATTTAATCCAACCTGTAATCCAAGTCGATACTAATAAGAAAATTTGTAAGATGAAGATTCCACTAAAAACGAAGGTGTTTGCGTGGTATATTCGTCGAGGTGTAATTCTTACAAAAGATAACCTTGCCAAACGCAATCGGCGCGGGAGCAAAAAGTGTGTCTTCTGCAGTCATGACGAGACCATTAAACACTTATTCTTCCAGTGCGAGTTCGCGAGTCTATATGGTCAGCTATCCAGATAGGTTCTACCTTATATCCTCCACGCAGCGTTGCAAACATTTTTGGCAACTGGCTGAACGGGGTTGATTCTAGGTTCAAACTACTTATTAGGGTGGGAGCGATTGCCGTTATTTGGTCGCTATGGCTATGTAGAAATGACAAGGTTTTTAATGATAAAAATTCTTCTGTTATGCAGGTTATTTACCGATGCACAGCTACGCTCCGTTCGTGGTCGGCCCTGCAGCGTGTGGAGCACCGAGAGCTGTTTTTTGAGGTATCGTCGCGATTGGAGGCTGCGGCGAGGAAGTTATTCTCCCAGCATGGCTGGCCACATAATTTACGAATCGATCCTCCACCGTCATAGGCGTCTCTACAATTTCTCATTATGATATGTAATTCTACTTTCGTTTATTTTCGTTCGCTACGGAACTTCGGAACTTGTTGGGGCTGTGTGCATCCTAATTATGCAGAGGCCGGGTGTAATACTTAAAACTCTTGAGTAATAAAATCCCTTTATCAAAAAAAAAATGCAAGGTCAGTGTCGTTTGTGTTCACCAGTTACCCCTGATCAAATTAAACAAGTTGGGCCAGTAATCCATCGTGTTCAATCAAGAGTTTCGTCATATGCAATCAAGAAACACGTGCTGTTCAGGTCAAGCTAACTACCTAGCTTTTATACTTGTGCCCGGCCTGTAGAAATGTACGCTTATCGCGTCAGGCTGAGAGAAGCAAGCTCATGTCACCACAATCTCGTCACCTCGACACCTCCATTTGTTACCATGCTGCAGGTTGGAATAAAATGCTAAAACTAGGACTCCCTCGATCGTCTGCAAATGCATATCACTGTCGTGCCTGAGCTCAGTCTGCAGCCGTGCGTGGGCTACATTGTATTGTATTTTGGAGTGTAATGCGACTAACACGTTTATCTGCTCGTTCTTCGTTCCTTCCAATTGATCCATTGTCAGATTAAGCTGAGAGTCTGAGCTAAGTGGACTGATGCCCTTGTTTGTGATCAAAGACCAAACCTAAGTACGTCGACTTTCTGAAATCAACGAGAAGTAGATGGTTGTATTGTCTCGAATTTAATCCAAGATTTTATCGGCAATGTGACGTGTCTGTCAACAACGAGACATTTCCAGTGACATCGTCAACCTTAAGATCTACCGGTACAATTTATGGGATGTGATCATAGGTGTGCATTGTGTGTTCATAAAGAGTGTGTGTGCATGTGTTTGTGATCGTCTACGTCCGTGTTCCTAAAAAAACGTTTTCTTTTTCTAGGATTCGTGAGTGGAAATTCAGAATTTACTTGTTTTTTAGTTAATACCGTACACATCTTTATAACTTAGATTTCTTGATAAAATAACAAGATTATAACATTTGAGTTAAATCACAATTTCTCCATTGGGGTTTACAAGGCTCCTCTTGGAAAACGTCAATACAATTGTAGAGCGGAAGACCGAATTTACTAGTTGTTAATTGTAATATGGTAATACATATTTATAACTTACATTTCTTGAAAAATAACCAGATTTTAACATTTGAGTTAAATCATGATTTCTCCATTGGGGTTTATAAGGCTCCTCTTGGAAAATGTCAATACAATTGTAGAGCAAAAGAAGAATCAATGCCGGCAGCACACGAGTACCAAGGCAAACGTCACTACTAAGAAAATATTAACGAGCATGCATTCAAGAAATTTTCTGCAAAGGAGGGCCAAAAGGAAGGGGCGATGGCTGGCCTTCGTCTGCGGCCAAAAAATGCTTGCGGCGGAGCATCGGACTTGCCGGCGGAAGGGATGAGCGAAGCGGTGAGAGGAGAGAGGGGAGACGAGAGAGTGGAGTGAGTGGAAAGAGTGAGCGGTGAGGAGATTTATGGCACGTGTTATCGAAGGAACGAGGTGTCTCCCGTCGTCTCCCCGCTCGTGTGTGCTGTTTTTTTTGCTACCCAGAGCCTGACTCCGCGAGAACGGCCAAATCGGCCGTGAAGGGCCTAACCAAGGGTGCTTTAAAATCACGCTCTGCAAAAGCATGAGCCAATCCAGAAAGCCAAACGGATCAAAAACTACTGTATGGAACAGAACGAAACGAGAGACTGTAAACAAACACGCCCTAAGCCGATAGACTTTGAGGTCATTACCCAGGCTTAGCCAGCGTGGTCAAGTTCAAAGAATATCATTATGCACGGCAATTTCTTATCAAGTGGCCCCGACTTGCCGCCACAACGTTGTCCTACATTGCCGTGGATAATGATATTTATCCAGGCTTAGTATATGCTGCAGCAGATACATGATGGATAGATTCCTGTGCTTCGTCGACGCTGCCTCGTGCCCATGCAGTGACAAAATGCACGACACCCCATCGCAGCAGGCTTAAGCATATAATCCAACGGACCGGCAAAAGTCAACTATATATGTTTTTGGCTCTAGCTTTCAGAAGGAAACTGCATCATGTATAGATACATCCACTTTTTGGATAAACTTGAGACACTTATTTTTGGACGGAGTGAGTTGAAAGGAGTCGCATGCATGCATCATGATCAGCTGTAGTGCCACTACAGTCTACTCCCTCCGTTTTAAAATAGATGACTTCCATTTGTACAAAAATGGATGAATCTAGACATGTTACAAGTGTAGATACATCCACTTTTAGACAAAATGAAGTCATCTAATTTGGAACGGGAGTACAATATAAGAAAAGCAGAAATATGCTTCATAATGTATTTCCCTTAATCATGTGTTGAACGTATACAAAGTATTAGTAATATCTAAATTAGCCCTATTTAGCAATCCTGCTGATAAGATCAGCAGCACCAATGGAACAACTCCGACTCTCTCTCCCCACGCCCACTTAATAACAAGGCGTGGACATGTTTTTCGTCTTGGCTGAACCGTGCCTTGATATTTTGTTGTAAAGAATGGTTTATCTACAACCGGATAATCTCTGACGGGTCTCACGTTACAACTTGCAAACAGGTTCCTCCTCTCATACGTCAGTTAAGGTGAGACATCATAGGTGCTTTCCATCTTGAACAAGTAGTTTTATCTCAATCGTCATTGGTAAGTAGAAAACACTCACAATTCAGTTTTACGCCCATCAGTTTCAGTTCTAAGTTTGTTATCACTAGCGGGTATCCTTTTGTGGTAACCGGATAGTTGTTTGTCATGGGTCTTTTCATATGAGCTTTTTGAAAAGAGGGGAAGACCCCGCCTCTCCATATCGATGCAAATAGCCCCTTTATTTCATTATTAGCAATGATAGATTTGGCATCAATCATATCCCCCCCCCCCCCCCGCGCGCGCGCTCTTCGTGGCAAGGAGACGACAATGGCTTGGGTGTTGGCAGCGGAGGCTTCCCGAGTTGTGGGACCGCCAAATAACTTCTTGTGGAGTAGCGCCGACGTAGAATGGACTATTTAGTGGGGTAGATCTAAGCATTTTTCAAATTTACCACTGCCATCACAAGTGCGTATTACCACCATCTATAATTCCTCCATACATTGGAGCATTTGTTTTTGCCAAATCTGGCCTTTTGAAGATACTAATCCCTTGTATGACACCACCGTTTTGGAATCTAACACCTCGGCTCGAGCCTTTCGAGTGCTATGGTGTCAAAATGTCTTGTTTTCGACCTTCACAACTTTGGTGTCATCCGTACTACTACTGAACCGGGGTCCATATTTGAAATAGTTTTCCATATGATCACATGAGGCATTAGTTTCACTAAAGGGCCATATTTGGTAAAAAAAAAAATACTACACCCATAGCCGACGGGTGCCCTAACTCATATGTGAGGAACATTTTGACCCATCAATGACGAGGTAATATGTAGTAATGTCCGCCCTCAATCCAAATATATACAAGTGGCTCCCACGTATTTCTAGATCTTCCATTTGAATAAAAGTTATGAATTATATACCACAAAAAATGCAATTAGAATTTTTTTCGTATATAGATCCAATGATATATATACTTTTGGGGGATATAAGACATATTCAGAGGTCAAGCAAAACAATTAAAATCTGCTAGCATATAGAGTCCAGAGATACATAGAGTTCTTGTATATTTCATATTTGGACAAAGGGAGTGGTAATGAATCTTACCTAGGGGTCGTTCGGTTAATCCACTTCCCAAGTAAATTTGTGGGGATTTGGGAGGATTTTAACTTGGAAGGGATTTAATCCACTTCAGTCTCTGGCAACCGAACAAGGCCTTAGGTATATATGCATGAAAAATCTGCTAGCATTGCAAACTTGCAATCTACATTCATGTAGAAAGACCTATCAATTAAGTTACGATTTAAAATTCACCATGCACTCGCAAAGACATGCATGCGCTAAACCTATATTACTGATAGCTAGAATACGGTCTCCCAGTTAAGCAGAGAATTGTTGAACACCTCCAGCAGAGCCGGCACATCCAGTTCTGTCTCAAACTCTGAAATTTCTGCAGTTAGATGTGCTGTTTCTCCACTCCGATGATTCGTATCGACAAGACTGGGCAGATAATCGATAATGTTATTGCTCATGCTGTCGCTGGCCTTGCAGGTGTGATCACCGTAGTACACTACAGTGTATTTTGCAACCTGATCAACATCATCACCATCTGTGGAATAATTGGCGCCGTTTTTATCCAGTTGCTGAATTGTCTTGGTTGCAGGGCATTTCCGTTCTGTAAAGGTGCATCTGTAGTAGCTCCTGCGTAATCACAAGTGTATGCGTAATACATGATTAATTATCAATAATTATCTCTCACATTATTTTATCAGTAATCACCTGAATGTGCATCTGCAGCTGTGCTTTGATTAATAATTTGTTACCTAGCATGTTGGCTTCCGTTGATGTTCTTCTGCCCATATTTTCTCCACTGGTGACCATCATAATCTGGAACATTTGTCACGAGTGATCTTGATCGCTTACCATTGTTCCTCCTACAAGATGTCAGGTAATTGTTAAAAGTGATCTTGATCATGCAAATAGAAGATAATATATGCAAGATATCACAAATGAACATGAAATCAGTTAGCTTTGTGAACATGTTATGCATAAGATTGATTGGACACGATATATGCTGAATGTCCCTATACACACAGTACCTTCTCTTTCGGCCAACGCTGCTACTAGGCATCTCCTGTTCCTCCAATCTCTTATCCATATCATCATCATCGTCAACGCTGCTACTAGGTAATCTCTTACACACAGTACTAGTACTTCTCTTCCTCACCAAGGACTTGTCGTCGACGGGCTCGACAGCAGCTCCACCTCTAGCACTGAAGAGCCTTGAAAGGACGCTAGTGTTGCAGCCGATCACGTCATCAAAGAGCTGGAGGGCGAGCTCCACCGACCCACAATCGATGTTGTGGAGTTGTGGAAGGATGAGCGCCCGGAGCTGAGTCACGAGCTCCTGCTGCCGCTGCAGCAGCACCTCGATCTCGGCACCATGGCCGTAGTTCTTGCTATGATCCATATGCTTTGCGATTCTGCCACCTGCTCGCAAGCTCTTGTCAGTTATATATATATCGGAGAGACACACCAGTGGAATGTACAGATTGACATGTATCCGTGTACTTTGAGTTTAAAGAACGAGTGAGGCGTCGGTTTCATGGTGTGAGTGCATGGCAACGCGCTAGTGAGACTGGGTGAGCACGAGGGGGTGGAGTGAGACTTTTGACCAGGAGGTGTTTCGTGCCGGCCTAGGATGTTTCTTGGAAAGAGTAAAGAAAGAACTCGACCACCTGGACCAGAGAACATCGTGGTGATGTGTGTGAACTTTGTATTCTCGCCTTCTCGGTGAGTAAACTATGTAAGACCTTGACCCCAAAGTACAACAACGACATTGACACGGGGAAGACGAGGACGAGCCAGCGCCACCATTGGAGGTATCCACAGCACCTCATGCCTTGTATATGCACGTGAGAATGGCATCATCGACCAGGTGAGCAGTGAATGTTGCTATTAATGGGTGGCTGGTTTTTTTTTTCAGAAAGGGGGCGTAAGGTCTCTGCATCAATCGATGCCCGCAACTTTTTATGACGAAGTTTATGAATTCAAAGTTTACAGCTCACTAATCACTTAAAGTGTTCATGAAAATCAACCAGCGGAATAAAATAACAAAAGGCGGATATGCATAAAATGCATCCTTCCAGTGAGCCGCCAACCACCCAGGTTTAAGATATTCCAAACGGCTGTCTGGAGCCGTGAGCATCGGAAATGCATACATGGGCGCTGCTCCTCGGGTAGAAGACATGACTAGGTTCGAATCCAATAAATAGCCATATGAATAACCTGTAAGAAATGAGCATTTAGAGTCTTGTTAAAAACAATGTCGTCGATAATTCCATAACGCCCACGTAAAAGCGCAGAACCCGTCCGTATATGAGCCTTAGTTACATTATCAATCTCATTTAACCAATTTCCAAACATATTTGTTATATGTGGTGGGTGGAGTAATATTGGAAGAAAATTGTAAACTCATCCAAATCATCTTAGCAAAAGAAGAAGAAATGAAAAGATGATGAATGTACTCCTCAGAGTCACAGAACATACATTTTTTACACCCTTTCGAACTTCTCGGAACAAGATTATCCAAAGGAACCACGTAAGAATCTTAATTTTTAAAGGTAGCTTTATTTTCCAAATATATATTCGAAGAAAACCGTATGTCCGTTCACACCACATATTATGCCCGGTCCAATTCAGCAAGGATTCCAGCAAGCTAGAGTCCTCGCATTTGTTGCAATGCAAGAGCCTGAGTGGCAAAGTCGCATTCGTCGCATGCCATGGCCTGAATGGTAGCTTGAGGTCATGCCACCAAATGCAAATGTTATGGGTCTTTCGGATTTTAAACATATTGATTTCTAACCATCTTTACGGGACAGTGCTAAGCTTCAGTTGGCTGCAAAACCGGGGAGAAATCAGGCACCCTGCCGTCATATATATCGCACTATCCTAAAGGCCGTGAGTTTCTCGGAAGCACAACGCTCCACCCGTCGCTGTCTTCTTTTCCAAGGTTGTCCCACCACCAAACACTTATGTGGCAGTTTCTTGTCCAAACACGTCCTCGGGCTAGAGGTGGGCTTTCTCAGACCCTGCAAAGCCTCATTATAACCCTGAAAAACTCGTTCTCCCAGCCCCGTGTAGCCCGTTTTGCTTCCTCTTTCGCTACTCCCAGCTCTCGGTGGTCACCGGTGCCTCCCGGTTGGTGGAGCCCTGACTGGGACTTCCTTGGAAGGCAGCTGCCCGCAGCCGGTTCCTTCCTGTCGAGATGACAACCTGCAATTATGCGTACTTAAGGAAAGCTAAAAGGAGAGCTAATGTCACATATGGAAACTTGATGGAATATTAACATAACTATGTACACGTTTTAGATTCGACTCGCATCATCTAACAATAATGCATTCTCCATCCGAACCACACCGCTTTATCGAAAAGTTGCAGATCTAATCACTAGAAAAAGATAGAAAATAGATAATTTGCCAAAAAAAAAAGGAAAACGTCACAGGTTCTTCAAATATCACAAATTTAAGTGAAAACAACAGATTTCCTTGTAAAGGATATGAGAATGAAGAGCGTGGTGGTCACCACCACACTAATGGCTAATGATCGCAGATTTAATTACAGAATAAGAAATAAAATACTTTCAATTGCAAAAAGAAAATGAGAAGATAAGCAATACGTTGCTCCGACCAAAAAAACATTGGTTCTTCAAAAAAATCATATCTTTAACTAAAAAAAGAACACAACAAATTTAATTACCGAAAAATGATGTCGAGAGACACACAGGTTCTTTGCTCCCACCGAACCACACTAGTTTATCAACAGGTCACACTCAACTGCAGAACAGGAGGAAAACAGATTCAATTTCAAGAAAGAGAAGAGTTTATCAAGAGGTCACACTCAACTGCAAAACAGGGAGGAAAACATATTCAATTGCAAGAAAGAGAAGACCATGAGAAATGACAACAGACGCAAAGATCCTTTTGTACAAGTTGTTCATGGCGGTGTCAATGCCGGCAGGGACTTCTCAGTGTTCTCATCAATCTTTTGTGCAAGTCAGCGCTAAGATCACCAAGGCATACACCGCCTGGCCGTCGAGCCCTATCCCACAAGGCGCCCATTTTCGACCACTTTTCTCCTTTCTCCAATTTATTTGAAGGAGCAAATCCCTAGTCTCCGGTCACCGGCGGCCGTGCGGCGCGCTTGGCGCGCGTCGTCGCGTCTGATGCAAAATGCGGCCATGATCCGTGGTGGCTCTTGGCCACGGCGGCGCTCCTCCTGGCCTTGCCGGCATGGTGCTTGGAAGGTATGGCGGCTCGTGCTGCGTCCGGTGTTTTTGCTCTGGTTGTCGGTGTTGACCTGCTGGCCTGCCTGGCGGGTTGGCTACCGGTAGTCTCCGCAAGGTGCGGGTGACTGCGGCAATCTGCGTTGCGCCTCCTAGTCGTCGGGCTTGTTGTTGTTGGTGGTGGTTGGTGAGGCTTGCCGGCGCCGGTGCTGGTGGTTGTGCGGCGGAGGGTGTGCTTGTAGCTTGGGTGAAAACCCTGTCTCGGTTTTATACTGTGACTAGCGATGGCGTCGGCTATGGCCGCGTTTACCTCCTTGGAGGCATCGCCGCTATGCTGCAGCACCCCTCACGCACCGATCCGATTGGTGGTGCAGCTCCGGGGAGACCCTTGATCTTGTGATCGGACGGTCACGGCACCTTGGTGTCGTTTCCCTCTTGGGGGCTTCGTCCTTGGAGCTGGACATCGGCAAGAGGGACCAGTGGAAGGCCGAGGTTTGCGTTGAGGCTTCTGCGATGATGACGAGGATGAGTGATGTCGGAGACGTGGTTGTGGCTGCGTAGTCGGTTCTTCTCTGGCGTGTCCGTGGGTTTGCCTCGGCGTGTTTTGTTGCTGAGAAGTCGAAACTGTTGTGGTGGGCTCCCGGTGGTGTATGATGACTGGAGACAGGTGTTCCGTTCAGCGAGCTTCCACGACGCCAGCCTGCCTGGTTCTCTCTTCTTAGCACTTCGCCAGACTCGAAGCTGCGTTGTCTTGTCGCTAGGGGCTGAGTTCCTGGCACAGATCTTCATATGGCTCCACAAGGCCACGACAATGTGGGTTGACTCGACGACTGCCTACGGCCAAGTCGGAGTCGCATGCTCGGAGTTTCGGGTTGGCAGCGTGGCCCCCCAGGGGAGATGTGATGACATGACGCCTTCGTGCGGTCTCGACGAGGCCCTCTCTTGAGATGCGTGTGGGGTTTTCTCTGTTTGGTGCCGCTCAGCGGTTCGTGTTGGTTTTCGCCGGGTTTGGCCGGTGAGAGGTGCGTTGTGTTGTACGGTTTTCGGCCGGTTTTCCTTATAAACTATCCAACTCTTTTCGACTTAATCAATCAGGCATTGCCTAAGTTTTAAAACACATGACGACATGATGAGAAAATAAAATTAGTACAAACTTCAATGATGACATTGCAAAGATAACAACCCCAAACAAGCTCACATTTAATTTTCTCATTATTATTTTTGAGCACCGTTACCGTAGGGGGAACTCCCTACGGTGTAATTTTCTCATTATCAAATAACTAATACTTGACTATCCACATGAAATTAGGAAACTATAGCAACAAGTCACCAACATGTGGGTCCCACTTGTCAGACGGATATGCGTTAGATATTCATGGAGCAGAACCTTTGCCCATGCTCAACCCGTGAGTTCACGTGTACTCACCTTTGATTCAATGGAGGGAAAATGACATCCATACCCATATGTAGCACGCTAGATATGTGTGGATACTCAAATCCATGAATATTATTGCCATCTTTAACCGCCTCCCATGCGTTTCCAACCGTCATTTCGCCAGGAATGGCCGTTGATTTGCGTCCACTCAGTTGCAACCGATCCCTCTCAGACTATACGGTGAGGAGCTTCAAGATGGTGTCACTATTATTGTGCTCCTTTCCGACCATCCCTGAGGTCACCGTGCCCTGCAACATGTCATCCTCAATTCAGTTGTCATTTGTATGATTGAACAATCACACTTGAAGTTGTTGCCTTGGATGATCAATGAATATGGCATTGCTGCTTTGGATACCTAGCTAGACCTCACAAAGATTTCAATTCTTGCAAGATCACCTCTTTTCGTAACACTAACAAATGGGGAACCTCCAACATGCAAACGTCAATGTCAATGGATATGAATACGATGCGTCCACTATCTTGCTAATGTTATCTATCAACGCTTGGTCCAAATTTGCGAAAATAATATGATACCAAACCCTCATGGAAAGAATAGAGTCCAGTTCAGAGATGCTCAGGAAGAACAGAGGAACAACATTTAGTGAGCATTTGGAGTGTTGCAAGCTCGATTTAGGATTTTAACATCATAATTGATTGTGTGATCCTGCACAACATGATCAAAGAGGATAGAGAAATAAAGAGTAGGATATGAGTATGACTGCGTGGAGAATCCTATGTGGACTCGTAGGACAATTTATCGACTTTAGAAACTTCTTGTAACTTACCGACACTAGAAGACAAAGCGTCAAATGACATTCTCGAGCACATGGGGTCTCTACATGGGCAGTAATAGTCTTCTTTCGATTATTGGGTGCATGTCTTTACCCTATGTTATGTTTGGATAATCTGTGTGTTGTCGTTACATTTGCTTTTGGATGATGGCTGAACTATTCTTGGTGATATAGTATGCAAAACATTGATTATCCATTATTGATTTTCTATGTATTTTGTTAATATATTGTGCAAATTTGTTTGACTTAATTAGAATTTTGTGTAATATGGAAAAGAAAATTTGTTGAATTGTGTAAGTTCCATTTTGAAAGTATGAAATATTAAGTTCTTAATTCGAAGATCAAAATTTTATATCCACAAAGAGAAGAGAAATCCAAAATAATAAATTGGGCTCTGACTTTGGAGAACACCACATAGCCTCCAATTTTTTTTTTCAAAAACACGCGCGAGAATCGCGTGTCTTTTTATTAAGATAGAGAAGCACAACAATTACAAAGATTGTTACAATCAGAGTCCCAGCCCATAGGCGGGTCTCAACCACTCGAGTCAATGATCGCTACCTCTCGTCTCTCCACATAAGCCCGTAGCAGTCCACAACTCGAACTCGCTTCTAATGCGGGCACAAACCACCTCCGTCGATGAATCCACATGATCAAAGACACGGCTATTCCGCTCTAGCCAAATGGATCTCGCCGTTAGCGTGACTAAGCCATTCACCGCCTTCATCTTCCCTGTCGGGACAGCTGCAGCTAGGGCTGGCCACCATTGCACAATGTCAGCATCCGGCGCAGGAGTGGAGCTCTGCAATCCAAACCACTGCAGCACCGTGAACCAAACATCCCGCGCGAAAACGCACTGGATCATCAGATGCACGCACGTTTCCGGTTCCTGGTTGCACAGTGGGCATTGAGGTGGGTGCTGCAGACCACGTCGCTGCAATTATTAGAGGATTCTCTAGAACCATTTTGGAGGCTCATTTTGTTCGGTTGCGCTAAGAGGATTTTTGTTTTGCTAAAAAAAACATCTTCCCTAAATGCATTCATGGCACAAGAAAGATTCAAACCTACGATCCAATCAGCCACTTTAGATCAATTCTTAAAACGCAAGAATGAGGAAAGGTATCATCAAGATGTTATTTACTCGTCAAAATCTGTAGATGGTAACTTTGAAACTAGCTCTTAAGTGCTAAGCTACAAGGGAACTTTGCAACTATATGAAGAACAATTGCGTGAGACACAGACTACGTGTGATAACGGGGCAGTGGCCCAATGGTTGGGGCTGCGGTGTGGCAGTCCAACGACCATAGTTCGATCCCCGTCGGGGACGAATTTTGTAGAATTCTCACGAAGTAGTGTTTCTAGTATAAAAATATGTCCTGGGTGCTAGTGCTCAAGCGTCTCATTTTTTCTTTAGACTATGTCAAAAAGCTCCTGTTTATTTGAGCTACTAACCAAATTTTGTCCAAAGGAGTATTGCTAAACGACCGTGGTGTGGTAAGTCGCGGCCTTTTTCCGTTTTACCCCCTGCATAACTGAGATATCAACCCGCAGTCCACGCCAGATCCACACAAGCGAGCCGGTTAACTTCACGAACGAGCCTTCTTCCCCCGCTCGTGCTCCCTCGCACTGCCGTCTCTGTCCTCGGCCGACGGCGCCGTCCTCACGGCTCCTCCCCCTCTGTCTGGATCCCCGACGCGCGCGCCTCCGCTGTGGCGCTGCTCACCCTGCGTCCCCTCCCCTTTCTCCATCGACGTCGGCGCTGCTCCCCGGCGCCCACCAACCGGATTGGATCGAATTGACGTGTTCGGGAGAGGGGATGCGTCGCCCGCCATCATGTTCCTTACCAACGACGAGGGTAGGGGAGCAGGGTGCCGCGGGCCTTGTGGGGAGTTGCGGTGTATGTATGTCCGGGCCGGAGCCTTGGCGGCGACGGGGCGTCGGGGGCTTGTGGGGAGTTGCGGTGGATGTATGTCCTTCAAATATCATGAACGCACCTACACCACCTTATATCACACTGAAATGCAGATCATTGCAGCTTAGATTTCCGGGGAAAATAGCTTATCCCACGACACTGCTTAATATGACAGTCTTGTGATGCAAGCGGGCCAATCAGTTATACAGTCTACTTTTAAGTTTATACAAGACTCGGGTATCCCAGGCTTAAGAATCCCACATTACAGAGAAATGCATATTCATTTCGGTATCCTCTCCAGCGGTTTCTTCAGTGCTTCTTGACTGTTGCTGGCTAGCTGTCAAAGCAACTCAATGTCTTCGGATTCAGAATGCAAAGCCTGCTCACCGACAATATCTTCAGTGACCCTGCCGCCAATGGCACCATTGCTGCCCCTGGGCATTGGGAGATCAGATATTGCATGCAAACTTCCCCTCGGGTTGTTTTAGTAACACTAGTAAACGTGCACGTGCAAAATGCACGTATCCTCTGGTACACCAAATTGCATGTTAATAATAAAACCTGTAGAAAATTCTACACTATGTATAATTATACTGAAACCTATGTTTTTACAAGGGAGGGTTAGTACACTCCAAATATTATACAATATGTATGTTCTAAGCGTTCATCAATCTAGCAGAGTTGATACTTTGCGCCGAAAGATATGGCACATCTCGTTACAGTATGAGCATGTCCCTTTGAAGATGCACATCTGCACAATTATATAATATAATTCCGAATGACATTGCTTGAAAATCAGATCACAAATGTTCTACCTCACTCAAACATGTCAACTTGCCAGCCCTTTAAGCAGATATATGATATACATGGACATCAACATACCAGGTGGCTGGTGGTTAACGAAGGTTATCATTTTGTGCTTCAAGTATTCACTCCTTAACCTAAATTGAAAAGAATTGAAGTTGCAGTGAAGAGGAAGGTAAAATAGAGAACTGTGAACAGAGCAGCAATCAACATGTCCATTGAAAGCTAGCGAAAAGAAGAAAAGAATGCTCATTTGAATCTCTCTATAAGAGCATTTCAACAGTAACTCTTCTGAAGGCATATACCAACTAAAATTATACAATTGTGAGTTTTTAAGGTACGATTCTACACATTCCTGAATAGGCGCCCAGCAAAGAACTGAGGAACCCAGAAAACAGGAAGACTTGGTGTCCTGGCTGCTCTTGGTGAGACCACCCGGGTACACGCAGTTTCCGTAGTAGCCTTCCACCGAAGGCAGCACATTGTTCAGCGGGTGGCGTGTGCCGGCTGCGAAACCCAGACAAACCTCGGCCTCAGGTGCAAATCCAATCACCAAGGCACGGAATTTGAAGATCATGGCGGTGACCACATCGAAAGTGGAGCATTTTTGTCTGGTCTCACTCGCGACCTGGTCCTTGACATGCTTGATGCTGTCAAGAAAGATATCAACCACTGACTTCTCAAAGTTAAACGCGGTGACGGTGGTCCAAGAGGTGATTTAGGAGGGTTGGGAATGGCATCACGGGACCAGATTGGCTTAAGTGACGGCTCAGGGAGCCCTCGTGCCATCTCGCCAACTGCTTTCAGAAACTGGGCTGCACCCTGCCCGTCAAACACCGGGTGACTGAAGCAAATCCCCACAGCTTCCACCACAGGTGAATTTCGTAATCTGCACACAGAAATACAAATACCGTTCATTCGAGGCACTACACATGTAAATTCAGTGCTACAATCATAGGTCATATGACCAATATGTAACCTCATTATTTAGAGCATTAGAGTATTCTCTGCAGAAGGAGGGTTACTGAAACACCATGATCTGAGAAAATAGTGTATTTACCAAAGAAAAAATGCTTATATTCAGAAATGCTGTACTTTTCAATTCAGTCACAACAAATTGATAAATAAGAATCATATAAGATACTTGGTATGCACCAAGTGAAATAAACAAGATCTATTATATACACTTAAGCACCATAGTATTCATAGAGCACTAATGGGACAGTACATTATAATTCCAGTACAATGGAAATGCATGCACGGTGGTAGAATAAGCACAATGACAGTGGAAGACTGCATAATCTGAGGTGTCCAGATTTTATTGTTTTTTTAACCCTAGGTATCCAGATCTTCATTCGATCATTAGATGGTCCAGAGTTCAAGAAGAATGCCCTTTTTGTCCATTTGTCAAGCGGGTAGTCTGATTCTTTTTTGAAATGGAGCGCGTAATCTGATGAAAGCTAGTAGAAATCTGACAGGATCCGCTGCAAGTCAATTAGGTAGGCAGCAAGAATAGCAGAACACAAATCAATACTACTTGGCAGGAAGCCAGGAACCGTGATCACCCACCTACTCTCGGTACAATCATGTAAAGAGCTCTCTACCAAGATTGAAGAGAAGCGTGCCAGAGATCTCTGGGGTGATGGATCTCAACGGGTAGGCGGGTAGCAGCTTAGATCAGCTCAAGCAATTCATGACCATCACTTCCTCACATGCACGTTTGGAACATCGCTATACAATCCTAAAGCCGATTATGCGTTAGCGGTGGTCCGTTATTTACATGGTCAATCTAGCAATAAATCAGAGCTGTTTGTTCACGCCATTGCTACTGTCAACGTATAATTGAACGCCATTCCTATATTTCATAGTCAACGATGTTGGTCGCCACCAACTTCACCCCACAGATCCAAAACCACAGGACTCGGATCCAAACTTGGGTGGAGTAAGGAATCACTGAATGCAGGTGAGGCAGGCAAGCAGCAGGTGAGCGAATCTGACCTGCGCGAGGAGCACGGTGTCCTCGAGGCGCACCCCAGTGGGCGGGCGCGGGAGCAGCTCCTCCTTGGGGATGCAGAGCGGGCGCTCGAGGTTGCGCGCTTCCTCGAGCGAGCAGCTGGCGTCGGCCTCCACGAACCACACCCCTTCCCCGGTGCTCCACCTCGGGCTCCCCCTGGACCGGCTCCGCGATGCGCCCGGCGACGGGGTAGTACCGTAGTAGTGCACGAGCGCCTTGGCAAAGCCCTCCCGCATGGTGGCGACCGAGGCGGCCTGGTCCCGCGGCGCGTCGGCTGGGAAGACCTGGATGAAGTCGACGGAGACGCAGACGGCGGCGGTCTTGTAGATGAAGGAGAGTGGGAGGGAGCGGGGAGTGCGTACGGCGCCGGCATCTCGATGCCCTTGTTCGGCGGCCGAAGCAGCGTGTTGGGGACTTGGGGCCGCAGGGAGGCTTGGTGCCGCCGTAGTCCTGTTCCACCAGAAGGAGGAGCTGGAGCTCGCCCATGGCCGGAGATCGGATGCCCGCCGGAGGAATTGGGTCCGGGGCGCGCGTGTTGGGGACTTGGGGCCGCAGGGAGGCTTGGTGCCGCCGTAGTCCTGTTCCACCGGAAGGAGGAGCGTGGAGAAGCGGGTGGCTGCGACGGCGCGCAGCGGACCACCGGCCCCGTCAGGAAGTTCTGTTCTTTAATTTCTTTTAGCGGGGGCAAATCTCGTAATTATCATGAAACGAAATAAAACGAACCGGTACGATAGCATTAGCAGTATTATGTGATTTGATGGGAGGGTAAAACGGGCAAAAGTGGATTTATGTTGAGTTGTCAAACATTGGAGCGATCTGCACCGTTGGCCAAATATTGAAGGGCCCAGATTCAATGTATCAACACAAGTTTGCTCTTTTAATAATAGTATAGATATTGTTGATTCTCAAATAGTAGTTCACCTAAAAAAAAAAGGACAGACCCAGTGTTAGAAGCTCCCACACCAGGTGGGGTCTGGGGAAGGATTAAACGAGTCAAGCCTTACCCCTGCAAAGTGCAATGTAGAGAGGCTGAGTCGAACCCAGGACCTGTTGGCACAAGTGGGGAGTACTTCACCACTGCGCCAGACCTGTCCTTCAAATAGTAGTTCACCTACATGGCTAAAAATCTTCTCATTGACAGATTAAATCAAGATTCATGCTATGATAGAGTTGGTTAATTAGATAGTAATAGTGGAGGTGAATAACTATTTCCTCATCATATATTTTTGTTTAACAAAGCATTGGTATTTTCAAATTATTTTTTCATTTTTATTTATCCGTCTCCATTAAAATTGAGTTTTTCAGAATAATTGTCCTGAAAATAAAGCAGACCGTACAAAAAAACCTTTATATTCTGAATGTAATTGCATAGTTAGCTCTTATCGTCCCACAAAAAAACCTAACAACATACAGGAAATGCTTAAGAAAACTTAAAGACTTTGGTCTCTTCATAGTAATAATCTCCTCCTATGCGGAAAGGGGTTTTTGCACCCGAGCTCCAGTGCTCATGTCACTTTAAAAAATTCGAAAAGTATGTTTAAAAGTTTCAAAAAAGTCTGGAAAAAATGATGAATGTTCTCAATGATGTATATGACAAGCGTGCAAAATCGCAATGCTAAATTCTCAATATTATAGTCTACACAAAAATAACAAAATGGGGAGATTTAAAACTATGCATTGTTAACTATAATAAGATATGTAAATTTTCATTTTTGTGTAGGTCGAAATATAAAGCATTTCGCATTGTTAGTTTTCACGTTTATAGGATACATCATCTAGAACATGCATGATTTTTTCAGCTTTTTATGAAACTTTTAAATATACCTTTTAGTTTTTTAAAGTAGCAGGAGCACTTGAGCTCGGGTGCATGAAATCTCTACTCCTATGTTGATATAATACATATCAGTATATCACTCATATGAAGGATGAAAGAGAGAGTTGATGTAAGACAAGTTCACACTATCATTGCGTCCATCTATTGAACCCAGTGTCCCCACCATGTTAAGAGAATTTATTTCATGCATCTCCACGATGTAGATTTTCTTTTTACCGTTGCAACGCACGGGCATGTTTGCTAGTCAAATTAAATCAGGAAATTCAACTTGAGCTAAAAACAGGAAACTTATGAGTTACTAGTTGAATGCCCGTGCGTTGCTACGGTTAATTAAGCACCAGTGAGTCACACAATAATTAATTATGCTATTTTAGTATATTAAAAAAAAACTTTAGAAACAACAACAATATTTCTCTTAATAAAAATCAATGTAAAAATATAATGTTAATGTTGCCACGTGGTAATGTACATTACAACTGAATTATTTGTTTCAGCATAATGTCGACATCCGCACATGGTAAAATACACTTCCCTCGCTGAGTCAGTCATGCTGCTAACACCGATTCATCTATAGCTCATCCTTTTATCTGCCGAAGAGTAACCCAAGTCAGGGTATGCTTAGCGGCACATGTTAACCTGGGAAAAGAAAAAATCCAATAAGACAACATGGTGATTGCAGTTCTCGTATTATAACAACAACAATGTTTGCTACGTTTGTACTACTCGTCACAGTCTGCTAAGTCATAACACACAGAAGAAGTCAAGGTTCTAAAAAAGGGCATAAATTGAGAGAAATAATTGTGTACCCAAAGTCTGTTTTTCCAGGAATTTTTCATCAGAAAAGGATGTAGCTACTAAGCATCGATGATTAGGTTACATAGCACCGTGATTCCCATTACGTGAAATATAAAATCTCTAGAAGCAAAATTCTAGCTTGGACCTTACTGTCATTGATGCATCTATTCTCTTTTAAGATGTACAAAGCACGGCAATGTAGTGCTTGCTGCAGCAACAAACACTCTTCTGGCAGTGAAAATGAAGTGCATGATCTAAAAAGATTCATCTATAGTGCTTGGTGGTCACCCTGGTAGATGACTATCTGAGCATGATTTGTGTTATTAACATTCAGCAACACTAATTGAAATGCACTCTACTTCATGCAATTTCTTATACTGCAGTTGTGTTAAACATAAATACTGTTGTAAGCTCATGTTTCAGCTTATGTGGTTCAGTTAACCATAAATACTGTTTCAGTTTTTTTCTTGTCAAAAAAAAAAAGTTCTTAGATTTAGTTAAGATAAAAGAACCTTGCTGTGGTATGCATTTGCTAAACTGATCAAATAGTACCGATGCTAATTGTTGTATCAAATGGTTATCCAATCTGATGGAGTTAAAGCAACGTAATCTAAATCTTCTATTCACGGCAAACTTACCTTCAATAATTGAGGAATCAAAGCAAGCACAGAACAAACCTGGTTTTTGTTTCGGCTCGGTCATGTGGCTAACTAACTTCGTCATCCATATACTCTGTGTGTTTATATGGTACAAAAAAAAAAAGGAAGATGCTTAAGGTCATTCAATTTATAAACACAACAAGAATAGGCGATATCCGATCCTTACAGTTAATTATGAAATCATCACGCATGCAGAAAATCTCTTATCAAATCACATACAGTAAATGAAATGGATATTGTTAAGACTGCCACAAAATTACAACAAAGTAAAGCTGAAAAAGGAGGCATAGATTGCCCGATTATTACATGTTATAGCCTCGCACAGTAAAGCAATTTTGCAAGTAGTAGCAGAGCAAGGTTGAACATACATCTTCTAAACATAACGTACCCAGTCCCTCGTAGCACAACACCACTGGCGTTTGGTCGTGCCGGTTCCCTTCGAGCTAATTTTGCTGCTGAGATATATAATTTGTTAGGAACGAAGTCATCTTAAATACACCTTATGACCCACCAGGTGTAACCTCATATGCATGCACAGAGTCGCCAAAGTCCTGCCAAGAGCCATATTTATTTTGGGGTTCACGCACATTCTTATGCCAAGAATTTTATCTGACCCACAACCAAATTACTCTCAGAGTAAGCAAAATATTTGTGCAACTCGGAGATACCCTTACCAATTCAAACTGAACTTGTGCTTTAATAAGAAACGAGTTAAAATAGAAAGAGAGAGGGGAGGGAAGGAGGCTATCATATGCTCTCCAAGTTCAAGTCATATGTGTGAAGCTTGGTGATTGGTTCCATTATGCCACTCTTGCTACTCTGTCACACAAACAATCCAGCAGCTCCATATGACCATATTAAGCATGACAAAAGGAAGTAAATTTGTACATTTACACTTGGCAACATGACAACCAAATTAATCAGTGCAAGATGATGCCTAGACCTTAGTGACAGCGCTTAGGAATATTTTGTCGACAAACTACATTTTTTCCTAAATTGTCTATACCTTGTATATACACCTTATCTGCTCCCACTCTCATTGAATTAAATTGCGCAAAAGTATGATTTTAGTGAATTCTAAATAAGGATTATTGACAGCCATTTTGTGCAAGTTCAGGGGCAAAAACAATTAACTGACTCCAATTGTCCATCCTTTTACCACAAGAAGGCAAACTAATTTCTGCAATCTAAGAAGGGAAAAATCGCACAAGTTTAAAATAAACACATCAGGTCCAGCTTAGGTTAAATTTTGGGGATTATCTGCTACGGTTATACAACAGATACAATGAGACACGTGAAACTCCATGGACCATTGTAGTGTTCTCAATACGTCTCAGGTAGTGGCAGCAAATTCAATGGGGTTAAACTCATTACTTTAGGGCGCAAATGAATAATGAAGGTTTGAGGTAGTCTACCATCAACAATCTGGTCGTCCTCTGGATCTCGATGAAGTCTGGAGGTAGTGTAGGGAAGGGATCGCCATCGTCGATGCTACTCAGCTCTGGGAGCACCTGAGACGTAGCCGGCAATAGGCAACTCTTCCTTGGGTGGGAGATGAGAGCACCGAGAAGCGCCGATGCCAGCCGTAACCGCCGGCGCGTCCACCCGTCGGCAGTGGCCACCCGTCGGCATGGCAAACCCTATTCTGATTCTCAAGCCGCGGCCACCCGCCGGCACCGCGCCGTGACGACGACAGCTTCCGCCGTCGCCCGCCTCCTTGCTCGTCTGCCTCGCCTGCCGCCGCGCCTCCAGCCACCACCTCCTTCCTCGACTGCGTCGGGCTTCGTTTTCGGCCGCCGCCTAGGCTTAAGGAGATCGAGAGCCAGGAACGAAGAAAACCTTTCGTTGGGTTTTTTGGGCTTGGCCCATGCGCGTGCCGACGATCGACCAGGCCCGGCAGACCATCGAGCAGACGAGGCAGACGACGTACGAACGTACCGCGACGTACCATCACGACCGCAGACTCCCATTTAATAGTAAAGATACTATACCAATCTACATGGTTACTGATCATCTACAAAGATCTAGAAACCAAACAACTGGCAGCTGTTGAGAACAAATGGCGACTCGTTAACGAAGAAGTCGTTAATCCAGGTTCCGTCCGTTGTCCCGAGGTGCACCGGCGACATGATCGGCCCCCCGGCGAAGTCAATGTCGCGGAGCAACATGGGAGCAGCAGTGGGTGACGACGTCGTTGACGTGTCCCACTCCCAGCAGTCACCGTCGACAGCAAACAGGCTTGAACAATCGCCGGGCTCCCTCGGCGTCAGGTTCGCGCCAGCGACGGTGGTGCCACCGCTCCATGTGATATCCGAGCTCGCCGGCGACTGAGTGCCGGTACTGACAGCGCTAGAGCTGTTAGGAAAGACGGCGCCGATGTCTGGGCTGATGTGGTCTTAGTGCGAACGGTGGTCTCAAGGATAACCGGCGCCGCCATCGCTTCGGTCGACCTGCAGCTGTGCTCCGAGATGTACACCACCGTGTACTTGGGCGGTGCACCCTCGCCATCACCGTCATCGTCGTTGCGTTGCACCGTCCGTTTGGCCGGGCAGGCTTGGTCCGTGCTGTTGGTGCACCGGTAGTAACTCCTGCCATGGATGAAATCAAGCGATTTAGCTTAGTCATCGTTATAGTACTATATTACTATTTGAAATTGATTAATTGATCCTGGTATCTATCTATCTATACCTCTTATAAAGCAAAACCCCACTAAGTGTATTAATTATTTTTCTATCTCAACATGCAAGGTATCCACATCATCCACTATTTTAGCCAATCATTTGTCCATGTCATCTCCACTAGTAATAATTAATAATAGTACATCTCTCATGCAACATGTCCATGTCATTTTTTTCCGCCACATTATTGTCCACCTCACTAATATTTAGTACTCAAATATTCAACAATTTCATACGAATTAAATTTAGCGTCTAGACTATTGTGATCAACTGAATCTTGACAATTGAATATTTCATGCCTCTTATACCCATTCCATTTTCATATTTTTTTTAAAATTCCCGCTGCAACGCGCGGGGTATTCTTCTAGAGTATTAGTACAACGTAAGCATGCATGCCGGATACTATGGTGAATTAATTGGTGATGCGACCGATGTGATTGAGATGGATGTACCATCGTGTATCACGATTACATGCATGAATGGGTCGATATCCAAGTGAGGAATCACTGTGTGCAGAGATGGGTGTGCGTGACTGCGAGCTGTCCGGTTGATAACGAAATGGCCACTTTTAGCTAAGCTAGCCTGGATGGTTCATGGTTGGTGCCTTGTTGCATGTCCTCCGACGACATTGTGCATGTCCTCCAGCATCTTTTAGCTATTTTAAGGTTATTGAGAATAGTAAATCGACGCTAACCATCTTATCACAGCTCCCAACCTCTGCCTGATCAGTGAAAACAGATGGACAAGCACGGCGGGCGCAAGAAATTTGAGCCACTGAATAATACTTCAGTTTGCTTCTGTTTACCTCGAGTACTTGGCGGCTTCGATTTGCTTCTGGCCGTACTTTTTCCACTGGTAGCCGTCGAAATCCGGAACGGTCGTGACGATCGCCGTCGTGGTCGTCCCTTGCTTCTTCCTCCTGGAACGAGTAGCTTTCGTCGCAGTCGAACGACCACCACCACGCTGCTTCTGCTCCTCCTGCAGGTGCGGTTCGTCCTCCAGGGCTCTCTTGCGACCCCTGCGCCCGCGTCTGCCGGCGCCGACGCAGGACACCGGCGAGAGGCACTGCTCTACAGACAGGTCGGCCGAGGACGAAGACCACGACGCGCCGCCGGCTGGAGACGGGGCCGTGGGCGGGAACAAGAGCTCATGCAGCTGCGCCACCAGCTCCCTCTCCCGGCACCGCAGCTGTATCATCCCGTCCGCCGCCCCGCAGCCGCCGACGGCCCCTCTGTTCAGCTGCATTTCAGCTCCGGTACGAGTGTGTATGACACTGGCGAGCTATGCTACTCCGGTACGGTGGCTTCCTCGAACTCTCGCACTGGCGTCTTTATAGAGGGTCGCGCTGCGGTCCTGACGCCACAGGACACATGGGCCCACTGCTTTACGCACCCACGTGGCGGTCCCGATCGATGGCACAACGGAAACGTCCAGACCGGTTGCCCGTGTAGGGCCCACGCCGCTAGAATCGTGGAGGGCGAGAATGGGATCTGCATGATAGGGCTACCTCTTCTTGTACACATGCATGCGTGATGCACGCGCGGGTATGTACAAACCACACGAAACGTACATGTATATCTACACACGCTCACGCTCTTACGTAAGGGCAACTCCAACGCTATGATCCATTTGGTTCGTTTCTGTCCAAAACTGCCTGTTTGGAGAAAAATTACGGCCCAACACGTCGTTGCATTTGCCCCGACGTTCATGTTTAGTCCGTACGGATCCAATTCCTACCCAAATTTGAGCCGCCTTTACGTCGGCGTGGACACGAGCGGACAACCGCGCCACGAGCCACCACTCCTGTCATTTCCTCTCCCGCCTCCCTCCCAGCTCTGCCCGTGAAAAAACCCTATGGCCGATGAACCAGCTGCCGCCGCAACCAGAAAGGGCAGGGCTTGTGCCGCCTTGTTGAAGCCGAAGAAAGAGCTCACCCGGATCAGAGGGCGGAGACGCTGAAGCGGAACAATCAGATGAAGAAGATGAAGAGCAAGACCCTAACCGCGCAGGCCAATGCTGCCCTATCCGCAGAGGCCGCGGCCAAAGCCGTCGCGGCGGCCGCTGCTGACACGGAACCATCGCCGCCAAAGCCACCACGACCGCCCTACTCATGCTTGGGCTAGGGACTGCCCGCGCCCACTCCACCATCGCATCGGCCGCAGCAGCTAGCTCGTGTCGTCGGCCAAAGCGCCCAGGAGGTCGTCGCCAGCCATTTACACAACGCCCTCGCCCACATACGGCTTCCTGCCCAGCACCGCGCCCGACACTGCCCCGACAGGGAAGTCTTGCATTTCCTCGTCGCCGGAAAATGGGCGATTCCACATCGACCGACCCAAACGGACAAAAAACATGTCTGTTTGGCTCGTTGTTGGAGTTGCCTAACTGGAGATCTTTCTACATATAACTTGAGGCAACCTGACAAGCAAACACTCATTTTTCGGATCCCCAGGGCTAGTTGAACTCTATGCGGTCAACCAGGGGCGAAGCTCTCAGTAGGTTAAGTTAGGGCAGCTGCCCTGACTTGATTTTGGCGAAAACATTCAAACGCAAATGTTTTTTTCTAAAACAATTTAGTGGTTATATGTTAAAAACGGATTCCGTATGAGAAAATTATCCTTGTTTAGTGAAAACACTCGACAAAAGCGATTCCAAGTATGAACTATGAGAAAGTTACCCTTGTTCTAGTTCTATTATTTCATTCAATGTCTTTGGTTAAATATGTGAGGACATATATGCTCAGATGGAGAAATGATGGTTAAAATCCCCTCATGGAAGATGTCAATTTACCCAGAAAATAACATCACAATTCTCGGTAAGAATGAAATGGTAATAAAATGGGAAAATCAATATGAGGGGGAGAAATAAGGTCTATGTTTCTATAAACTCTATTACCGATTTTGACAATTGCTTAAATGAGCTACTCTCATAGTTGATTCAAAATTTCTCTTACGGCGATTCAAGAGACTAGTTTTCTTGGTTTAGTGTGAGATTTATCATGATGATTTCTCTAATTATAAGAATGAGCTATTCCTTGTCCATACACGTAGAATTGTTGACCTTGTTAGAGATTGTCTTTTGAAAGGCCCGTCATGTTTTCTACGGTTTATTGCCTCATTCAGTTAACATTGCGTTTACCGGTGACAATGACAACAGCTAAAAGTGTCTTGCTAGCGACGAGAAGATCATCAAGACCAAGTTGTGCAACAAGATATCCATGATGGCCTTTTGATGACTTAATGATGTGCTACACCGACCAAGGATATTAAAAAGTTTTGATCGATGAAATGACAGAAGATTAAAAAAATGGTTCCATTGTTTAGGACTTCTATATGGCGTTAAAACTTTACTATTGATATGTTTTTACTTTTACTTATATTTAAATACGTTTGTGTTTAGATTGTACTAAGTGATTATGTTAGAAACATATATAGTATTAATGTCTCGAGACTATGTTCTTCTTTGCATCATTTCTTACGTTTCGTCCTATCTCAAATTGTTTTCGTCCTCCGCCATTGCAGCAAGCCAAAGACGCCTAGGGTGTTGGTTCTCATTCTCATGCAATGCACAACATGCTTAAACTCTACTAGGCATGTCCTACTGAACATGATCGACTGAGAAACTTATGCAGGTAACCAAACATGGCCTACACAATGCACACGGCCATCGAGCTGTGTTGTGATAAGCCCCTGATGGAGCTGTAGCTGCTACCCTATGAACACAAACATGGTCGTGTTGATGCACGTTGAGTTGTGTTGCACGAGGCATTTCATCTCGGAAACACCCGGTGAAATACATTCATCGGTAGATAACTATACGGAGTACATGAGTACAATAGTTTACTACTCCGTATTTGTGGCTAATTGAGGGTACAACGACGCCATCAGTCCACAGAAAACAAAGGTACAGCGGGCGTCAACGTTGAATTCTTTCCACGCACAATGTCTATAATTTATAAAGACCACACATAACTATCGGACGGTTAGTAGGCAGCAGGACGCACAAAGTCTTGCGTCAACGTGGTATTAAAATTCATGCCCAGTTCGTCCAACTCCAGTGAACCTAGCCAACAATCTCATTAAGGTTGTACTCCCTCCGTATTAAAATATAAGACTTTCTAGTTATTCCATACCCACATGTATCAAGACAGCGTTGGACCGTTGACAGGTCAGGATTACGTCCACACGGATGACGTCGTGCTCTTGACGTAAGCGTAGCTCTAAGCTCTGGTTCGTTCTCTCCTCTCGCGGTCTCTGCTGCCAGCACGGTCTTCCCGGCGGCCGGCCGGTAGCAATTAGGGCTAATTTGGCTGTCAGGGGTACAAAACCCAGGGAACTAATCCCACGGGGGAGAGTTTCCACGTGCAAAGGGGATCCACTCCCCTACAAGAGATATCCCCATGTATGTTTGGACGTGAGGGGAGGGGCGCGTGGGGGAATCACGATCAGAGAAGTTGTGCCACGATTAGAAAAGTGCTAGCAAGATCCATATCTTAGAAAAAATGTAATATTCAAACTGTGGAAAATAATTCCCGTTTTTTCATAGAAATGTGTAGAAAGCAATTAAAAATTATGTATTTATGCTTACAAAATCCAGGAATACTTACACAAAATACTCAAAACAAAGTAATTACTATACAAATATTCTATTTAAAACCATGTGTAAGCAAAAATTGGAAAGATAAAAAATGATAAGCTGCAAACAACTTGATATAGTCTTGGAAGCTTTTCAATTGTATAAACACTATTCCAATGTATCATGTTTTGAATTATATGCACTGACTGTCAGGCCCCTTTATTGGTACCATTTAGATCAACATGGCCACTGAAAAATCTTACACCCATCAAATGGACAGTCCTACAAGCCATAGGAACATGCTCTCTGTGACTGCCAACTCTGAAGAAACTGTCATGCACCTGTTCTTTGACTGCCCATTTGCATTGGACTGCTGGAACCGTATTCTGATAAATAAACACAGAGGTATTTCAACTTTTGATGAATGTTGCTTCGTACTGAAGGTGTTGCCCAAATTTTTTGCTATGGAAGTGCTCATTATGGGATGTTGGAATATCTGGAATCAAAGAAATTATAAGATCTTCAGTAATATACAACCTAGCTGGAACTCTTGGAAGATCAACCTCAAGTAAGACCTCTTAATTCTGCTCCATCGCATCAAACCCATTTTTCAAGATAGGCTGAGGGGTTGGATTGATTCAACCTTAGATCAAGACATCAATTAACTTTCTTATGGTAGTGAAAACTGGTATTGGATAGTTGTCTTTTATTTTCTGGCATTTGTAAATATGGTTACCCATTGAAAATCAATGAAAATTACCGTACGGTTAGTGCCTAAAAAACAATCAAGATGTTATTTACTCGTCCAAATATCTAGATCGTAACTCAAAACTAGCCCTTTAAGTACTAAGCTACAAGGGCACTTTGCAAGAATATGAAGAACATTCGAAGCGGGAGGCCATGCTCTTTGGTTGGAGAGGCTGGAATTGGTTGCACGGGATTTTTCTAGTCAGACCGTCTCGCAGATTGCTAGCTAGGGTATCACGGGCTAAAGCATTGCATTCCCAATTTTTATCATCTTTAGATGGTTGATTTGTTTATCGATTTTGTGTGATTTTGAATTGTAATCGCTTGTGTACTCTCTGAAATAAAGTATTCGATTCATTTCAAATTAGTTGTAGAGGCCGGGGATGTCCCCCTTTTCGAAAAAAATATTTTTCTGTCAAAACTCCTGTTTATTTGAGATAATAAATAAAATTTGTTACCCGCAAAAAAAGTAAATACAATTTGTCCATATAACCATTCAGTATCATTCCTAATCAAAAATTTAATCAGGAAATTAAGCTTGAGTTAAAAACAGGCAACTTACGAATTAGAGGACCAAACCACAAATCTATATGGTTACTGACTATCTACAAACTGCGAAGATCTAGAAACCAAATAACTGGCAGCTGTTGAGAACAAATGGCAACTCGTTAACGAACAGGTCGTTAATCCAACTTCCGTCCGTTGCCGCGACGCGCACCGGCGACATGATCGGTCCGGCGAAGTCCATCTCCCGGAGCAACGTGGGAGCAGCAATGGGCGAGGTCGTCGATGTGTCCCACTCCCAGCAGTCACCGTCGACAGCAAACAGGCTTGAACAATCGCCGGGCTCCCTCGGCGCCAGTTTCGTGCCAGCGACGGCGCCACCGCTCCATGTGATATCCGAGCTCGCCGGCGACTGAGTGCCGGTACTGACAGCGCTAGAGCTGTTAGGAAAGACGGCGGCGATGTCTGGGGCTGGTGGGGTCTTAGTGCGGACGGTGGTCTCTAGGATAACCGGCGCCGCCATCGCTTCGGTCGACCTGCAGCTGTGCTCCGAGATGTACACCACCGTGTACTTGGGCGGTGCACCCGCGCCATCACCGTCATCGTCGTTGCGTTGCACCATCCGTTTGGCCGGGCAGGATTGGTCCGTGCTGTTGGTGCAGCGGTAGTAACTCCTGCCATGGATGAAATCGAGCGATTTAGCTTAGTCATCGTTGTAGTACTATATAATTTGCAATTGATTAATTGATCCTGGCATGTAGTACAACGTAAGCATGTATGCTGGATACCATGGTGAATTAATTGGTGATGCGGCCGACGTGATTGAGATGGATGTACCATCGTGTATCACGATTACATGCATGAATGGGGTCGATATCCAAGTGAGGAATCACTGTGTGCAGAGATGGGTGCGCATGACTGCGAGCTGTCCGGGTTGGTAACGAAATGACAATTTTTAGCTAAGCTAGCTTGGATGTATCATAGTTTGCTTCCTGTTTACCTCGGGTACTTGGCGGCTTCGATTTGCTTCTGGCCGTACTTTTTCCACTGGTAGCCGTCGAAATCCGGAACGGTCGTGACAATCGTCTTGGTCGTCGTCCCTTGCTTCTTCCTCCAGCAACGAACAGCCTTGGTCGCAGTCGAACAACCACCACGTTCGTCCTCCCGGACTCTCTTGCGACCCATGGGCCCGCGTTTGCCGGCACCGCTGATGCAGGACGCCGGCGCCTTGACCGGCGAGCTGCAGTGCTCGACAGACAAGTCGGCCCACGACGACGACCACGAAGCGCCGCTGGCTGGAGACGGGGCCGTGGACGGGAACAGAAGCTCGTGCAGCTGCGCCACCAGCTCCCTCTCCCGGCAACGCAGCTGCATCATCCCGTCCGGCGCCCCGCAGCCGCCCACGGCACCTCTGTTCAGCTGCATTTCAGCTCAGGTAGCTCGACTGTGCAACTCCGGTACGAGAGTGTGTATGACACTGGCGAGCTATGCTACTCCGGTACGGTGGCTTCCTCGAACTCTCGAAGTCGCGTCTTTATATAGAGCGTCGCGCTGCGGTCCGGGCGCCACAGGACACGTGGGGCCCTGTGGGGCCCAAATGCTTTACACACCCATGTGGGTGTGGCGGTCCATCCATGGCGATCGATGGCACAACGGAAACGTCCAGACCGGTTGCCCGTGTGGGGCCCACGCCGCTAGAATCGTGGAGGCCGAGAATGGGATATGCATGATAGGGCTACGAGAAGATATCTAGTGCTACATAGCACTTGCATGCTACCTGATTCCGCGTGAATCTGGACCGTTCATTCAAATTTAATGGACAGGATGGAAGACAAGAGCAGGAGTCACGCCCACCATGGCACATATACAAAGAAGACCCTCTGTCCCTTCATATTGCGACACAAGATCCATTTCTATTGTCTCTCTCCTCTCGTCATTCCCCCAAATCCCTTCTAGGGTTAGACTCGGTCCAGCCAAATCAGCTGCCGCCAAGCAGGATCAGCCATGGTGCCGCCCCAACTCTGGACAAGGAGCTGGACCAGCGACGCTATCATCAGGCTGCAGCGCGTCCAACCCCCGACCACAGATTGACACGCTGGTACAGAACCCGTGTCTAATGGCTCCCTTTGCGGCCGGATTTGCAATCTGCAACGCCATCGCCGACCTGTGATTCCTCGTACAGCGCCATGAACCGTGTCCCTTTGCAGCCTATTGCTTGGCGAGGTTTTTTTCAATTTTGACTTGGATTTTCTTTGTTCTCCACTGATTTCTTGGGCTCCAGATCTAAGTAAATATTCATTATGATTCAAATGTATTTATTGTGTCGATGTAGAATTTTTTTCTCGAGGTATAGACAAATATAGAAGTAATTAACACCAAAATAATATTGATTGCCTCAATCAATTAGGCCATTCCTGGCAGAGGATTGATGTAGAAGCCAATTACTTACAAGGGCGTTGATCACCTAACCATCCAGAATTATACACTTGTAGAAAAAAATCAAATAAATAGATTACACAGGAACCAGACCATGCTTCTACTAATTTATATTAACACAAAACTTAGTAGCTACAAAATATGTAGCTGGCTCACCTTCGAACAACATGACCAATTTGAAGTTATGTGGCCTGCTTGCTAAGAAAGCAAATTTTCTTCTTCCAGTTTCCTGTCTACTTGTACGGTTGTACCTCATATTTTAGAAACTAGCATATGTGAGTCACAACAGCGTGGAATGTTTGAATTTATTAACAGTGAAATTATGCACTTAGTATGTGTCTGCAGCTTAATTCCTCTTTGTTCCAACACAAGAGTCCATACTAATTTAGTAGGTACACACCATGCCTCTATATATTTATATTAACAAACCATGCTTCTATAAATTTATAGTGAAATCATATTTTAAAACTAGCATATGTGAGTTACCAGAACATGGAATATTTGAAGTACTAATAGTGAAATCATGTAATTAGTATATGTCTACAGCTTAGTTTGAAAAGCATGCTCATACTCTATTTGGAATAGTTTAAAAATGGAATGAGTGTAAACGTCCCTACCATGACTCTCCATGCCCCAGTTTGTGCTTAAAACTGGTAGTGTATGAAGGGAGTTATTATCATTCTCCAATTCTTTTTGTCGTTGTTCGTCTATAGCAGTTTCATACCTTATCCAAAACTCAAGCAAAGAGAGTCGTCGGTTCAGAAAATGGCCAAAGAACGCATTCTCACTCTCAGACCTTGATGTAGTTCTCAATATCCCAGCAAGTGGTACGTCAAGAAAGTATGCAGGTATCCACTTTTGCCGAATGTCAAACTTGTCAGCCAACCATCTATTGCCTTCAAGTCCAAAATCTGATATTATTGAATACCACTTTTCCTCAAACTCATTCGGAGTTTCCGAAGCCCACACACAGATCCCAAATCTCTTCAGAAAATCCTCATCTTTCATTAAATCACGCCCAACTTTTTCTGGAAGTTTGTTAAGAATATGCCACATACATAGTCTGTGTCTAGAGCTTGGGAATACAGCTGGAACTGCTTCTTTCATGCTACTGTCCTCATCAGTAATGATTAGTTTTGGTGCAATCCCTCCCATGGCCTCCAGAAAATTAGAGAACAACCATTTGTATGACTCAATCGTTTCATTTGCAAGGAATGCAACACCAAATGTAACACAAGAATCATGGTGATTAACTCCAGTGAATGGGGCAAAAACCATGTCATACTGATTGGTACGATATGTGGAATCAAAGGATACAACCTGCCCAAACAGGGCATAGTTCTTTCTAGAGGTGCCATCAGCCCAAAAAATATGTGTTAGCTTGCTCTCTTCATCCAGTTTGTATGCAAAGAAGAATGATGGGTTAATTTTTTGCTTAGCTTTCATAGCACCAATAATGGTTTGAGCATCTGAATCTTTAATTGTTTCCTTGAAATCACGATAGCAATTCTGTAAATCACGCTTCATGCAGCCAACATATCCAGGTCCTCCATTTTTTACACTAAGCAAACGGTATGTTGCAGAAGTGCCTAGCAATGCCTTGTGACATGTAAATAATGTGCTCCTGAGTTCACTACTAACTTCTCTATTTGACCTCAAGAATTGACGCTTACTTGGCGACACGAGCTGGTGTGTGTGCTGTTGGACAAAACGGGCAACCTCGTATTTTCCGTCATCTCTTCTCTTCAACCCAATCATAGCCTCACAACCACACCTACTTATCTTTACGTTTCTTTTTCGTTTCTTCACAGGCTCATTGCTATTCTCTTTTGTTTTCCTCCAACCTTGCTTTGCACAAACAAAGCGCTTCCACAACACTACTCCATCCTTCCCTAAGTGTTGTGTCCCTGTCCGTACTGAGAAACCCACCTCATGAGCATACCGTGTGTAGAATAACTCACCATCCTCCCAATTATCAAATGTCATGCCAATTTTAGGCTGCAATTCATCAGTGCATTCAGGCTCATACATCGTTCCCTGGACAAAAAAGATAGTTTGCTTTAAAATTCCAATTTTAAGCATTGATGATGAATGCTTTTTTAGAGCGCTACATATAGTACTTACACAAAACGGCAAGCTCGGCATTCTCGTAGGTGTACAGTAGCTATCTCCCTCATGTGTGCTGGACACGGTTGCACCCTAGCAAAATATGCAAGTCAGAGATGACGTGCCACAGTACAAAAATTACGAATGCAATTAAATAACCACCGTGAAAAAGCTATTGGCGTCATCTTCAATCGTCATAGCTGTTGTTGACCCTAAGCTCTGAGCAATGGTCTCCATTGGCTCCATGATAGACTGAATCATGCAAAAATGGAGATACATCAAATTAATTCAATATAACAAAACACATGGCATGAATTCCTTGAACTCTCAACACAACAACATGCAGGCTACTAGCAATATCAAACTGCACATAGCACTTCAAAAACGCCAAGTGTTCGCAGCTAAAAATGCTTTACATTCAGTAGCTACTAAATTGTTACATATGCTAACAGAAAACTAAGAGCAAGAACAATTGTCTGGTTACATTTAATCGTTTCATGCATAAAAACCTTGTAAATGAAAAGTGAGAATCTCTTACGGAAATCAGTAACGGCTGGTACGTCCAGCTGAACATATTATCTGGACCATCCATTCCCCCTCGGGATCCACACCCTTGTTCGTATTATTAATTGTATTGAGCCGGTATAAATGTGATATGTCACGACGTGGCCCCCGCGCCCAGTGCGATTATGTACCGAACGGCCGTGACGGGCGTCGCGGTTCAGAACTGCCCGGACGTTTGGGCTGACTATGGGGTGGATGGTTGGGTGATGGTTTTCGGCCCAAAACGTGTCCGGGCTGTCCGCCCGGACGTTTGGGAGAGGTTTGAGGGCCATGGTTGGAGATGCTCTTACGCTCGTACGTATACACCAATAACCGGAGATACAGATGACTTGAGGAAACCTGACAACCAAACACCCGTTTTTCGCATCCCAGGGCTAGATGAACTCTATGCAGTCAGCCCGGGTTTTGGCGAAACAATTTTAGTGGTTATATGTTAAAACAGATTCTGTGTGAGAAAATTATCCTTATTTAGTGAAAAAACTCGACAAAAAGGATTCCGGGTATGAATTATGAGAAAGTTATCCTTGGTCTAGTTATATTATTTCAATGTCTTTGGTTACAAATGTGAGGACGTATGCTCAGTTGGAGAAATGATGGTTGAAATCACCTCATGGAAGATGTCAATTTACGCAGAAAATAACATCACAATTCTAAGTAAGAATGAAATGGTAATAAAATGGGAAAATCAATATAAGGGTGAGAAATCAGGTCTATGTTCCTATAAACTCTATTAGTACTACCGATTTTGACAATTGCTTAAATAAGCCACTTTAAGAGTTGCTTCAAAACTTCTCTTATGTCAATTCAAGAAACTAGTTTTCTTGGTTCAGTGTGAAATTTATCATGAGGATTTCTCTAATTATAAGAATGAGCTATTCTTTTTCCATACATGTATAATTGATGACCTTTGTTACAGATTGTCTTTTGAAAGGCATGTCATGTTTTGTATGGTTTATTGCCTCATTCAGTTAGCATTGTGTTTACCGGTGACAACGACAACAGCTGAACTGCCTTGCTAGCGACGAAAATCATCAAGACCAAGTTGAGCAACAACATATCCACGATGACTTAGTGATGTGCTACATCGAGCGAGGATATTAAAAGTTATATGTTTAGGACTTCTATACGTCGTTACAACTTTACTATTGATATGTTTTTACTTTTACTTACATTTAAATACGTTTGAGTGATTATGTTAGAAGCATATATGGTATTAATGTCTCGAGACTATGTTCTTCTTTGCATCATTTCTTACGTTTCGTCCTATCTCAAATTGTTTTCATCCTCCGCCATTGCAGCAAGCCAAAGACGCCTAGGGTGTCGGTTCTCATTCTCATGCAATGCACAACATGCTTAAACTCTGCTAGGCATGTCCTACTGAACATGATCGACTGAAAAAACCAAACATGGCCTACACAATGCACACGGCCATCGAGTTGTGTTGTGATAAGCCCCTGATGGAGCTGTAGCTGCTACCCTATGAACACAAACATGGTCGTGTTGATGCACGTTGAGTTGTGTTGCACGAGGCATTTCATCTCCCGGTGAAGTACATTCATCGGTAGATAACTATACGGAGTACATGAGTACAGTAGTTTACTACTCCGTATTTGTGGCTAATTGAGGGTACCATCAGTCCACAGAAAACAAAGGTACAGCGGGCGTCAACGTCGAATTCTTTCCACGCACAATGTCTATCTCTCTCTACTATATAATACGAGGAACGTTTCTTCCCCCAAAATTTTCGTCCGTTTTTTGGTACGTCTTGCTTCGTACGTCGACGTCCCACGTAAAAAAACAACCGAAAACGATCGCTGTTACCTCAATAGGAACCCGGATCGGAGTCCAACAGCAATACGAAATCGAATACACACACCACGCCGGGTCAATATAAGCCACCTGTTTCGTTGCCTAGCGTCGCGAAACGTCAAAGCGAATCGATCGCGACCGAGTTGCAATGCGCCGCCACCCCTTGCCCCTCCCATGGGACAGCTCCTTGCCTCTGTGGCAATGTCGCAAGCTGACCAGTCTCCACCGACGAGGCTACCATCGTAGCGCTCCCTTAGCCTGCTCGACGATGGAGCTACCCTTCAATTGGGACGACCTCTTTGCGCACGTATCCTCCCTCCACGCCTCCATTGCGCTCCAATTCCGCCAGCTGCAAGCCCTGAACGTGCCCCGCCCCACCATATGCGTCTCCGCACCGGCCGCCATCTGTGACAACGATTCCATCTGATCGAGGAGGACGACAGTGCGTCTCTGTTGGAAGAGAAGAAGGACAATGAGGTGGAGAAAGATAGGGATGCGAGAAATTGAGAACCTTGATTAGTGGCGGCAGCAGCCATTGTCGTTAGTCCTCCTGGTCTAGGAAAGGTGGCGCCTTACTCTCCATCTCCTTAGTCTGCTGCTTTGGCCTGTTGGCTAGGCTCGACGGCCACACCAGCGCTGGACGATAGAGAAGGATTCGTCCAGGAGGTGCGTACGGGATCGAAAGGCCGACGTGGCTGCGGCCGTGCGGGCAGGAGGCGCGTGGGGAAGCTGTCCGGAAACGAACCAACTTGAACTTGTGCAGCTCGGCGGAAAAACCATATGCCGGTGATTCATATGTGCTTGTTGGGTAAGGTGAAAGAGGAAGAGGCAATGAAGGTACGTACGAGGTTGGCAGATCAGACCATCTTGCATATGTTTAGGATTCTTTACTTAATTTAGAATTGTTAATGATTCATGTTTGTCAGCAAGGTTAAGTTACAATTGTTTATACATTGTTCGTTTTACAAAAGTAACTGAGCTTTATTTTTCATGCAACTGGCCGCTGAAAGTATTCTAATTAGGATTAAAGTTTACATTTTCAGGGTAGGATATAGGGCTTGCTGAGGCATTCATTATATTTTTTCCCGTAGCAACACACGGGTATTGTGCTAGTAATTTATAAAGACCACACATAACTATCGGACGGTTAGTAGGCAGCAGGACGCACAAAGTCTTGCGTCAACGTGGTATTAAAATTCATGCCCAGTTCGTCCAACTCCAGTGAACCTAGCCAGCAATCTGATTAACGTTGGACCAGCACCAGACTGTGCAAGAGTTGGACCGTTGGACAGGTCAGGATTACGTCCACACGGATGACGTCGTGCTCTTGACCTAAGCGTAGCTCTAAGCTCTGGTTCGTTCCCTCCTCTCGCGGTCTCTGCTGCCAGCACAGTCTTCCCGGCGGCCGGCCGGTAGCAATTAAGGGAGTCTCAGTCTCAAATCTCAACTGGATCTGAGTAAAAGCATTGCTACTTTTGTTTTGGCCTTTGGCACATTGGACGTCGCATTAAACCGTTGGTCCAGTGCACTAATTGATGTAGAGACGTACTAGTAGTACTAGCATGATTGTTTGAAGAATGAATTTTTTTTGTTATTATGTTGTGTGGACTATTTCTGGTTTGAGTAGATGTCAAACAAATGTTGAATGTTGAACGGAAACATGTGAAGGAACGTCTCGAGAAAAGACTTAACAGTTGGAAAGGAATATTGATTTGTGACGGCGGAAGACTGAAATCTCTTTAGTTCAGTACTAATCAATATGGTACTGTGTATAATATCATTCTTCTAGTTGGCAAAACGAGTTATGCATACTAGATTAAAATATTTTCGAGCAACCCCCATAAAAGGAGTAGTCCCCAACTCGGAGCGACTTTCCCGTGCAACGGCTGTAGGGTGAAAAGGCCATGAGGCCTCATTTCATAGGGAAGCCCAAACAATTGGCTCTATTTCATTATGTTTTTTTTGTAAGGAGACACTGAAAATAATATCGACTAGGTAGACGTGACGTGGTTTGTCATCTAAAATCACGAGCTAGCGGTCAAGAATACATCCCTCCTTGGTAAATGACTTTTAAAACTTCTTACCGATGATGGGGTTTGGCAAATCCTTCTGAGAAAAAGTATATATACTCAAACGCGCTATCCAGGTGTTTTGTAAACCTGCAGATTCGCACTTTTAGGCTAGTCAAGCTAGTCTAATGGTGACGAAGAAGCAATTCTTCCATTTTGGATCATTTAATATCAAGAATGGCCCGGAAATCAGATTTTGAAAAGATAAGTCGTTAGGTGGGAACAATACTCGGATATGTACAATATTGTCTAGCCAAGGGTGACATAATCGCCACGGTTTTGGAGACTCCACCAGATGTGACGTTTAGGCGAGATTAGTCAGATCTAGACTCGCGACATAGAACCCTCTTCTTGAGCAGTTTGCAATGGTTCAATTGTCGCAAGGGACTGGCGAATTTTGATGGAATCTACTTGAAAATGGTTGATTCTCGGTTGATTCTATGGACATCGCACTTGGTCGTTCATAGCTGCTAGTCGATGATAACCAAAATAATTGAATAATGAAGGTACAGCTAAAAATTAAAAAATTGTGTAGTACCTTTTCAAAGGTGTAATCCTGACCGAAATTAGTCTAGCAAAGCGTAACTGACATGATAATTTACAGTGCGGTTTTTGTCATCAATTTTCCAGTGTAAGTTCGCACGTCAGGCATCCAAGTGCTTTTAACTTGTCCACTCCACGTAGTGTTGCAAATATGTTTGACAACTTGTTACGTGGAATAGATCACAAGTATATAATTCTCATTGGGTGGGAGCATTTGTCGTTATTTGGTCATTTTGATTAGGTAGAAATGATTTGGGTTTAAATGTTAAGTATTCTACTATATGCGGCTCATTTACTAGTGTACCATTTGCTCCATTTATGATCGTCCGTTCAACATATGGAGAACAGAGATATATAGAGGTTTTACACGATTGGAGTAAATGGTGAGATTTTTTTTATCGTTGGTTGCAGCATAGTCCATGAAACAGGCTTTCGCCCTGTTTTATAAATAAATTCCAACGGCCGAAACGATACATAGTGATGAGGGAAACCTTTACGTCCTGTCAATATCACTCCCACGTGGTTGTTCACATGGAAAATAAACACGAAAACTCTATGGAATCAAAATGGCGTCGCTGTCTAGCTATGAGACAAAGACATTGCGCGCGATAGATTTCGTCCCAAGAAGTGAGACAATTAATTGGGTGGACGATAGGCACAGGCCGAAACTACCACCGGAGCCAGGAACCACAAATTTCTACTGTACAAGTTCAGTAGTCTGGACTCCCGACTCCCGACTCCAGACCAGACGTGAAGCTTGCCTGCTTGATCGGTAGCTACAAGCTTTCCGTGTGTCCGAGTAAGGACAGGGACACTGCACCAACAAACATGCTACGTGCCTTGCATGGTTCTTCATCACGCGCCAAAAAGTCGTAGCTTGATGTATATATGTTTCCCCGTGCTGCACGTTCCCAACAAATATCAACTTTTAGAGTATGAACATATGTATGTATGTACTTGCAGCTAGGCATAGCAGAACACTGAGGACAACTATTTGTCTTCTGTCGCACCGTTTTTCAGTGAAGTTGTTTTCATGAAAAGTTGGCTTCTGTAGTATGTACTCGTTATTTTTGTCTTGATATCATCCTCGTGATTCTTGCAAGAAAAAATGATGTCATAACAAGCCTTGCAAGTTGCATGTCTTAGAAAAGAATAAGACAAATTATCCTGCTATATCAAGATTTCAGAAATTCTACCTGATCCAAAAAAAGATTCCAGAATTTTGATGCAGTTAAGTTCAAAACATGGATGCAGGACTTCAAATTTGTTTTTTAGGGGAGGATGCAGGATGGTAATGAGTAGTTTATATAGTTCCTTCGTACGAAATGGCACCTAATGATCACAGCAGAGCGGCGGCGGCAGCACCAGTAAGTAGGCAGAAACATAATAAACGGGTCAGCATTTTGCATTTTATGAGCTGATTCCTGCACCAACTCACTACTTTTTTGGAGAACATGCAAGACATGCATGTCATGACATTAAGGTTAGAGAGTGTTGCAATTTCAGTTACAGCAATACACTGTCCGCTAAAACAAGTCTAAAAACTACTCCTCCGGCTGTCTGCTGGCCGCCTAGCTAACACCCACATCTGAAATTCGTCCCTTATCCTGCAGACAATAGTATGATCTGTAGCCTGCATCCCTATCAAAGTTGCGATCGTTCCGCTCCAACCAAAGGCGTTTGTAGCAGGCAATGCTAAGCGTGACGAGCTCCTTTCTTCGTGTCTTTGGCTGGCAGGCAGCTAGTCCCTGCCACTATCCTCTCATAGTGCTATCTTGTTGCGGCACAAAGTGGCTAAAACCCCTTGCAGAGAGGACTTGGTGCCAGATTGCTCTAGATGTGGGGCATTGCACCATCAGATGGTCCATGGATTCAGGAGCTTGGTCGCATAGCAGGCATTGTCCGGCCCCTGCATCCCTCTTGCTCTCAATCTGACCCCTGTCCAACAGCGGTTTCTCAGTGCAAGCCAAGCAAAGAGCTTTTCCTTTAGCGGTGCCCAGCTTTCCCAAAGCAGCTCTGCATAATCTGCTGCCACCAAACCCAGGAAGTAGCCACCGTATGCCGATCTAGCTGAGTAACTTCCATTAGTGGCAAGGCTCCAGCGAAGCAATCAGGTTGATCTCACAGTTGCGGCAACTCTTGTATCATCTGCCACAACTCCACAAACTGAACTATTGCCGGAACTGACAGAGAGCCCCGCAGATGTGATACCCAAGCATTGTGTGGCAGGGCACGGTCAACCGTGATTTGTAGAGCACTGCTAGGACTGACGAGAGCTAGCAAGTCCGGGCAATATCCTTCACACTCTGCCCATTTAGCCAACGGTCGTGCTAGAAAGTTGTGAGCTGGCCGTTTCCTACAGTGCAACAGATCGCTGCCGTCGAAAGAGCCTCTGCACTTGCAGAGAGCTTGAATTTGAGACCACTCCATGCCCGTAATGACCCAACCTTCTCAAGCCATCTCCATCTGATTCGGAGAGCGTCGTTTAGCATCTTTAGAGCACTGCTAGGACTGACGAAAGCTAGCCATCTCCAACTCAATACTTTCAAAGCTTCCCAGCCCAACTAAGCTAAGTTTTCGCTAAAAAGGTCAAGCTAAGTTGCGCGTCCCCTCAACAATTTTTTTATGAACTTTGTTACCAACAAATAATGCTAAAAAAAAATTGCCCACGAGATAACACTGAAAAGAAGTTACCAGCAAAACAAATCAACTTCCCACCCTAAAAAGGAAATTAGCTAATCTATTATATACTAAAAGCAAAATGAGGGGTTATAATAGAGACACCACGTTAATCCACATAGGTTATAAATACATAATCCGTTGATTTTTGTTGTGATGGTTGAGATTAAAAGATGAAAAAGTTACGTACAACATTAATCGGTACAAACAAGTCGTTTTTTAACACGCACAAGCAAATCACGAGATGTTCCCTCAAAAAAAAATCATATCCGTGATAGTACGTGTACAAGCGCCAGCACGTTACATATCTGCACTTAGGGAAGGTATGCAGGCTCAGGTCCGCTTCCGGCCGGCCGTATAATTAGCCGGTCGATCGGAACTATAACCAGCAGGTCGATCTTAGCCGATCGATCCGGCCTATAACTAGCTGGTCGATCGATTCATGCGCTCCATGTGGAAAATCCGAACCTGTATAATCCGATCGGACGTATAAGCTGATCGACGATTGGACCTATAACTGACTAATCGATCGATCGGTAAATATCATGTCCTCCCACAGGAACAAGATATTAACTATACATGTCTTGAAAAATAACAAGACCTATAGTCACTAGCTGATAGTCCGTCGAAAAACCAATTCTTCTTTTCCTTTAATCTTTGCGTCCGGTCGCTAATTGCAGTGTGCGTATAATATACCATGTCCCTTATTCACCACGTATATAACTCCAGCCCACCATGATGGAACAGAAAAAATATGCCCATATTCAATTCAAAGAATGAAGGAAACAAGAATGGAGATAACTAAAACAATTGTTCAAGTCAAGAAAAAACTAAAACAATTGTTCAGCGTGTAAAATTGGGCATGCAAATTTACATACACGAAAAGCAATTAAAAAATCAAAATATAAAAAGAAATGTAATTATATATACATGTTGGACTTATAAATACCAGATTGGCAACCAAATGATTATAAACGATATTGTTCGAGATATGTTTGCGCAAGACATGACGAGCAAACAAATATTGCCCTTTTTTAACGACACTCAAGGGGTGACGATTGATTCTTGCAGGCACAAATACATCAAAAAAAATTGAGATGAAATTCAAGTAAAGTTATAAAATCATATTTGTAGAACTTTGGAGAGCAATATCAAGATATATTTTACAACATATTGTACTTTTTATTGGAAAAATCAAGTAATACCTAAATATACATGCACCCACACATACATCCATACACACATGCTCACGCAACATCAATGGACGGATAGAGAAGCGGAGAATTTAGACTAACATTTTTTGGCTCTAGCCATAAAATAATAACCCACCATGATGCGGCACACAAATAATAAAGCACGCAAGTTATCCAGTGTGTTCCATCTTAGACCTATTTTCTTACAAGATTCAGTGAACACATTTGTGGTTATCTCTACCCCAAGATTCAAACCTTTATTACAAATATGAACTTGGTACAAAGAGATATCTCTACCCCGATTTGTGGCTTCGAATAAATTTGTATGCACATACTGAATAATATAATGGTTATTCGTTAATGCTTGAAAATTTTAGAGAACAATAGCTCATAAAATGTATTCACATGCACAGTAATACCATATACAAATGTCCGATATCTTAATAGAAAAGTAAACCATTTACCCGTCGATATAGCAAAAAACATCTTATTTTAAAAGAAAACAATCAATAGATCTTCGTTTTTTTAAAGATCAAAATCAAATACAAGTAATTAAAATCGTATCTAACATACCACATCAGGTAAAACATCATATTTGTACTTAAGAAAATCACACTAGATATATCTTTAGAATTGTACCTACATATGTCACAACCGATAGATCTTCATAATTGTATCTATGAGTATCACGTACATGAATTCACCAAATTAAAAAGTAAATAGATCAAAACAAATAGATGTTCTAAATGTATCTGAACATACAATCATCATCATACAGTTGTATGGTGGATCCTAATTATTAGATAGACACAAAAAACATATACATGTTGCGCCTTACTTAAATATGTAAATCTTGAAGTTGCAATAGAGGATGACTAATGACAATTTGATCGTATATTCTTAATTATTAATTAGTTTCATAAGGATTTTTTGTTAGGTCGATGTTACATGGTAACACATACCTAAGTGTGTGAGAGATACTGAGAGTAGGGAGGATGAAAGAGAAATAGAGAAAAACGAGATGTGTCTGAATCTGAAGACTGTGTGATTGCTAATTAGGAGTATGCATCGACAAAAGAGTATATCACTACATAAATATGAGTACCAACGGTTCTACACAAATTTTCTGTCCGGCCTTACCAACTAACATGGTTTCTATTAGAAGTTCGTGATAATAGACAAATCTACACAAATTTAATACATTTATTGATGTTTAGTTGGTCTAACTGGTTACAAGGATAAATTGGTTCATTAAATGAATTAGTTTTGTATTATCAGTGTCATCTTTCCACTTCTGATGTTCACATACAATTATTAATCAGACAAAAACATAAATCGTCTAACATTATAGTTAATGCTAATGACTGAAATCCTACCACAATGATTCAACAACAAAAGTAACAATCAGCTCGAGGGTAACTTCAATTATGCAAATTGATTTAACATCATGTTACACCAATAACAAAAATCTATGATTTTATTACTAATAATTCGTCCAAAATTTTAAAAAGGCTTTCCATAAATGTAATATTTTATTAAGGATAACATTTCGGTGGCTATAGTTTCCTACCACACCCCATAAAACTATAATTTTTATCCGTCACTTCAATATTACTATAAAGAGTTGCCCTCGCATTTGCGAGGGCCACCATGCTAGTTCCCCTAAAAAGTAAAACAAACACAATCAAAGTAGCAGAAATAATTGACATATTGTGACTAACCACTGTGTAAGTCTAAAAGTATGGGCTATAGCCTTTCGAGAGGCTTCGCGCTACGGCTATGATCTTCATAGGCTAAAGTGATAATAGCCGCTATTAGCCCGGCTAAATTGATTTAGCCCCTTAGCCGCCAAACTTTTGGCTCAGGGGCCCAAAAATTTTGGATCAAAATTTGTCCGCTCGGCCATGTTTCGAAGCCAAACACAACCCCTATGCTTTTGTTGGCATGTAATATGTGGACATAACTGAACTTGCTTTTGCTACATGCTAATTGATTTTGCTGGTTATGTAATATTTCGTCAGAACTATATTCTGAATTGCTGCTACTGAATGTTGTAATATGTGGACATAACTACGTCCAGTACTCCTGGTTATTCGTATATGTTATGCATCGATAAATTATTGATATATATACGAATATATGCTGCCCAAATTTTGATTTTTTTATCATTATTTAGCAAAACGTCTATAAGGTCATAGCTGCGCTATAGCCTGGTTATAGCCTTTCATAGCTTCTGAAATCGACGGGGCTAAATGCAATAGCCAGCTATTTTAAACTATGAAGTCTACAAACAGCACAAGCACCCAACACATGTTTTCCCAACACAGTTCAGTGATCAACAATCATGAACTTCCTTCCCAAATTCTCTGAAAAATACGTGTTGCTTATGCTAATAACTTGTAGGTGCAATTTAAATTACAAAATAAAAATGAATATTAGACCAATTCATTACAATTCTCCGACGCCATTTTAAAAACTACTAACTACGTTCCAAGTTCCTTCCATCTTGTCATAAAACAACAAAAGATTGAGCATACCAATATTCTTCCAAGTTCCTTCCATCTTGTTGTTTCATGTCGATTATGTGAATGTCTAGACTGTTAACTCCACATGAGCCATAATCAGTGAAGATATATAATGTGCCTAGTTGCCAACTTTCACCATGATCAGTGAAACTCTAGCTATATCTATATTTTTTGTATCTGGAGATAAAAACTACTCCATCCATTCCAAATTATAAGATGTTGTGGACTACATATGTACTAAAATGAGTGAACCAACACACTAAACACGTCTAGATACATGTGATTCAAAAAAAACTAAATATTTTATAATTCAGAACGTAGTTAGTAGTTTTTAAAATGCCGTCGGACAACTGTATGAATTGGCCTATTATTCTTTTTTATTTTGTAATTTAAATTGCACTTATAAGTTATGAGCATAAGCTTATTTGTCAGGGAATTTGGGAAGGAAGTTCGTGATTGTTGATTATTGTACTGCGTTGGACAGTCCGACCAAGATATAGAGTGTTGCCAGATGGGTCTGGTCCCTTTCAGCTTCAAGTGCCGGACATGTTGGCACCTGTCTGGCTGATACGGGCTTGGTCTGGGGCGTTGGATGGTCCAGTGTCTGATGTTTTATTCTTTATCTTACTAGTTGGCATGTACGTGCAACGCACGTTTTTCTATTAAAGGGTACAGTTTACAAATAGGAAAGATAAAAAAATCTATGTGGATTATTTCTTTTGGTGATACCTCAATACCGTTTTACCATATCACGTGTGCATGAAAGTAATATCATAAATTAAGTTGCACCACTAATAAGATCCATCGATTATCCAATCTTCAGTAACGATGGCGAAAAATGGTAGACCACATGTTAAGCACACAGGGTCGTGGAGCGTCGGTGAGCTCAGAGCTCTCGTCGAAGCTCCACCACGGCGGAGCTGCAGGCGAGCATGGCACCGTGGTCTCCATCCATGGCTGATGCGATGAACAACAACTCAAGCACACAGGGAGGAGGGGCCTCATTCTGAATAGGAGGACGGTGCGCACAAGCGCCTCTCCCGATCCTTCCTCTCCAACTTTGGAATCCCCTGTATTCTCGGTGTCGGTGTCGTGGGGATCGAACCGAAAAGAATATAGAGTGTTGCCAGATGGGTCTGGTCCCTTTCAGCTTCAAGTGCCGGACATGTTGGCACCTGTCGAGCTGATACGGGCTTGGTCTGGGGCGCTGGATGGTCCAGTGTCTGATGTTTTCTTCTTTATCTTATTCTGCTTCATCCATCTCTTGGCCTTCTTCTTCGGTGTCTTCCGCCTCCTCTTTTGGTCATCATCGGCCTCGTACGAGTTCACAAACACACGGTATCAGAATAAAGTAGCAACCCTTCAAAGCGGAAACTCCAAATGGAGGCCGAGCTATATGTAACTCGGTTTTCCAAAAAAAAAAATCTGCATTTTTTATTTCAAAAAATTCTGAAAAAAATCCTAAGTGTAGATAATATTGAGATCTACAACTCCCCAATTTTTTAGGGAACAACTCATTGTATTTTGCGCTGGGCAAAAAAGACAAATACGCAGATCTAGATTCGGAACAGTACACAGTCTGAAAAATTCAAATTTTTGTCAGATTTGTCATTTTCGTGCAGCCCAAAATCTTACGAATTTCGATTTGAAACTTTAGGTCTAGGATTTTTTCTAGATTTTTTTGAAACAGAAAAATGTGGATTTAATTTTTTTTGGGAACCGAGCTACATATAGCTCGGCCTCCAAAACGCTGCTCTCCCCTTCAAAGGGGTGTTCAAATCACACATAGAAATAAGCGAATTCACCTTATAATGAAGCATTTTACCTTGAACTCGGGTGACGGGTCCATAAGGTGGACTTGGCGGTCTTAAGGTGGAAAATCCGTAGGGCGTTTCACATCATCACACATTCGAGCTAAAATATGTGCCGATTCATTGAGCTTATGGGGGACATGGAAGAAGGAACAAGTAGCCAACTATTCCGCCATCTTCTTGATGTCGTGAATGACCACCCCTAGGAGCCTTTTATCCAAAAAAAATCACCACCCTAGCGACGAACGATCTAGGATGGAGGACTTGATGCACTGCAGCACTGAAAGGCAAGCATGATACGGTCTTTAACTTCTCCCAGAGCGAGATTTTTTTTTGATATAATCATGTGTCACTCTAATTCAAAGACAAATAAGGAAAATCATGATTTTGCTATTTAGAAACAAAGCTGCCGCCATGGTCTTCATGCCTTACCTAGAGCTTCTCTTTTCCCTTTTTCTTCTTAGAGATACATGCATTATCTGGACTTGCATGCATGCATGCATGCCTGATTGTCGACTCCATCAACTTTTTTTTACACCTGTTCTCCTTCCATTCTTTTCATTTCTCATTAGAAAATATATTTCCTTCTCTTTTAAATTTTAAGAAAAAAACAAAGCATTTCAGACATCCATACTTTTGCGAGTGTGCCCTTTTCATTTGTAGTTATAGTAATTAAACACTGGTGGCTGCTGGAAGTTAGAGCATAAGAAGCTTGAATCATACTTTGAAAAAACAAAACAATTTAATCAGGCCCTCTTTGGTGGCGCATGATTCGAAAAAGACAGTAACTGGAAAACTGTCAGCATTGTACGTCATGTCATATTGAGTCCTACAATAACTGAAAACACAGATGTGTGATTTATTTTTTTCGGTTATTATTGACTTAAATTATACGCAAAGTATATCACAGAAGAAATTCATATCATTTTCAATTGTATAATCCAAACAAAAACAACAGGAGAATGTTTGTGGCATAGAATAATCCAAAATTCCTCTAAAATTCGGGTTGGAACAAGGAGGGTACTTACCTGCCCTATCGTTAGTGGGCTCTCAATCCTTAGACCTGTTTGAATTAATTATATTTCGTAATATTATTTTCCTTTTTTTCTTGCTGTGGATCGATTTAAAATAATTTTGATTTACATAATAAATGTATGATGTACGACAAATTTGCTATAGTTAAGAAATTTTAAGTACATCGTATTAAATGGTTTGAAATGTTGATGGACACGTACGCACCCCACAATCTAACACTAATTCATTTCCTTCAACAGTAATTAACTTGTGTGGTGAAAAGTGAAAACCTCCCAATGACACCATCGATCAGAGCAAGCATATGCGCCTACCTACGAGCAAAGCTCAAAATCCATCAAGATCGAGGAACTCGTCCGGGTCAAGAAACGGCGCCTCCTCCTGCCTCTGCGCGACGGCGACGTGGTGCCGGCCGCCGACTCGCGGCGGCGGAGCGAGAAGAACAGGAGCTTGCTTCTGCAGCTGCGCGACGGCGATGTCGAGGTGCGCCCGAGTCCTAGCGAGCTCGCACTGTGCGGCGAGGATCTCCTCCTGCAGCCGGTTGATGATCCCGGTGCATCCGTACACCGGGTCCCCCACCCGCCACTGCGCCTCCATCGCCAACGTCTCCGCCGCCTGCCCTCTCTCCTCCACCGGCAAGCTCTGCGGAATGCCATCTCACCAATGTAAATCTCTAACCATGCAAGTAGTACTATCCAGCTCTATCAAATTGTAATAACTAAATTAGCAGATGGTTTGTCAATGATGGATGACAGGATGAGTGTACGTACCTGGAGCAGCCTGGCGACGTTGCTGGCACCGAAGACCCGGTGCACGCAGGCGTAGCGGTGCGGGTGCGACGCCGGGAAGTAGGGGGCGAGCACGCAGTCGGGGGCGCAGCGCCGCCGCAGGTACTTGCACGCCGCGCACCGCTTCGGGTAGTTGCCGCCGCCTTCCTGGTCTTCCTCCTGCATTTCCACGTTGCCGGTCATCGCCGACATGATCGATCGATGGAGATCTAGCGTTGGATCCTGGTGTGAGTTTCTGGGATTTCGTGGATCTTTGGAAGATTTCGGGGAGATCTTGTGGGCGCGTGCTTATATACGCACCGATGCACGATGCATGGAGGGGGAGCTAGCCGGAAATGGCAACACCAACGGCTACGTTCGGGTAAGCATGGTAAGCTTAACGGCATTGTTGCTGCTAATTATGTCAGGAGAGCGCGCCGCGCGGCAGCTGCCTCCATTGCCGGCCTCTGCATGCATGCCCGGCCTTCACCGCCGCCGTCGCGGATCGATCCTTTGTTGCAAGTCTGCATGGTAATTTGCTGATGAATCACAGGGCCAAATTTGTGTCGTGCAGCATCATCCAGACACTTCAATCTCTGGTACCTACAAATTGATCACAAACTGAAGACTGGTACCACGTATGACAATGATCAATCTTCTGTTGTTTTATTCATGGTTAAACTCTTCTCTGCATGAATCACAAAGCCAAATTTTGGACGTGCAGCATCATCATCCAGACACTTTTCTGGGTGACATGAATATTTTTTCCTATGATCAATCTTCTGGGCTGCAGTTTTATTCATGGTTAAACTCGAAGACTGGTACCACGTATGACGATCACAAACCTGTATATTTTAATGTGTAGCGGGGACCGGGATTTACCAACTAATACTGAGAACAAAGTTGAGTTGACATTCGGTAAAGGCGTACATAATCCTACATCAACTGTTCCCATAAGATCAGAATTTTAGCACCATCTTCTGGCCTAGCAAAGACCTTCACTGGAATTATAATACTACATGAGAATGTGCCTACATAACTGAGGACAAGAATGGAAAACAATATATCTGACAGTGCAAGTGACAGCGTACATATCTAGTCGTGTGCCCATGTACTCACCAGATTTACACTCTTTACTAAACTGTAACGATCCTATCACGATATTACCAATGCCTAAACATCATATCAGTTACCGTCAATTCTTTCTTGAGCAACCATTTTTCTGAACACTAAGCACCTCTTCTCAACACTAAGCACCTCCAGCAAAAAGGTAAAGAATGATGTGCGATCTTACTCTTTATTTTTGCGCTGGGTAAGGAGCTTTATTTAACAAGAAATAGGATTACAATCAGCAGCCAGAAGGTCTGCTAGAGCAGTGGCGGATCTTGAACAAAATCTTTGGGGGAGCGAAGCTGCAAATGACATGTAAATTTTTTTTCTGGGACACCAAATCATATCACAACATTGCGTGGGTTTGTAGCATTTTCAGAAACATATATAATTAGATTGACTTTGTCCACAAAATACTTAGGAAAATTATTTTAAAACAATCTGATAAACAAAATTTTCCATGACCTATTTTAAACTTTCCCCAATTTAGATGCAAAATTTGAACCCAATCAGGCAAGAAAAGCGAAGTTGGAGCACTAGATAACTCAGCGAGGGGAGAGAAGCTTGCAGGGCGTTGGAGCCTTGTAGGAATCAGCAATGGATCAGAGATGCTTGCAGCTAGCTGCCCTGGGCACTCACGCTAGCTGCTACCGCTCAGTGCTCACGCGCATGGCGCCGACGACCAATCAGTGCTCACCGCGCATGGCGCCGACGACCAATCTGAGCGCAGACAAGATGAACCTCTCATGGCTCGTCTCTGTTCTCTGACATAGATACGGACTAGATGGCCACATGGGCTGCATGCCACGGTAGAAGTAGGGGAAGTAGAGATTTTATAAATTTGCTGGGGGGCCACGGCCCAGGTTGGCCCCCGTGAAGGTCCGCCGTTGTGCCAGAGCATCGGGGGCATCCTGCAACCACAAAACTGTTCGGTGCTCAGCTCATAGTTTTTCCATACTTGTTTTTCCATAGGAATCAATACTTGCTTCAGTGGTGATGCTCTGCTCCTGTAGCATCTGACCACTCATAGTTTGGTTCTGCAAGCTACGAAGGAGATGGCGGGAAACCGAATCGAATTAAACATACACGGTCGAGTCGAATTAAACATATTTCTGTATGCCAGTGCGTGACCATATGCTGGACCCTTGGTAGCAAGCCAACAGGTTTGGGTTTGGTCCTTGATACATATATTTGATCTAATAGTCAAAATCTCTATGATGCAAATCTGCAGACAAAACTCAAAATAAGATATTTCTGAAACATGATCCTCATGAAATCTTCAATGTACATCTGCATAAGTTGAGGATTCTATACGTGGAGACTTCTGTCACGAACCCAGGATTTAGGAACAGAGGAAAGGGGATTCGGGAGGGAATTAGAGGCAGGAAGGAGACAGACGAAGCTCTGGGATTAGATAGAGACAGAGTTGTACAGTAAGGAAAGTTCTATTCGTCGATGCCTGTCTCCTACCGAAGCACGCTACATAAGTACAACTCTCAACGATGCCACAGCCGGGCCCATAACGATACACGGCCCAAGGCCTTACACGGGTCGCAGCCCGGTAGTCATGTATGGAACATGACAATTCCCTCTCCATCAGCAACGGCATGCCCTCATGCCGATCTTGTTATCACCTGGAGCCAGCAAGCTTGTAATTCTTCATCGGAGCTCACCACCGAAGTTGGCGGAACATGGCGCTTCAACAGCGAGACGTGAACCACCAGATGTATCTTACTTGAATCCGGTAAGGCCAGACGATATGCCACCAAGCCAACACGAGAAAGAACTTTGTATGGACCAAAAAATCTCAGAGATACCTTGTGGTTAGAGCGGGTACTCACCGACTGCTGAATGAATGGCTGGAGTTTGAGATACACTAAGTCACCCACTTCGAATTGTCTTTCTGAACGATTCTTGTCTGCCTGGTGTTTCATCCGTTGTTGAGCCCGGAGTAACTGTTGTCTCAGCACCTCAATCATGGTTGCTCTTTCAGCTAACCAACTCTCCAAATCAGCAGATTGGCAACCTGTTGTATCCTCAATGCCCAGGTGTCTTGGTTGTTGCCCATAGAGTACCTCAAACGGAGTACGATCCAAACTGGAGTGATACGTTGTGTTATACCTGTATTCTGCTTGGTATCCATTCAAACCACTTACGGGGGCAATTGTGTACCGCACATTGAAGGTAAGACCCCAGGCACTCGTTGAGTCTTTAGTCTGTCCATCCGACTGAGGATGTGTGGCGCCCGACCCGACTGTTATACAGTGATGCTGTGTGTCACCGGTTAAGCGATACAACCGGAGGTTACGGGTTTACCAATCCCCGGCCAAAACCTTTGGCAGGCGTTGCTCGGAATGGATCATCGGCAACGCAACACCCCGATTGATGCCTTAACACAGGCACAACCCTCAATGTATAATAGAGAGATCAAGACTTGTGGAACAACTGGCACATCACAGACTCTACGACACAAACCATATAGTTCAACTCTTATAATAGAGAAAGATAGCAAATTACAACCAGAGGTCACTGACCCAACAGTACAACATGCGGAAGCGAAATAGGTTGTTCTAAACAACAAGATCCAAAATATGGCCTAAGAGGCCTACAGATAAACATCACAGCGCCAGCTGCTCCGGGATGTCCCAAGCTGCCACCTGGGAACCCCAGACTACTCGTCGACGTCCACAAAGAACCCACCTTCGAGGTCGGTGAAGTCCTCCTCTGAAACAAAACAAACGACGTTGAGTTCGACGATCTCGCGAGATTATAAATAGAGCATTAGCTCGATGAGGCTTTCAAAGTTTTATGGCTGTTTTGCATAAAGCTGATTTTATTTATGAAAACATAACTCAATGGCATCGACCAATCAGAATAGTTTTCAAAAGAGGTAAGAAGTACTCTTTCTTTCATCACCTTTCATCATCAACCATCATCAACCACTGTACCTGTTCATCAAAGGCACCTCCCCGAATCACTCTCGAGGAAGCTCACCTTGCAATCTTGAAGTGGTACCTTTAATACCCAGGTTTTAATCATTCCGTTCAAGTTATTCTATGATCTTATCGTCCTTTCCCAAGTCGTCCTTAACCGTGGACACGGCTTTTCGAAAAGATTTAACCCTGCAGGGGTGTACAATGTTTACCACGCGTACCGTCCGGCCCATTACCTGTGCATTAGCTCTCTTCCTTGGAAAGCCGGCTGGGTGGGAGCGGTGTCGACTTCTCCCTCGTTAAGGACTTTCCAGGATCATCAGTGGCGGCAGGACATGAGATCACAACACCCTGCCCCATGGCTACTCATTTTCCTAACACCACCATCCTCAACAAAGTTCAACCACCATCATCACGCACGCGCAAATGGAAGCCCGAACTAGAGGACCCTGGTTAGTCCCGCCCGAGTTATTTAGTCTATGAGGGTTACTGCAATTGCATAGGCCTCACGCATGGTTGCACGCTCAGTCTTGGTTCGGGAGGTAAAGAACTCGCACCTAGGCGGCGAGAACGAGACAAAGCACCACAACCATAGTGGCCTCTCATCCCCACCTTCACGCATTTTATTACCTGTCTCCACAATTCTCCACCATCAACCGCACCTCTCAACACCTGTTTCCAACATCAACCATCCATCGTACAGCTGAACATTTACTAAGCATGGCTAAGCATCAACATAGCATAGTAAGTAGCTCAGGCCAACAATACAAACCTATGGTTAATAGGAGGGGAACAGGTATTGGCATTGGAATCTTAATGCAACTATAGGATACTCTAATCCAATAAAATTGACATTTGGAACCGCATGCAATATTATAGTGGAGAAAATACTTGCGGAAAATAAAATAGGATATGCTCAGAGGGGGGATTACGCTTGCTTTGGTCAAGGTGCTGGTAGTACGGATCCTCGGGTATTGTGGAGTAACCCCGGCGGCTTGATCTATCGAAACATAGCAACAGAGGAGCAATCAATCACCACACATGCTTTAACAAATGCAATGCGCAAACACATGATGGTATGGCATTTTTAATGCACTGAAATTATTATAGCAAGTTCTACCCATTCTCTACGGGGTGCGATAATTAATTGTCTAACAAGAGGAAATATAGCTCTACATTTGTTTTAATGTTTTCCTGTGCTATAAGTTCATGTAGACATGCATGCAAGTGATGCAAGGGATCAGTGCACATTTTTCTGAGCATTTCGATATAAGGAACACATTTTTCGGAGGCCCCGATCAAAAGTTATTAATTTTATAATTCCTCTTTTTAAATATTTACTTTTGATTATTTTAAATCCAACGATAAAATATTTTAGTTACTCGACTCGAAAGGGGGAGAGGAACTAGTAGGAATCATCGGAGTTTGATTTCCCTAAAGCGCGAGGGAGTAGCCGTAAGCATGCACGAAAGGGAGAGGAAAAATAGAAAAGAAACAACTAAAAAAAACAGTTACCCCGGCCTCCAGCCCGGTCTGGGCCGGCTGGCAGGCCGGCTTGCTAACAGAGGCCACCGGCCCTCTGCCCGGTCTGGGCTGGCCACGAGGCCGGCCAAGTAACAGAGAGGCCCGGCCTCTAGCCCGGTCTAGCCGGTTCCACGGCCGGCTAAGGGCCCGAGCAGATCGGCCCACAGCCCGGTCCAGGCCGTCTCCACGGCTGGACAAGCGAGAAATGGCGGCAGTGGCTACGGCGACGTACCACGGCGAGCAACACGGCGTGACCGCGGCGAGAGAGGAGAGGGGAAGGGGCCAGCACGGCTAGAATCTCACCACGAGCGCGGTGGAGTGGTCGGGGAGTTCGGAGGTGGACGGGGGTGGCGGGAATCGTCCGCGGCGGAGCTCGGCGATGCTCGGTCGACCGCGAGGAAGAAGAAGGTGGCGTCGTCGATTTCCAGCCTCCCGCCTCGATTCCTCCTGCGTGGATGTACAGCACGGCGAGGCGGAGCCTTTGCCCCACACGGCGGTGCTCGGCGTGGGCTACAACGGCGGGGAATAGTGGTCAACCGCGGCGGCTCAGGTTCGCCATGGGGATGAAAAACGGAGGGAGATGGAGCAGGGGAAAGAATCGGGGAGAGAGCACGTGGTCTCGGGGTCGCGGTGCTCCTCGCAGTTGAGGGCGGAGCAGGGGCCAGGCGAGGCGTGCGCGACGAGCTGGTTCAGCGGGATCGGAGCTCCCGCGTCGCTACAGGAGGAGGAAGAAGAGGATGAAGAATTCGCAGAAACCCCCCTGGCTGCATTTTTCTATTTACAAACGAGTCCTTTTCCATTTCTTTTAAAATTCCAGCAGGTTTTAGAGATTTTATTAGGGCACCAAAACATTTTATAAAAATTTGAGAAAAATTGGGGAGCCTCCCCATATTGAGTAGAAGCTACACAAAAATTGGGGCTTCAAAATAAAATAGTTTGGACACCCTTGGTTCATAGGGTTGAAATTCGGGTATTTTGCTAAATTCAAAATGTTGCTCAAGTGGAAAATTTAGCAACTGCAAGACATTGTTTTCAACCCTTGGAACTTCCTTGACAAATATGGAGGTTATTTGAATTGGTTTTGTCACAACCAACTCATTGGAATGTAACTTGTTTGAAAACAAGTATTGCTTTTGGTTTCCCTTTTGTTTTAATTTGTTGTCCAAATCTTGGTTTCAACATGAGCAATTGAACCAATGATGCCATGATGCATGCATGATATGCAAAAGTGAAAATTTTACACAGGTTTTTGAGGTTCACAACTTTGGGCTGTTACAATTCTACCCCCCTTACAGGAATCTCGTCCCGAGATTCTAAGGTTGCGGAAAGAAGTCGGGATACTCCTCACGAAACTAGACTCTCTTTCCCAAGTAGCTTCTTCCTCGGAATGGTGAGACCATTGAATTTTGAGGAACTTGGTAGTCTTGTTGCGGGTCTTCCTTTCGCTTCATCCAGGACACGGATAGGATGCTCGCGATAAGTGAGATCTTCCTGGAGATCTAGCTCCTCATGATTGACTCCATGGATAGGATCTTTAAAACACCGGCGAAGTTGGGAGACATGAAACACATCATGTACATTTGGGAATTTGACCGGTAACTCCAATTGATAAGAAAGATCTCCTCGCTTGCCAGAACGGTGAAAGGGCCAACATAGCGAGGTGCCAATTTCCCTTTGATTCCGAAGCGGCGAACGCCACGAAGGGGAGAGACGCGGAGATAAGCTTTATCACCAATTTCATAGTGAATTTCCTGATGGTGCTTATCATAGTAGCTCTTCTGCCTAGACTGAGCAATCTTCAGATTCTCTCTTATGATTCGAACCTTCTCCTCAGCTTCATTGATCACATCCGGACCAAAGAGTGCCCTCTCTCCGGTCTCGGACCAATTTAGAGGAGTGCGGCATTTTCTTCCATATAGAGCCTCGAATGGAGCCATGCCCAGACTAGCTTGATAGCTATTGTTGTAGGAGAACTCCGCGAAAGGGAGATACTTTTCCCAACCCTTGCCAAAAGAGATTACACATGCCCGAAGCATGTCTTCCAAACTTGGTTCACTCTTTCGGTCTGACCATCAGTTTGAGGATGGTAGGCGGTACTGAAGTTGAGACGGGACCCCATAGCAGTTTGGAAACTCTGCCAAAACTTGGATACAAAGATACTTCCACGGTCCGATATGATCCTCAGAGGGACCCCATGCAATGGAACAATACGAGCCAAATATAAGTCAGCAAGTTGACTTGCCCGTATATCATCACGGACTGGTAGGAAGTGAGCAACCTTGGAAGACGATCAATGATTACCCATATTGCATTGTTGCCCTTTTGAGATCGGGGAAACCCGGTGATGAAGTCCATACCAATTTCATCCCATTTCCACTCGGGACTGCAATAGGGCGAAGAGTGCCGGGAGGCTTTGATGTTCAGCCTTTACCCGTCGACAGGTGTCGCATTCAGCAACATACTTGGCAATTTCTCGTTTCATCCGAGTCCACCAGAATTGTGGTCGAAGGTCTTGGTACATTTGGTACTACCGGGATGAATAGAGAGAGGAGATTCATGAGCTTCTTGGAGGATCAACTCCCTCAATTTTCGTTTCTTTGGCACTACCAAGCGGTCACCAAAATAAACAACTCCGGATTCATTGACAGAAAAACATTTGGCCTTCCCGCTAGCAATGTTCTCCTTGATTTTTAGAATACCCTTGTCACGTTTGAGCATCCTTAATCTGGTCTACAAGAGTAGATTTGATCTCCAGATTTGCAAGGTAGCCGGAGGAACAATTTCTAAGTTCAAACGAGAGAACTCTTCATGGAGGGCAGGTTGGGCCTTTTCAATCATCAGATTGTTGCAATAGGACTTCCGACTTAGCGCGTCAGCCACGACGTTTGCTTTGCCGGGTTGATAGTTCAGACTCACATCATAGTCCTTGATTAACTCCAACCAACGCCTTTGCCTGAGATTTAAATCCGGCTGGGTGAAGAGGTACTTCAGACTCTTGTGATCCGAGAAGATCTCGCAACGGTTACCAAACAGGTATGGTCTCCATTGCTTCAAAGCATAGACCACCGCGGCAAGTTCTAGATCATGAGTTGGGTAGTTGCTCATGCGGCTTAAGTTGGCGAGAAGCATATGCCACCACATGGCCATCTTGCATTAGCACACAGCCCAAGCCTTGCAGAGAGGCGTCACAGAAGACGACGAAATCCTTGCTTGTGTCCGGCAGGACAAGCACAGGAGCGGACGTGAGTTTGGCTTTCAGTGTTTTGAAGCTCTCTTCAGCTTCGGCCGACCATACGAACTTTTTATCCTTCTTGAGAAGGTCAGTCAGGGCCTTGGCTATCTTGGAGAAACCTTCGATGAATCGGCGGTAGTAACCCGCCAATCCGAGAAAGCTACGGATGTCCTTGACTGACATTGGAGTTTTCCAATCCAAATGGACTGAATCTTGTCGGAATGACAGCCACACCATTAGCGGATATCACATGACCAAGGAAGACAGATTATCCAACCAAAACTCACACTTGGAGAACTTGGCATAGAGGCGGTGTTCTCGAAGTCGTGTCAGAACCAAACGAAGATGTTCCTCATGCTCTTCATTGGTTTTGGAATAGATGAGGATGTCATCAATGTAAATGACGACAAACTTGTCAAGATAATCCATGAAGATGGAGTTCATGAGCCTCATGAAAGTAGCTGGAGCATTTGTGAGACCAAAGGACATGACGGTATACTCATATGAGCCATAGCGAGTAACAAATGCCGTCTTTGGAATATCCTCCTTTCTGATTTTTATCTGATGGTAGCCTGACCTCAGATCCATCTTGGAGAATACCGTTGCACCAGCTAACTGATCCAACAGATCATTGATGCGAGGAATAGGATACTTGTTCTTGATTGTCACCGCATTCAACGGTCGATAGTCAGAGACTAGACGAGGCACGGTAGAATCCCTCTTCTTGACAAAGAGTACCGGACAACCCCAAGGTGAACTGCTAGGCTGGATGAAATCCTTGCTAACAGCTGATCAATTTGCTCTTTCAACAGAGCCAACTCTTCCACCGGCATACGGTAGGGCTTCTTGGAAATTGGAGCGGTACCGGGAAGTAGATCTATGACAAACTCCACACTTCGGTCAGGAGGCATGCCAGGCAATTCTTCCGGGAACACATCCGGGAAGTCACACACCACGTGTATGTCCTGGATTTCAGGAGGGGATTCGCCTTCCATAAAGCAAAGGAGAATCTCAGGTGAGTTGGGTATGATGGAGGACGGAGGTCTTGACAATGCAGACCAATACTTCACACTGTCACCGGAAGAATTGGTCACGGTGACGGTCTTGGCAGCACAGTCGAGATTAGCCTGGTATTTGGCTAGCCAGTTCATGCCCAGTATGACATCAATGCCACTTGACCTCAGAGCTACCAAAGCGAAAGGAAAAGAGTAGTAACCGATAGTAATCTGAACTTCAGGAGTAACCCCATCGGTTTGCCATTTGGAGCCAGGAGTGGCGATCACCAAGGGACAGCTCATTTCTCAAACGGTATTTTGTGGTCTTTTGCAAAAGCTATGGATATGAATGAATGCGATGCTCCAGAATCAAACAAAACTGTAGCACGATTGTTGTTGATTCGTAACTCACCCATGAGAACGCCGGGGTCCTCTTCAGCTTCTTCAGCAGAGATGTGGTTCAGGCGACCACGCACAATAGGTCCAGCCTTGCCAGTTGGAGTGGCAGGGGCTCGTGCAGGAGTTATCGCGAGAGGTGCCTTCTGGGGGCACTCCCTGGAGTAGTGGCCAGCCTGGCCACAGGTGTAGCAAGTGAGTCCAGGTGGAGCAGGTAGCATAGGACGGTACCCACTCCCGCCTACCCCAAGTGTCGAAGTAGTGGGGCGCGGAGGAGGTGGCCTGTATCCCGCGGCTCTGGCATGAATGGAGCACGAGGTACAGCGCTGTAGGGAACAAACACCCTGCGCTTCTTGCTCTCAGAACCCGAGGAACTCTGGTGGTCCCCATGTGCGGGCCTCTTGGAAGCTCAAGTTCCTTTCTTCCTTGCTCGAGAGTAAAGCCTGGTTGAACAGCTCCTGGTAGGTCTGGAACCTGAAGGGCAATAGCTCATAGCGGAGCTGCGGCGAAGACCCTTGCGGAACAGCTCTTGCTTGTCAGCATCATTGGTCACGTCCCTTGGGGCGTAACGAGAGAGATGGTTGAACTCACGACCATAAGTGCGGAGGTCCATCCGTCCCTGTTGCAAATCCAGGAACTCCCTCCTCTTCAAGTCCATGATCGGCTGGGGAATGTACTCCGCACGGAAGGCAGTGCGAAAATCAGCCCAGGTGAAGACATGGTTGGCTGGAAACAAAGCCACATGGCTTTCCCACCAACAGCCAGCAGCACCAACCAAGAGATAGGTGGCAAAGTTGACTTGCTCAGCCACTGGGACATGCAGCGCGGAGAACTTGCGCTCCAAAGCACGAAGCCAATCATCAGCTTCCAGTGGCTCCTTAGCATCAGCAAAGGTGGGTGGCTGAGCGCAGGAACTCAGTGAGAGTGTTGCACTCGTTCCTCCGTGCATTCTGCTGCACCAACTGCTCAAGCAAGCGCTCATTGCGCCCACGGTTCTCCTCAATGGCCATCAAGACCTCAGCCATCGAGGGTGGTGGCGGCAGATCATCCTCATCATCATTGTGGTTACCGCGACCACCACGGCCTCCTCGAGCCATTCTGGAGATTTGACAATGACACGTTAGTATCTTTCTCCGAATGGTCGAACAATAGCATTAGCGTCTACTCAAGTACACAGACTAGGGACGATAATACTTGTGCAACAAGAAAGGAATCAACAAGATAGAACTTGGGTCAAAGATCAGCATCATGTGCTACTAGTGAGAGTTAAGAAATCACAACTTAACACACTCTAGTTGGCACAATCCGGGACCTTATGTTCAAGTCCTTGGGTTAAAACCCAAAGAAAGGATCAAATGATTAGATCGGTAGAAACATCTGAGTTGATTTGGGATTGCAACGCAGCGGGAGCAACTGGACACATAACACTAAAGGTCGAACCCACCCCGTTTCTAATCATTTTGAAGTAACAGATGAGAAGTAAAACCTTTAATCAAATCGAGGTAAGATTGCTCCGAGATTAGAGGGTAACCAGATAAGGAGTAAAAAGAATCCTAAGATGGTTTTCACAACTCATTTTTAGGTTAAAAATATTTTCACAAACACTAGACTCAACATCGACCAGTAGAAGGGTTTCCTACAGGCAGTACTGCTCTGATACCAACTTGTGGCGCCCCGACCCGACTGTTATACAGTGATGCTGTGTGTCACCGGTTAAGCGATACAACCGGAGGTTACGGGTTTACCAATCCCCGGCCAAAACCTTTGGCAGGCGTTGCTCGGAATGGATCATCGGCAACGCAACACCCCGATTGATGCCTTAACACAGGCACAACCCTCAATGTATAATAGAGAGATCAAGACTTGTGGAACAACTGGCACATCACAGACTCTACGACACAAATCATATAGTTCAACTCTTATAATAGAGAAAGATAGCAAATGACAACCAGAGGTCACAGACCCAACATTACAACATGCGGAAGCGAAATTAGGTTGTTCTAAACAACAAGATCCAAATATGGCCTAAGAGGCCTACAGATAAACATCACAGCGCCAGCTGTTCCGGGATGTCCCAAGCTGCCACCTGGGAACCCCAGACTACTCGTCGACGTCCACAAAGAACCCACCTTCGAGGTCGGTGAAGTCCTCCTCTGAAACAAAACAAACGACGTTGAGTTCGACGAACTCGCAAGATTATATATAGAGCTTTAGCTCGATGAGGCTTTCAAAGTTTTATGGCTGTTTTGCATAAAGCTGATTTTATTTATGAAAACATAACTCAATGGCATCGACTATCAGAATATTTTCAAAAGAGGTAAGAAGTACTCTTTCTTTCATCACCTTTCATCATCAACCATCATCAACCACTGTACCTGTTCATCAAAGGCACCTCCCCGAATCACCCTCGAGGAAGCTCACCTTGCAATCTTGAGTGGTACCTTAGTACCCAGTTTTTAATCATTCCGTTCAAGTTATTCTATGATCTTATCGTCCTTTCCCAAGTCGTCCTTAACCGTGGACACGGCTTTTCGAAAAGATTTAACCCTGCAGGGGTGTACAATGTTTGCCACGCGTACCGTCCGGCCCATTACCTGCGCATTAGCTCTCTTCCTTGGAAAGCCGGCTGGGTGGGAGCGGTGTCGACTTCTCCCTCGTTAAGGACTTTCCAGGATCATCAGTGGCGAGGACATGAGATCACAACACCCTGCCCCACGGCCACTCATTTTCCTAACACCACCATCCTCATCAGTTCAACCACCATCATCACGCACGCGCAAATGGAAGCCCGAACTAGAGGACCCTGGCTAGCCCCCCGAGTTATTTAGTCTATGAGGGTTCCTGCAATTGCATAGGCCTCACGCATGGTTGCACGCTCAGTCTTGGTTCGGGAGGTAAAGAACTCGCACCTAGGCGGCGAGAACGAGACAAAGCACCACAACCACAGTGGCCTCTCATCCCCACCTTTAAGCATTTTATTACCTGTCACCACAATTCTCCACCATCAACCGCACTCTCAACACCTGTTTCCAACATGAACCATCCATCGTACAGCTAACATTTACTAAGCATGGCTAAGCATCAACATAGCATAGTAAGTAGCTCAGGCCAACAATACAAACCTATGGATAATAGGAGGGGAACAGGTATTGGCATCGGAAACTTAATGCAACTATAGGATACTCTAATCCAATAAAATTGACATTTGGAACCGCATGCAATATTATAGTGGAGAAAATATTGCGGAAAATAGAATAAGATATGCTCAGAGGGGGGATTACGCTTGCCTTGATAAAGGTGCTGGTAGTACGGATCCTCGGGGTATTGTGGAGTAACCCCGGCGGCTTGATCTATCGAAACATAGCAACAGAGGAGCAATCAATCACCACACATGCTTTAACAAATGCAATGCGCAAACACATGATGGTATGGCATTTTTAATGCACTGAAATTATTATAGCAAGTTCTACCCATTCTCTATGGGGTGCGATAATTAATTGTCTAACAAGAGGGAAATATAGCTCTACATTTGTTTTAATGTTTTCCTGTGCTATAAGTTCATGTAGACATGCATGCAAGTGATGCAAGGGATCAGTGCACATTTTTCTGAGCATTTCGATATAAGGAACACATTTTTCGGAGGCCCCGATCAAAAGTTATTAATTTTATAATTCCTCTTTTAAAATATTTACTTTCGATTATTTTAAATCCAACGATAAAATATTTTAGTTACTCGACTCGAAAGGGGGAGAGGAACTAGTAGGAATCATCGGAGTTTGATTTCCCTAAAGCGCGAGGGAGTAGCCGTAAGCATGCGCGAAAGGGAGAGGAAAAATAGAAAAAGAAACAACTAAAAAAAAAGTTACCCCGGCCTCCAGCCCGGTCTGGGCCGGCTGGCAGGCCGGCCTGCTAACAGAGGCCACCGGCCCTCTGCCCGGTCTGGGCTGGCCACGAGGCCGGCCAAGTAACAGAGAGGCCCGGCCTCTAGCCCGGTCTAGCCGGTTCCACGGCCGGCTAAGGGCCCGAGCAGATCGGCCCACAGCCCGGTCCAGGCCGTCTCCACGGCTGGACAAGCGAGCAATGGCGGCAGTGGCTACGGCGACGTACCACGGCAAGCAACACGGCGTGACCGCGGTGAGAGAGGAGAGGGGAAGGGGCCAACACGGCCAGAATCTCACCACGAGCGCGGTGGAGTGGTCGGGGAGTTCGGAGGTGGACGGGGGCGGCGGGAATCGTCCGCGGCGGAGCTCGGCGATGCTCGGTCGACCGCGAGGAAGAAGAAGGTGGCGTCGTCGATTTCCAGCCTCCCGCCTCGATTCCTCCTGCGTGGATGTACAGCATGGCAAGGCGGAGCCTTTGCCCCACACGGCGGTGCTCGGCCTGGGCTACAACGGCGGGGAATGGTGGTCAACCGCGGCGGCTCGGGTTCACCATGGGGATGAAAAACGGAGGGAGATGGAGCAGGGGAAAGAATCGGGGAGAGAGCACGTGGTCTCGGGTCGCGGTGCTCCTCGCAGGTGAGGGCGGAGCAGGGGCCAGGCGAGGCGTGCGCGAAGAGCTGGTTCGGCGGGATCGGAGCTCCCGCGTCGCTACAGGAGGAGGAAGAAGAGGATGAAGAATTCGCAGAAACCTCCCTGGCTGCATTTTTTTATTTACAAACGAGTCCTTTTCCATTTCTTTTAAAATTCCAGCAGGTTTTAGAGATTTTATTAGGGCACCAAAACATTTTATAAAAATTTGAGAAAAATTGGGGAGCCTCCCCATATTGAGTAGAAGCTACACAAAAATTGGGGCTTCAAAATAAAATAGTTTGGACACCCTTGGTTCATAGGGTTGAAATTCGGTATTTTGCTAAATTCAAAATGTTGCTCACGTGGAAAATTTAGCAACTGCAAGACATTGTTTTCAACCCTTGGAACTTCCTTGACAAATATGGAGGTTATTTGAATTGGTTTTGTCACAACCAACTCATTGGAATGTAACTTGTTTGAAAACAAGTATTGCTTTTGGTTTCCCTTTTGTTTTAATTTGTTGTCCAAATCTTGGTTTCAACATGAGCAATTGAACCAATGATGCCATGATGCATGCATGATATGCAAAAGTGAAAATTTTACTCAGGTTTTTGAGGTTCACAACTTTGGGCTGTTACAGGATGGTAAGAGGAGCTCATATGCAGCGCTGTGTCAGAGAGACGGAATAATTCCTTCCACAATATACTGGTGAAAATGCGGTCCCTGTCAGACACAATCACTTGAGGAAGACCATGCAGATGATAAATGTTGTTGATGAATAATTGGGCAACTTGCAGGGCGGTAAACGGATGAGACAAGGGTAAGAAATGCCCGTATTTCGTGAAACGATCAATCACCACCAAGATCACATCACATCCATGTGATTTGGGCAAACCCTCTATGAAGTCCAAACTAATCATCTCCCATGGTTTAGTTGGAACAGGTAGCGGTTGAAGCAGCCCTGGAAATTTCACATGTTCAATTTTCGCTTGCTGACAAGTGGAACAGCTGGCGACAAATGCTTGCACAGACGCCTTCAGTTTTGGCCAGGCAAAGAGCTTCTTAACTCGCTCATATGTTGATCGTATACCAGAATGGCCACCCAAGCCACTGCTATGCAATGCTTGAAGAATGTGTTCCTGGGCCAATACATTTGTTCCCACCCAAATGCGATTTTTGTAACGGATTAATCCATCCTTGAGAGAGAAACCAGCTTCATTGTAATGGTTCTCGAGGAGCTGAGTTCAACTAACAGTTGTTGCGCTTGAGCATCATCAACATAACCATTCTGTAGCTTTTCCATCCATGCAGGAGTGACTCTAGACACAGCTGCCACCATATTGGCCTCAGGTTGTCGTGATAGAGCATCAGCCGCTGCATTGGAACTACCTTTTTTTTGTATTTGATGACAAATTGCAACCCAACAGTTTAACAAAGGCCTTATGCTGTATGCCTGTCAGAAGACGTTGGTCTGTCAGATGCAACAGACTATGATGGTCTGTCAAGATGACAAACTCTCTGTGCTGAAGATAAGGCCGCCATTTGTCCACTGCCAAAATAATAGCCATGCATTCTTTTTCGTATGTCGACAAGGTTTGATTGCGTGGGCACAGTGCTTGACTCAAAAAGGCAACCGGATGTCCCTTCTGCATGAGCACGGCACCAATGCCAGTGTTGCAGGCATCGGTTTCCAGAGTGAAACTGTGTTCAAAATCAGGTATTGTGAGAACAGGAGCTTGAGACATTGCTTGCTTGAGCTGGACAAATGCAGTCTCCTGTTCAGGCCCCCACTGAAATAGCACTCCCTTCTTTAGCAACTGAGTCAAAGCACTGGCCAAAATGCCATAGAATTGTATAAAACGTCTGTAATAGCCTGTTAGTCCAAGGAAGCCACGTAATTCCTTCAAATTTCTTGGTACTGGCCAATTGAGCACTGCAGCCACTTTACTCGGATCAGTAGACACACCTCGACATCCAATGATATGTCCCAGATATTCTAATTCCTGTTGAGCAAAAGAACACTTGCTGTATTTAACCAAGAGCTGGTTCTGTTGTAACAGCTGGAATACTTCACGTAAGTGTTTAACATGATCACTCAAGGAAGCACTGTATACCAGTATGTCATCGACAAACACCAAGACACATTTTCGCAGCAACTGCTCAAAGACCTGATTCATCAAACTCTGAAAAGAAGCAGGTGCATTTGTTAATCCAAACGGCATGACCATGAATTCAAACAGTCCATGATGGGTCTGAAAAGCTGTCTTGTGTTGCTCCCCTTCTGCCACTCGGATCTGATGATAACCCGAGCGCAAATCCAGCTTTGTAAACCACTGAGACCCTGCCAGCTCATCTAGCAGCTCTTCGACAATTGGCATTGGATGTTTGTGCTTAATTGTCAACATGTTTAGTTGTCTATAATCTACACAGAAGCACCAGGAACCGTCCTTCTTCTTCACCAAGAGGACTGGGGATGCAAAAGAGCTCACACTTCTCTGTATGATCCCATTAGCTAACATCTCTTTGACTTGCTTCTCAATTTCTGACTTCTGTTGTGGTGTGTAGCGGTATGGTCTTGCTTTGACAGGAGCAGCACCAGAAACCAGTGGTATCTTATGATCAGCAGGTCGAGAAGGTGGTAGCTGAGTAGGTGTGTCGAACACTGTGGCAAACTCATCCAATAACTGTTGCACTTCAGGCACAATTCCTTCTTGAGATTGTTTGCTATTTTCGTCCAACACCTCCAACTGACACACTTGCCCTTCTGGAGTGAACTGCAATTGCACTATGTGAGATATGGCCCCATGCCTGTGCAGACCCTTCAGTTTCGGAAAGTGAATTGGCTTGCATTTGTCAACCTGGTCTTTGACTCCATGCAATGTTATGAGACGTCCTTGGTGTGCAAAACGCATGACCTTACGCTGCCAATGAATCCACATCGGACTACGCTCCTCCAGCCAATCGTGACCAAGAATAACATCATAACACCCAAGGTTTAGAATCTTCATATCCTGTGCGAATTTGTGGCCCTGCACAACCCATTCAAACTGAGGTACATATTGGTCACACACCATCTTCTCGCCATTTGCTACCACAAATGTTGCTGGCAGCATCTCTTTGCGAGCACACTGCAATTTATCAACCAAATTAGCATTGACAAAAGATGAGACGTTTCCTGAGTCCACCAGTATAAGCAACTGATGCTTGCCCATAGTGCCTTGTAACCTGAAAGATTTTCTGCGTCTGGGAGTAGCTGCTGCAGTGTTTGCCATCAAATAGATCGGCTCATTTTCAGAATCAGAAGACTGGGAGTTATCTTGCTCTTCAGGATGTTGCATCTGTAGCACCTCCAACAATTCTTCAATCACATGAAGCGGTACTTGAGCTGGGCATTTGTGAGTGTTACTCCACTTCTCCCCACATGTGAAGCAGAGACCCTTGCTTCTCCTGAATGCACGCAATGTCTCCAACTTATCTTCAGCTTTAGCACCATCATTCTTCTTGTATTCAGAGCGTTGATCATCATTGCTCTTGGTATTAGACCATTTGCTTCTCTGTTTGTCCTTATACTCATGCCTGGAGAAGGTTTTCTTCTTATTCGGCATGGCTTCTTCCTCCTGCATTAAAGCCAACAAATGCGCAGTCTCGAGGTCTTGGGGACGATGTAACCAAATTGCAGAGCGAATATCGTCTCTCAACCCAGCGATAAACTCATCAACAAAGTGACCCTCATCTAGATATGGATTATATAATAGCAATTGGTGTCTAAGCCTAGCAAATTTTCCCCAATACTCTGACACACTCCCAGTTTGCCTAAGCACTCTCAATTGATGTCTGTAACTAGCTTGCTTATTTTTGCCAAAGTAATCATGAACTAATCTACACATTTCACCCCAATCCTCCACACGACCCTTAGCCTCTACTCCCTGGAACCATAACGCAGCATTTCCCTGGAATCCGAGAACAGCATAGCGTGTACGGAGACACGGCTGCACTCGAAACACCTCGAAATAAGTCTCACATTGTTGCTGCCATAGCTTAGGATTCTCTCCATCGAACTTGGGAAACTCTATTTTAGGTGCAGGCGCTCGAACACTCTCCTCTCTAAACTCGTTATACTGAGCGCGGGATGAACAAGAACTAGAAGGTCTAGAGTGAAGCACACCTGTTCCCGGGGCTGGCAACGGGATCCCAAGGATACCCGGAGCATCACCCCGGTGCAAATTTGCCACGCGGTGGTCGGTAGACCCGATGCCGTGCAGAGTCGAAGCCGTTGGTGGTGAGCCGTGGAGATTCGGCGCTGGCGGCGGCGTCGCGCGTGCGCCTTGCGCCATCGGGCCTAGATCGACCGTGTCCGTGTCCCGTGGTGTCGTCGGAGGCGTGCGCTCGCCGATCCCTGCCGTCTGCGCCTCCACCGCCTCCGTGCGCTTCTGGATCTCGCGCACCGTCTCCTGAGTTTCGATCTGCTTGGCCTTGAGGTCGTTGAAGACGTCGAGCAATTGCTTCATCATATCCGTAAGCGCGAGATGCTGCTCCGTCACTCCCTCCATGGATTTGGTGACCTGAGCGGGGAACTCCTGCGCCGCCGCTTGCTCCATGTTCCTGCGCGGAGCCAGCTCGAACCTAGGAGAGCGCACCCGCGTCACAACCAGCCGTACTCGGGTATCTCGCTAGAGAATTTTGCGCCGAAAATTTCCGAAGAAATTTCAGCACCCACGGTACAGAAATCCGAAGATTTGGGGTCGCGATTTGGGAAGCTAACAAACCCTAGAGGATCGAGATGGCTCTGATACCATATTTGTCACGAACCCAGGATTTAGGAACAGAGGAAAGGGGATTCGGGAGGGAATTAGAGGCAGGAAGGAGACAGACGAAGCTCTGGGATTAGATAGAGACAGAGTTGTACAGTAAGGAAAGTTCTATTCGTCGATGCCTGTCTCCTACCGAAGCACGCTACATAAGTACAAGTCTCAACGATGCCACAGCTGGGCCCATAACGATACACGGCCCAAGGCCTTACACGGGTCGCAGCCCGGTAGTCATGTATGGAACATGACAACTTCCAGCTATAAATTTGCAAAAAATGAAAACATCACCCGCATTTTTGGCAAAAACAGCATTTGCCTCCCGCGTTAAAGAAAACAGCATTTGCCGGACAACAGTTCTATTACGAACACTGGATATTGACTGATTTTATTACTCAGACAATTAAACGTTACAGTTTCTCATCGTTCTGGAGATGAACAATATCAGTTTTTCCAAAATAATTTGCATATACAAGTATATGACTAACAAAGGATACAAAATGCCTGCAACAAGATATTGTTGAAAACACATAAAGTGCAGGATGGAGGGACGAAGTTTCACTTCACAACTCAATCTCTACCTTTCTTCACATGATATGACATTGTTTTCTAAAATCAGAGTCCAGCTATTAGTGTGTTACATGATACAAGATGAAACATTCAACTTTACAGTAAAGTCCATGGCTTTAAAAACTCGTAGCATGGACTGCAGCATACACTGGTGCAGGGAAAGCAGCATACTCTGCAGCATGATCATCCAGACACTTCACTGCATGACATGATTTTTTTTTCCTATGATCAATGTTCTGCACTTTTATTCATGGTTAAACTCGAAGACTGGTACCACGTATGACGATCACAAACCTGTATATGTTAATGTGTAGCGGGGACCGGGATTTACCAACTTTTCCTGAGAACAAAGTTGAGTTGACATTCGGTAAAGGCATACATAATCCTTCATCGACTGTTGCCATGCGATGAATACTTTAGCACCATCGTCTGCCCCAGCAAAGACCTGCGCTGGAATTATATTATGTGAGAATACATAACTGCGGAACAAGAATGGAAAACTATAGATCGTAGAGTGCAAGTGACAATATATAACATATCTTGTCGTGTGCCCATGTGCTCACCAGATCAACACTCTTTATTAAAGTATCAATGACCAATGCCTAAACATCATATCAGTTACGGTCAATTCTTTCTTGAGAAACCATTTTTCTCAACACTAAGCACCTCTTCTCAACACTACGCACCTCCAGAAAAAAAAGGTAAAGAATATCTTACTTATACATACTTGTTTTTCCATAGGAATCAATATTTGCTTCAGTGTTGATGCTCCTGTAGATCTGACCACTGTCGATAATTTCGTTCTGCAAGCTACGAAGGAGATAGCGGGAGGCCGAGTCGAATTAAACATATTTCTGTATGCCAGTGCGTGCCCACATGCTGGACCCTCGGCAGCAAGGCCAACAGGTTTGGGTTTAGTCCTTGATACAGAACACAGCCCCTTCTTCTCTGCACCAGAACAAATATTCAATCTAATAGTCAAAATCTCTATGATGCAAATCTGCAGACAAAACTCAAAAGAAGAGATTTCGGAAACATGATCCTCATGGAATCTTCAATGTACAGCCGCATAAGTTGAGGATTCTATCCGTGAAACTTCCAGCAGTATATTTGCAACTATGAATACACCACTCGAAATTTGCTAAAGAAACAGCATTTGCCTCCCCACAAAAAAAAAAGCATTTTCCGAGCAACAGTTCTGATACGAACACTGGAGATTGACTGATTTTATTATTCAGACTATTAAACGTTACACTTTCTCATCGTTCTGGAGATGAACAACACCATTTTGGACACACTAATTTGCATATACAAGTATATGAATTACCAAATTTGTAACAAGGATACAAAATGCCTGCAGTAGGATATTGTTGAAAACACATTGAGCGCAGGATGGAAGGACAAAGTTTCACTTCACAACTCAATCTCTACCTTTCTCCACATGATATGGCATTGTTTTCTAAAATCACAGACCAGCTATTAATGTGTTGCATGATACGAAACATTCAACTTTACAGTCAAGTTCTTGTTTTTGAAACGAGGCAAAAGATTTGCCTTTTTCATTGATATAGTAGAAAAGAGTTGGCCAGCCAGTTCATAAGGGAAACTGGCCGAAAACCAAACAGTAAAGTTCTTGGCTTGAAAAAAAAACTCGTAGCATGGACTGCAGCATACACTGGGGCAGGGAAAGCAGCATACTCTTAACATTCTAGCTTCCTTGAGTGACTTGCAAGGAGGTTAAATGTGGATGGTGATTTTGTCAAAAAAACTGCATAACCGTCATCCATGTGCTCTGCACCTTCAGTGAAGAGCTGCCATAGAAGGCAGCCTCCTCCAATCATTCCACTCTCCCAAGATCTCAAGAAACTGTTGTAAACTGTCTCCATGAAAGTTTCGCGGAACTCATTATCAAACTTTCCATCCTTAAGTGACAATCCAAACTCCCCAATCACAATGGGCATGCCCAGCAAGTTTGCTGCATCATCGATATGTTGTTGCATCCAAGTGTTCACAAACTGAAGGTGATTTTCCTCTACTGACTCAGGCAACCTAACAAAAAGATCTTAAGCTCAGTCATTATAGTAAAAATCCATGTTTCAGTGAAGTGGCTTAATTAGGTTCCTATAGCTAACCAGTTACGCGTGTCATGTAGAAATAGACATGAGAACTCACCAAGTGTCAGAATAAATATGAACTGAAGCCAAATCAATTCCCAGTGCTTGATGGTTCCTAATGAAGTCTGTTCCAACATGCCCTGAATAATCATCTGGATTGACAACCAAAAGTTCTGGAGTAGATGGACCATAATACCCTTCAACACCAATCTCCACGAGGTGCAGAGGATCTATAGACTTCACGTAAGATGCCATCTCTTCTATCCACGCCTACAAGAAACAACAGTCTTCAAAATGTGCACTGGGTATACATACATGGAACATAAGAGTTTACAAAAATAAGACACGATAAGAACCTGCAGTGTATCGCCTGATGGATCTGAAGGGCAGCGTGGCTCGTTAATCAGCTCCCATGCAAGAATAGTAGCATCGTCTTTGTAGGCCACATTTGTGATTGTGTTTTTTCTTGTCAGAACAGCCTAAGCAAAGGAGACATAAGCAAAACAGGACTACAGAACTCAGGGCTGGAAACTAAAATAAGCAAAAACAAATTGCTGGCATCATTCCATATATCTAGGCATATATTACCGTACATAAAATTCCATTACTTGCAAACAGCATGAGAAATCTCAGCTGATTTTATGGTGGTTACTTGACCTAGGAAAGCAGAAATTTACCTCAACAAAAGCTTTGTAGTAGCTCTTAAGTGTAGGATCAGAGAAGAAGTCGTAGTCAGAAGTAAGATCTAAGCCAGCCTCCTTGCCCCAGTTTACATACTGCGCCTTCCCTCCATAATCTTCCCAGTTATTACACAGTGCAAGTATCAACCGCATCTTATGCCTTCTTGCCTCGCTGACCACGAAATCTAGTGCCTGTCGACAACAGATGAAAAAATCAGATACAAAACCCAAAGAAACAGTTCTGCTGTGCAAAGAGCAGATTTTTTTACCGAGACATAAAATTTCTTTCAAGAAATGTATGATACGCATCCAGTTTCATTCTTTTTTTGCGACGAATAGGCCAGTGGGTCAGGTGAATACACATCAGTTTCATCAATCCCATGGCATACGAAATGCCAAGATCCGGAAAACTTTGTGATGATCTAAGAAGAAGAACGCTACCCGGCTACTCATTTCATCAAGCAGGTGCCGTACGTGTACACAGTACACAGGCAGCTCACCTGGAACACCTCTTCGTCGTAGCAGAATGGCGCCGTCTGCAGCGCGCGGTACCCGCCGTCGTTGAACGCCCAGGTGCGGCACACGTTGAGCCCCGCGCCGGCCGCCTCGGCAATGGCCGCGGTCACCCGCGGGCGCGTGGCCTCGTCGGCGGCGAAGGACATGAGCCAGTAGGTGTTGAACCCGTGGATGATGAAGGGGCGCTCCGCCGCCGCCGCCGTCACCAGGTGCGCGCCTCGCCGCTCCACCGGCGCCCATTCCTCCTCCGGTTCCGGTTCCGGCTCCGTTGACATGGCGGTGGAGGCGAGGCCGAGGAGGACGTAGGGGAGGAGCGAGATGCGAGGCGTCGTCGTGCTCCAGGCGGTGGCGGTCAAGGGACACATCATGTGGTCCATGAAGTCAACGGCTTCGTCGGTCCTGTGTATCTGACGTACGGGCCCGATTAACTAGAGCCGAGACAAGGCTGGCTGAACCACCCAACCGGGTCCCACTTAACTTCGTTGCCCTATTTTCATTTTGAAAATATTACTGCCTGTGGAATGGTTGAGGTCTTATATTATTTGTTTCATGTTAATTTTAGAGAAGATAAAAAACATGTTATACAATTAATTATAATATATGTTTCAATAGAAGGTGTTTTTACTTTTAATTCTTTTTACCTGGATATATCTAGACACGTCTCTATGTGCATCTATTAATGAAGAGCCCGCTATTCTTGCCTCCTTTAAAAGAAAAAACATTTTGAAATAAACATAGCACTTTTATACATCAATGAGTTGATATAGTCTCGTTGATTTTATTGAGAAGTTTAAGGGCTACCACTCCATGGTTTGCAAAACTCTGGTTTGGTAGTTAACTTGACTCTGGATTCAACATACCTTTCGTTTTATAATAAAAGGAAAAAAAGAATATAGATTGGCCAACCAATTTGTTTCATCCATCTCCCTCTATTGCCCACGGATTTTGGTCTCCTTCTCATCTTAGATTCATTTTCAGCCGGCCCCGAAGGCTTGAAGGTGGCTCAGGTCATCTCTTTCGATGGGTTTCATTCTCTTAACAGTGCATCGCTAGGGCTGGAATTAAAACTCGAAACTCGCGAGTTAAACGAGTAACTCGGAACTCGACTCGGCTTGGCTCGAACTCGTTGCTAAACGAGCCGAGCCGAGTTTTCATTTTTGACGGTAAACGAGTTCGAGTTAAACGAGCCGAGTTCCAAGCTATTCGTTTAGCTCGTTTAACTCGGTAAAAAAAAATCATTACCTATATTCTTGTCTTTGTGAACAAGTATGCCTGATTATTATAGTTTAATGACTAGATATTACTTGATAGTGTCAAATTATCAGTGATTATTACGATACTTGCATCATATATGCCCAAATAATAAGGAATAATTATATATAAAAGATATTATAATGCATGTTAACATTTTTACCGAGCTAAACGAGTTAAACGAGCAAACTCGCGAGTTCACCGAGCCGAGCCGAGTTCTAATTCTGAACTCGTTTGTTAAACGAGTCGAGCCGAGCTAACTCGTCAGTTGACCGAGCTTCAACGAGTCGAGCCGAGCTGGCTCGGCTCGGCTCGAATTCCAGGCCTATGCATCGCAGAGCCACCTTGAACATGCTAGGTGCTCTGTGCCACCTCTTACTTAAAGTGGAGCTCTCACCTACTCGCTCCTTGTCTTGATCGTCTCTGGTAGTCGAATAGCAGTTTATGTAGGCCCCTCCTTGCTCCTACTCTTTCTCTCTTCTTCTCCAACACACTCCTATCAGAGAGATGTTCACTATTCTTACAACTTTTCGCGATGCCAGATCAGCCCTTTATGAATCGCTAGTCCTTTCTTATGTTTTTTTTTCATTGACAGTTTCATCATTGTTTATTTTGATATTTTAAATTAGCTTATCTTGACCGAGCTGATGTGGAACCCTTGAAACCCATGTCTAGTATAATGTGATGTTGGGTATGATCTTTTTTGCCCTCTGCTTGCTAGTAGATCATTGATCCTTGCTTGCTCTCTTTTTGTAGGTGTGTTCTAGTTTTTCGTTTGTTTCTTATCTTGTGACTCGTTCCTCTAAACCGGGCTAGCGAGGTGTCAAGTTCCTCATTCTCTTGCGGATGGACTGCATCCTCCGGGGCTTCCTTCCATACAAGACGATGGAGATTTCATTAAGAGCGACAACCATGTGGTCAGAGACTTTCTTGTTGCAGATATGTGGAGACGCTTAGAGAGGGGTTATTATGTTCGAGTGTGTTGGTGAATGGTTTACTAGCAAGGCGAGGCATTTGATTTGATTTGATCTACGACTCGATCCGTCCCAATGTGTGTGGCATCCTCGTTTTTTGTGTTTTAATTTTGATTGCTAATTTTATCAATAATAAATGTATCATTTGTTATAAAATTTATACTAGTATGAACTTAACATAAATTTAATCATATAACTTTCATAGCATATAATCCATATTTCATGGATCAAATTGACTGTCAAATTTAACTCGAAAGCATGTGCGCTAACTAAATGGCGACGGAAGGAGTAGTTAGCTTGTTTACATTTCGTATTATAGAAATTGATATATTCTTCTATATGTTACTGAGTGAGTATTTTATTGACCAGAATTATCGGTCAAAATTTGACACAAAACCCGAAGTGGACTTGTATTTTTAAACATAGGGACGACATAAACAGAGTTGCCGCGAGAACCGCCAGAGAGCGGTTCCTTCCGTGGTACTCCCTCCGTTCTAAATTACTTGACTTGAGTTTGTCCAAATACAGATGTATCTAGACACTAAATAAGTATAGATACATCCGTATTTAGACAAACCAAAGACAAGTAATTTGGAATGGAGGGAGTAGGTTTTTTAACACAAAACGAGGAAGAGAAGGAAAACAACACGGCGGTTCCTCAAACCAAGTGTCCCTCTCATCCCCTTCCTCTGCAACGCACTCGGCTCTCCTGACTCCAAATCGAAATCCGAAACCAGAATGGATTCGGCCAGGAGAAGACAATAAATCTTGGAAGGACCGTCTTCCCTTCATCAGTTTATTTATCGGGGTTGTCTCTCAATCGCCTAGGCTTTCAATGGAGCAGGAGCAGCCGATCGATCCAGTAATGGAGCCAGCGAGGGGAGATCACAACGATCCCACCGTCGCCGTTGCACGACGCGGCGACCGGGGCTCCTCCCACACAGAACCGGTCCGCCGCGGGTGGTGGGGTCGAAACCAGGACTTCGTAATGAGGCACCAGGAGGAGCGGATCAGGCGAGCCGCAGCCGCCCTCGCCGCCGAGGGAGCTGGAGCCGCCCGTAGCAGCGAGCTGGCTTCCAAGAAAGCTCTGGTGGCCTTGCGCGTGCCGGCGGCGGGAGAGTTGCCTGAGCAAGATTGCGCCGTGTGCCGCCGTGTGCCTGAGCAGCCGATCGATCCAGTAATGGAGATCACAACGACTCCAACCGTCGCCGTTGCACGACGCGGCGACTGGGATTCCTCCCGCACCGAACCGCCCCGCGGTGGTGGCGTAGTCACCAGGACTTCGTACTGCACCTGGAGCAGATCAGGCGAGCCGCAGCCGCCCTCGCCGCCGAGGGAGATGGAGCCTCCCGTGGCAGCGAGCCGGCTTCCAAGAAGGCTATGGATGCATTGCGCGTGCCAGCGGTGGGAGAGGTGCCGGAGCAGGACTGCGCCGTGTGCCTCGAGGACCTCACTGCCGGCGGCCGGAAGCTGAGGACGATGGACTGCTCCCACTCATTCCACGAGCGCTGCATCTTTGTCTGGCTCCGCGTCGACCAGCGCTGCCCGATCTGCCGCTTCGCGATGGAAGCCCGGACCAACGACGAAGAGTACGACGAAGACGTGGAGCGGCAGCTCGTGGCTGAAGAAGCTGCAGATGAACAAGTTTGCAGCAAAATAATCCGTAACGACGAATGTTCGTCGAGTGAGTGAACCAATGATACATCAGGTTACCGATGGTGATAATGATTACTCCCTCCGATCCATATTAATGGTCTCAACATTATCGAGATACGGATGCATCTAGTCTAAACACTTAACTAGATACATCCGTATCTAGATAAAGTTGAGTCCATTAATATGGATCGGAGGTTGTATTGTAATCTGTTCAAAGGGAGCTCGCGGCTGAGTAAGACGCTGCAGATGAACAAGTTTGTAGCAAAATTATCAGTAACGAAGAATGTTGAGCTAATTGCTCTACGCATACAACAACTTGCCATCATGTGCACTTTCATACAACTTCTTGCAAAGTGTGATCAAATGGTACAAAAACTTGTCTAGTACGTGCATTTTCATACAAAACCAATCATGACGCGACACATGGCCACATCCACGCTGGCAGAGAGACGGGCCCGGTGTCTGGCTGTTATGCAAAGAAGCCCCTCCCACATTTCTCTCTGTCGCGCCGCTCTCTCACCCTCTCGCCGCTCGCTCTCTCGCGACCTCGCCGCTCTCGCCGCCCTCTTGCACTCGATCTCCTCCTCACAGGCAACCTCTCCTCGCCGATGTTTGGCCTCCACCTTTCCGACGCTCGCCTCCGCCCCTCAGTGGCGGCGATTTGTTGCTGCACCTACGGATCGGGCGGTTTCGGCGACAGGTGCGAAGTCAACGGAGGCGAGGCAACCGGAGATGGAGAGCGCGAGTGCGTTATTGGAGCTAGCCGAGAGGGATGCCGATCTGATTCCGGGAGAGCTGCCCCAGGATTGGTGCAGTTCATTTCAGGGACATGACCTCGGCGACACTGCAGGCTTTGGCGGAGCCAACTGCGAGGCGTCGGGCGTCGCTCTTGGATGTTGTGGAGTGGTATCAGAGTCGCGGATGGAAGCTGCTCCTGCAGAAGAATTCGAGAGGGGAGGTATTTCGTGCTCTAGCGGTGAAGGAGGCCACGGTGCGGGGATTCGCAGGGTGTTTCGTTATTCGTCCCAGTTTCGGCGGTGTGGATTGATACGTCCATTTTGCATCACTATTTTATATCATAATTTACTGTTATTCATTGATATATTTCATATTATAATGCAATACTTATGTTATTTTATCTTATTTTGCATTTTTGATGATTATAGGTGATTTAACTACCGGAGTCTGAAATCAGCTTGAAAAGGCATCGTCAAGATACTATACTTCTGCAACTCCAAAAATTCCGAGAAAATTCAGAGATTATTATTTCGCCAGAATACGAGTTGAGCCAGAAAACGAACCAGAGGGGAGCCACCAGGGCGCCAGACGCCCCCTAGCCGCGGTGCACCTTGGACCGCGCCTGGGGCCCACCTGGCTGCCCTGGGTCGCCTCCGGTTCCCCCCTCTCGCATATATCTTCCTTCTGACCTAAACATCGAGGGGGACGCTTCGAGGAAATATTCCGCCGCCGTCTCGGGGAACAGAAACGACAGAGAGAGAAAAGCTCTCCCGCAGGGAGAAATCTGCCGCGGAAATTCCTTCCCGGAGGGGGAAATCATCGCCATCGTCATCATCATCGCCACGGACTTCATCGGGATCATCATCCACACCATCTCCACCGCCAATACCATCATCACCGCCGCTCCACTCCGTTCCGCTGAGACATCTAGGGTTCCTCCTTGTGTAGTTTATTAGGGATTACTTTCCCGGTGTTGATTACTTGTTGTAGTTGATGCTATTGAGTTTTACCTGTGAATTACTTTTATGTCCAGATTGTTGTTCATCACTTTATCACCTCTGATCATGATCCATATGATTTCTTGTGAGTAGTTCGTTTAGTTCTTGAGGACATGAGAGAAGTCTTGACACTAGTAGTGGAATTATGTTGAGTAGTATTTAATAGTTTGATATTTAGGTTGTGGTGTTATTCTTCTAGTGGTGTTATGTGAACGTCGACTACATGACACTTCACCTTTACGGGCCTAGGAGAATGCATTGTGTATTTAGTTTACTTATTGTGGGGTTGCCGGAGCGACAGAAACCTAAACCCCCGTTGGTAAGCTGTTGCACAAGGGAGCGTAGGATCCCAAAGTTTAGGGTTGTGGTTAGTTAATTCTTAAATATTTTCTTACATTTGCACATGCTTGTAAGAAGGTTTAATCACAAGTGTGTACTGGTCCAAGTAAGGGCGGTGCATTAGCATAGGTTCACCCACACAACACTTATCAAAATATTAAAGAGTAAGCAGCGGTATGAAGTGATAGTGACTTGACGAAATTCTCGTGTGTCCTCGGAATGTTTTAGCCATCATAAGTAACACCACCGGCTTGTCCTTTGTGCTAAAAAGGATTGGGCCACTCTCTGAAATTATTATTGCTCTCTTTTATTTACTCACACTTTATTTACTTGTTATTACAAAAACCCATAAAAACTTGTTTGTTAGCATTTGCAGTGAAACCTTGCACAAAACCACTCGCCAGCACCTTCTGGTCCTCGTTGGGTTCGACACTCTTATTTATCGAAAGTACTACGATACAACCTCTATACTTGTGAGTCATCAAGACTATTTTATGTCGCCGTTGCTGGGAAGTGAAGCGATTTTGGTAAGTGGAATTGGTAAGGAGAAACTTTTATTGTAAGTCTTGTTTTTATTTCTGCGTGTTACTTTACTTGATTATGGAGCCGTCTGCTTTTGAATTGATGTTTGGAGACACCCTCTCCACAGCTCTTGTGGCGGCAAGGGGTCCTCCACCTGCTGAAAGTATTTCATTTAAAATACCTATGGGAATTGTTGATCGTATTACGAGTAACCGTTATGCAGGAGATGGAACTGTCCATCCTGGTTTTCACTTGCAGTTTATGAGAGAATTATGTGACTTGTTTAAGATTGTAGGTGTTCTTATAGAAGTAATCATGAGGAAATTGTTTTCATTGTCACTAAAAGACAAAGCTTTGGAGTGGTACAGGCTATTGGATAATTCTCATCTCTTGGAATGGAAAAAATTGTGCCTCTCTTTTATTCTAAATTTTATCCTCTTCATGAAATACATCAAGATAGGAATTACATTTATAACTTCTGGCCTTGATATGGAGAAAGTATTGCCCAAGCTCAGGGGAGATTAAAATCTCTGATATTCAAATGTCCCATTCATGATATCCCTCGAGACATTATTATTACTAATTTTTATGCAAGACTCTCTCGTCGTGATAAGGATTTATTGATGCTTCATCTGGCGGATCTTTCACGAACAAGAAGGTTGAAGATAAATGGGACCTTCTTGAAAGAATTCAACGCAATACTGAAGATTGGGAAATGGATAAAGGTAATGAATCAGGTATAATTTATGATTATGAATGCATTAAATCTTTTGGAGAAACTCCTGACTTCCATGAGTTTAGTGCTAAATATGGGCTTTATTCTCAAATTATTATTGATCTTTTTAAATCTCTTGCATCCTATATTAATATTCCTAAGCAAAAGTGGAAAAAGTATCATGAACCTTTTAAAGAAATCGAAATCACTCCTATTCCTGATGATGCAATTCCTAATGATGCAATTCAAGTGCATACCTTTGATCCTATTTTACCTGTTCCCTATGTTGAAAATTGTCATTTCCTGTTAGAGTAAAGGAGGATTCTATGATAACTAGTGTCCTTAATAAAAGTGAAAAGAAACCTAAAGAACCTGATGAACAATTGAAAGTTGACTCTTCAGTAGCTTTAGTTAAGGATCTTGTAGTAGAAAATGTCGAAGGAGGTCATATAATTTTTGTGAAGATGCTTCTAATATTGTTAGACCACCGAAAGGAAAGGTTAAAAAAGTTGGCACTCCTGTTATTTCTGTGAAAATTGGTTATCATTGCTATTATGGTTTATGTGATATTGGTGCTAGTTCAAGTGCCATTCTTTTTTCCCTTTATCAAGAAATAATGCATGAGATTGGGAATTGCGAAATTGAAGATATTGATGTGATTATTCAGCTTGCTAATAGAGATACTATCTCTCTAGTTGGTATTGTCAGAGATGTTGAAGTCTTATGTGGTAAGGTTAAATATCCTGCTGACTTTCTTGTGCTTGGTTCGGTAGCAGATAAATCTTGTCCTATTACATTTGGTAGACCTTTCTTTAATACTTGTAGTGCTGTCAAAGATTGCAAAAAAAAAAGTATTTACTAAATTTGGCGGTGAAAGTTATGAATTTAATTTTTCAAAGTTCACTAAACAGAGACATGAAAAAGAATTACCAAATGAGGATTATAAAATTCAACAACTTGCTGCTATTGTTGTTGCTCCTAATGATCCCTTGCAGCAATTCATGGAAGAACACGAAAATGAGGTATTTATGTAGAAAAGAGATGAGTTGGAGAACGTTTTTCACCATCAGTCTGCAATTCTTAAACATAATTTACATGTTGAATCTTTAGGGATGCCTACGCCTCCTAAAGGAGATCCTATTTTTGAACTTAAAACTCTTCCTGATGATCTTAAATATGCGTATTTAGATGAAAATAAAATTTATCCTGTTATTATCAGTGCTAAACTTTCATGACAGGAGGAAGAAAGATTATTGGAAATACTTCGGAAACATCGAGGCGCCATGGGTTATACTTTGGATGATCTCAAGGGAATTTCTCCAGCTATTTGTCAACATATAATTAATCTTGAGCCAGATGCAAAGCCAGTCGTCGATCATCAACGGAGATTAATTCCGAAAATGAAGGAAGTGGCAAGAAATGAGGTATTGAAACTCATATAACTTGAGCCAGATGCAAGCAGGTATTATTTATCATATTGCTGATAGTAGGTGGGTTAGTCATGTGCATTGTGTTCCTAAAAAAGGAGGTATGACTGTTGTCGCAAATGAAAATAATGAACTTATTCCGCAAAGAACTAAAGTTGGTTATAAAATGTGTATTGATTTTAGGAAGGTTAATAAAGTTACTAAAAAAGACCATTATCCTTTGCCCTTTATCGACCAAATGTTAGAGAGTTATTTAAGAATACTCACTTTTGTTTTCTTGATGGTTATTCTGGTTTTTCTCAGATTGCCGTTAGACATCAAGATCAAGAGAAAACTACTTTTACTTGTCCTTATGGAACTTATGCTTATAGACGTATGCCTTTTGGTTTATGTAATGCTCCTGCTACTTTTCAAAGATGCATGTCTACTATTTTTCATGGTTTTTGTGAACAAATTTGGAAGTATTCATGGACGATTTCTCCATCTATGGGACTTCTTTTGATAACTGCCTGCACAATCTTGATAAAGTTTTGCAGAGATGTGAGAAAACAAACCTTGTTCTGAATTGGGAAAAATGCCATGTTATGGTTAATGAAGGTATTGTCCTTGGACATAAAATTTCTGAAAGAGGAATTGAGGTTGATAGAGCCAAGGTTGAAGCTATTGAGAAGATGCCTTGTCCTAGGGACATTAAAGGTATACGCATTTTCCTTGGTCATGCTGGTTTTTATAGGAGGTTTATAAAAGATTTTTCTAAAACTTCGAAACCTCTTACTAATCTTTTGCAAAAAGATTTGATGATGATTGCAAAGAAGCTTTTGAAATTCTAAAAAAAGGCTTTAACAACTTCTCCTATTGTCCAACCTCCTGATTGGAATAATGTGTGATGCTAGTGACTTTGCTGTAGGTGCTGTCCTTGGACAGCGCATTGATAAAAAGTTGAATGTTATTCATTATGCTAGCAAAACTCTCGATAGTGCTCAAAAGAATTATGCCACTACTGAAAAAGTTTTTTAGCTGTTGTGTTCTCTTGTGATAAGTTTGGACCTTACATTTTTGATTCAAAGGTAATTTTCACACCGATCATGCTGCTATCAAATATCTTATGCAAAAGAAAGATGCTAAGCCTAGGATTATTAGATGGGTTCTCTTGTTACAAGAGTTCGACTTGCATATTGTTGATAGGAAAGGTGTGGATAACCCCGTTGCGGATAATTTATCTAGAATAGAAAATGTACTTTATGATTCAATTCCTGTTAATTATAGTTTTCCAGATGAACAATTGGCAGCCATAAAAGTAAACTCTCACGATAATCTGTGGTATGCCGATTATGCTAACTTTATTGTCTCCAAGTTTTTGCCTCCTAATTTTACCTATCAGCAAAGGAGGAAATTCTTCTATGGCCTGAGGCATTATTTTTGGGATGACCCACATTTATACAAAGAAGGAGTTGATGGTATTATCCGACGTTGTGTTCCTGAGCATGAGCAAGGAGAGATATTGAGAAAATGCCATAGTAGTCCTTATGGCAGGCATCATGCTGGAGACAGGACGACACACAAGGTTTACAATCAGGTTTTTATTGGCCAACTCTTTTTAAAGATGCAAGAAAATTTATTTTATCTTGCAATGAGTGGCAAAGAGTTGGAAATATTAGTAGACGCAATGAAATGCTATGAATTATTCTCTTGTTATTGAACCTTTTGATTGTTGGGGATTTACTTTATGGGTCCTTTCCCTACTTCGCATGGTAATACGCATATACTTGTTGTTGTTGATTATGTCACTAAATGGGTAGCAGCTATACCAACTCCTAGTGCTGATCAAAAAACTTCTTTGAAAATGCTTAAAGATATTATTTTTCCTAAGTTCGGTGTACCTAGATATCTGATGACCGATGGAGGTTCACATTTTATCCATGGTGCTTTTAGGAAAACTCTTGCTAAGTATGATGTTAATCATAGAGTGTCTTCACCTTATCACCCTCAAACAAGTGGATAAGTAGAGTTAACTAATAGGGAGATTAAGTTGATTTTGCAGAAAACTGTTAATAAATTTAGAAAGAATTGGTCTAAGAAACTTAACGATTATCTGTGGGCCTATAGAACTGCTTATAAAAATCCTATGGGTATGTCTCCTTATAAAATGGTTTACGAAAAGCTTGTCACTTGCCCCTAGAATTACAACATAAAGCTTATTGGGCAACTAAAGAACTTAATGATGATTTTAAACTTGCCGGTGAGAAAAGATTGCTTGAAATGAGTTCTCTAGATGAATGGAGGAGTGAAGCTTATGAAAATGCCAAGTTGTTTAAAGAAAAAGTTAAGAAGTGGCATGAAAAAAGAATTTTGAAAAGAGAATTTAATATTGGAGATAAAGTTTTGTTGTATAGGTCTCGTCTCAGGTTTTTTGCAGGAAAACTCCGATCTAAATAGGAAGGTCCTTTTATTATTGAAGAGGTTTATCGTTCCGGTGCCATCAAAATTAATTCATTGAAGCGAGATAAACCACAAGTGGTCAATGGTCAAAGACTCAAGCATTATATTTCTGGTGACCCTCTTGAACAAGATGTTGATATAATACAAGTGGTGAGTCCGGAAGAATTCATCAAAAATGAATACCAGAAGGACCCAGAACCAGAATCGAAGTAAGTATCAACTCTAGTAAGTAAATCTCCTCGGAAAGTTCCAGAAAAATTATATTCATCGTTTTTAGGAAATATCGTAAATTTAGAACCAAATAAGAGACGGAGTGGGAGACCAGGGTGCCCAGGTGACACCTAGCGCGCCCAGCCTGGGCCGCGCCTGGGGTACACCTGGCGCCCCTGGAGCTCGTTTTCGACTCCGCCTCGACTTGTTGCCTTCCTTTTGTTCAGAATTTTTTTCTATATATTCACCCGGATCTCTCGAGGTCCGTATCTCGCCTTTTCGACGTTTTCGTTTTTGAGCTGTTTCTGTTCAGGTTCTACATCCAAACCCTAGCGCCATGTCTTCGCCGGAATCCTCCAAGGATGGATTCCTCAAGAACGTCGTCAATCCTTACCTCCATGAAGTGAGGACACATCCGAAAGTTTTGCAGCTCAAGGAAGGAGGTCTCCAGCCGCAAGATCTGCAAGGACCAAAGAAGGAGGGGGCGTGAAGGCTAGGCTTGAAGAAGTGGAACAAGAGATTTTCGAGTGCAAGGAGATGGTGCTACGAGGAGTTGATGCGAACCACCGCATCATCTCCGTACTTATTGCTGAGCACAAGAAGGAGATCAAAGGGCTAAAGGAGGACATCTTGTATCTTTGCAAGGAGACTGCACAACTGCAAGCTCAGATTTATGACTTACACAATCAGAACTGTGAGTATGAAGTTAGATTTAAACGTATTAGCTCTGCTGCAAGTTTCAGGATGTTGGAGACCGAAATATCCCTCATCGATGGGAAACCTTTGCCATGGAAGTGTGACAATAAAGAAGAGGAAATCTCATCACCACCGAAGGAGTAATTCGTCATGGGTAATGACACTCCCTTAGCTTGTTCCAAGCTTGGGGGAGTGCCTCGGTATCATCATCATTATCTTTTATTTTTTATATTTTAGTAGAATGTCATATCATGAGTAGAGAAGTTATCGTATGAAATCCTTTGCAATGTGGAAGTATCGTTCCTTTAGTGAGTTATCTTTGTATCCATTGGTGTGAGTTTGTCTATGATGAAATATTAATGAGAAGTGTTTGCTTATTTTTCTGCACCTTTTATTTTAGCATTGCAATCTCTTTTATGTGCTGATCTTGAGGAGAGTGTTGGCTTACATTGGGTGTAGCAAGTAAATCTTTTTGAGTTGTGGCAAACTTAGTTGGTCATGAGCAGTAGCACCTTGACACTTAAGTAGAGAAGAAAGATTTTCATGCAAAAATAGTCATCTTGGATATCTTTTCATGCTTGTTAGCTCTCTAGCGTTGTATGCTTGCAATTTAGAATTTGATGAGCCACTAGGGAAACATTTTGCAATGCGTAATTTATCCTGTTGCTCTATATATTTGCTTGTATCTCTCAACTATGGTGTTTGCAAAAAAGCCTTGCTAGCCTAAAGCCTTGTACTGAGAGGGAATGCTTTTGGTGCATCCAAACCCTGAGCCAAAACCTTCCAAAGTGTCCACCATAACTTCCTATATGTGATATTTCGCTACCAATCCAAGTAAATTAGTCATCTGCTACCTTTAAATATTCAAAATACTCTATATTTGTGCCATTGTTTTCAGCTCATGAGGACGTAGTAGTTGGGTTTGTCATCTCACATGCCAAATAAGTTTATTTTGACTTGCATGCTTCATCTCCTCGTCAACAAAATGCATATTGCTGGTTAGTCCAATATCAGAAATAAATAAATAGACACTTCATGGATATGTGATTGCTGGTAGGCACCCGAGGATTCGGTTAGCCATGGTTTGTGTAAGCAAAGGTGGGAAGGAGTGCCAATATATATATATATATATATATATATATATATATATATATATATATATATATATATAACTCAGCTAAAAAGGAACCTATTCCTGTTTAAGCTAAACAGGAACTTTCTGAACCTTCTCGGATATGCTAAGTGAACCTTCTCGCGCATGACATGTGAACCTTCAGACGGAACATGAACTGAACTTTTTTCCTGAACATTTTTTTCGGAACGAGGTGAACTTTTTTTCTGTACCAAGTGAACCTTCTCGCGCATGACATGTGAACCTTCAGACGGAACATGAACTGAACTTTTTTCCTGAACTTTTTTTTCGGAACGAGGTGAACTTTTTTCTGTACCAAGTGAACCTTCTCGCGCATGACATGTGAACCTTCAGACGGGACGGAACATGAACTGAACTTTTTTCCTGAACATTTTTTCGGAACGAGGTGAACTTTTTTTCTGTACCAAGTGAACCTTCTCGCGCATGACATGTGAACCTTCAGACGGAACATGAATTAAACTTTTTTCCTGAACATTTTTTTCAAAACGAGGTGAACTTTTTTCGCAATTGCACATGAACTTTTTTTTCTGTACCAATTTGCACCTTTTTTATGAATGAAGTGAACTTTTTTTTTAACGGAGTGAACTTTTTTCTAACTGCACATGAACTTTGTTTTTAAACGAAGTGAACCTTTTTCTTAACATTTTTTCTAAATGAACTTTTTTCTGAACTTTTTTGTAGAACAGTCCAAAACCGAGAAGAACGAAGTGAACTTTTTTTAGAACAGTCCAAAACCGACAGTTTACATCACCGGAAGAAGTTTACATATGATGCCATCGCCACGTAAGAAAAGCAGTTCAGAATTAGTTCCGAGCTTCAATGTCAAAAAATGGAAAAATAAACACAGTTCATATCGGGGAATCTCATCCGTGTACAGGGGGCTCCATGAACTGAACTGCAAAACGTAGCGAACTGAACTACAAAATCGAAAAAAGCACCGGAGTGCATCTTCACCAGGGAGCGGTGGTGCAGACCGGAATGGCGCTCGCGTAGGGATGTTCTCACCGGCGGATGGGGACGTAGGCCGGGATCCATCGCCGGAATGTGCTCTCGGTGGATGAGGCGCCGTCGATCCCGCAGGATCCGATCGGACATGGAGCAGCAGGTGCTCGGATGCTCTGTGCGGGGTGCGCACGGAGGAGCCATGGAGGCCGCCCGCCCCGGTTGAAGCACTGTAGTTGAGGGAGCCGCGTCGGGCAGAAGATCGAGGGAGCCGCGCCAGGCAGGAGGTGGATGGTCGCGCGGCGGCCGACGGAAGAGGGATGGGGTGCGAGCAGCCGGCGGCGTAGGGGCACGCGTGTGGCCGCCGGCAGGGGAGCGGTTGGGGCGTGGGCCGCCGTCGGGAGAGGGGATGGGACACGCCGGGGGAGAAGGCGGCGCGCGGGGCCGTCGGTAGCGCGGTGGACGCCCCGGTGCGGCGCGGTCAGAGGTCGAAGGGCGGCGCGGTGGGAGCCCTGCGGCGGCGTGGCCGGAGGCCAGGGGCCGGCATGGTGGAAGCTCCACATCGGTGCGGATGGGAGAGCAGAGGACGGCGCGGTCGGATCCCTGCGGCGCCGTGCGAGGTGGAGGTTGGGCGGCGGCGGGGCGTGGAGGGAGGAACCCGGGGCGGCGCACGGCGGGAGGTCGCCGGGCGAGGCGGCGCCGGGGACGGCGACCTCGCCGGGAGGCGCGTGGGCAGCGGCTAGGCCGTGGAGGCAGGTCACGGGGAGGAAGAAGGCGGGGATCTCTCGGGTCGGTAGGTGGTTTATTCGGGTTCGGGTGATTAGGAATAGTTCTTGTTTAGCTTAAGTAGGAACTCTTAGGGGTAGGTTCCTGTTTAGTCCTGCCCTATATATATATATATATATATATATATATATATATATATATAAAGTATGATATCTCGGAACTGCTCTTAAAACTTATTTGGTATGGAAGATGACAAGACCACTACTGCCATTCGTTGACGTAAACAACCACCCCTTAAAAATATTTTTTGCCTCTGTTTTCAAAAGTCAAAAAGATCTAGCACATGATTTAATCTCTGCTTCCCTCTGCGAAGGGCATATCTTTTACTTTTAGTAGTTGAATGCCCGTGTGTTACAACGGGTTATATTTTGTTGAACATTTAAACATTGAATTCATGTAAATATTAATGTACGTAGATAAGATAGCACATCCTCATCCAACAAACTAAAATTCACTCTTATAATTTAAACATCATGTGTACAAAAAGCAACGATTTGAATTATCTCTTATGCTGTGAAATCTGATATCTATTGACACGCTCAGTGGCAGACGCAACGTCCCTGCTGCCCGGGCACTTGCCCGGGCTTCCAGCCGGCCGCCACCATGTATTTTCATGGTATTTGTCCAAAAAATAGCGTATTAACCCTTTATATTACCAGTTTGCCCGGGCTTTAAAATATTGCTGGGTCCGCCACTGGACACGCTTAAGATATTCTCGTACAACATCTAGGATGTTTTCTTCGACTTCATTTGCATGGTACTTGAGCAGATGTAGCAAAAATGTTTTTCCTCATCTCATAAAGATAGCTACATAGTAATGTAACATTCTTTTGCTTGAATGTCGCCTTCATCTTTATTTGCATGGTATTTGGGCAGGTATACCAAAATCTCTTTCTTGACTCGTAACCATCCTCTATGAGAAATTTTGTGTCTCTTGCATGAAGATTTTACATAGAAGTAAAAATGTGCAACACCGAATTCTCACAGCGCAAAATAATGATCGCGGTTTCGTTGGCTAAATAGTCATGTGTTGCTAAGGGATAAAAACCTACAAACATGACAATCAGGCTTCAAACCTACCTCGCAGATCGCATGATGACACATGTGTTTCCTTTCACCATCACACCACTATATCATGTCAAACTTGGTTGTCTTTCAATCTATCCGCTCTCTCTATGTCCTTCCTAAAAACAATACATAAACTAGGCTCCCTGACTCTCTCCCTCCGCTCTCTCCTCTCAACTCTATCACTCTCTCCCGGTAAAAGCCCAAATAGTACACTGATAATGTGTTGTCTGTATCATCTCACAACTAAATTTATGTTACCATGGAAGAAAAATAACAAACTAATATACACACATCCACGGTTGGTTAAAAAATGTACATGGTTTCTGATGTTGCAGTATATTTGAGGGCACTGTTCTGAGTTCCTTTAATTCTCTTTTCTCGTAAAAAATCAGAGTTATAGGAAAGATGCCCATGCATCAGTTGACCATGTTCCAATTAACTATGATTTATTGTTGGATAGACAAATAAAGTTTGACAAAAATTATGGAGATCTGAAAATGAAATTCCACCATCCAGCATCTCTCTCTCTCTCTAAGTTTGGGTGCCGCCACACCATGATAAGGTGTCCCTCTAACGCCATCGTGTTGCTCGTCGCCAACTTCCAAACCTGTGGGGAACAAGAATTTTTAAGTGTGTATCCAATAAAGCGGAATTAAAATTGAGCAGTTACTGCTATAAAGACATAACCATGAGGATTAGATTCCCATGTTAGTAGTGTATACTTTAAGAAGTTGTAAACATATTTTCATAATTCTTGTTCTCTATTGGTGTTTTCGAATAGCAGGCATATACATAATGGTATTTGCCCCGCTTCTTTGCTCTCTGATGACCACGTCATATCTCTTCGTATCTCCTTGCCCATAACACCTACTCCACCATGTGGGTTGCAGTACCGCCAGTCTCCCCTAACCAATCTGATGCAAGTCGACATTTTGCAACGTTAAAATAGGGCATTCCTTGTTAGCAAAATTGGCGTACTACAGAACTAACAATAATGTCATCAGATGGCCTGGCTTGCTATGCCTCTAGTAAGTTTTTGCTCCAAACAGATCCACATCCTGACATCCACACTAAACCATATCATGCTAAACATTACAATGCAGCAGAAGTGACTGCAAGAAGTTTCTAGACAAGACGTGTGATGATCCCGAAGAGCAAGGCTTTGATACCTGCAAAAGTAAACGGGATTAGGTTGAGACTCCAAGTGCAGAGTGTATAGTAAGTGGAAGACAGTTTTCCCCACGAGGGGTGACTCGAGGGTTTAATATCAAACTCTCGGGGAATCTGAAGTGGTAGATTTATCTTCTTATCCTTCTTTTGGTTACCTACAAAACAAGGTTAGATGTTTTGGTCCTCAACCTCACCTGTGGTTGTCAAGCACAAGGCGTAAGAATGATATCAGGATAGTTATGCAATGCAAACAAGAAATAAATATGCAATGATGGTGGATGCAATGGTAAATGATATTTTTGGGTTTTTGAATGATGTATGCAAGATGAAAAGTATTTTTGTATTTTCGGATTTAATGATGGCTGAAAATAGATAAGTGGTATATGGTGTTGGAAAGGTGTTTCTTATGATTAAAAATGGACTGGGTTCATGGTTTCACAAATGCACTCTCTCTTTATAAAGTGGTAGACAATGGAACACACACAGTTAACATATGATATTGCAACACGGGTTTGATAACAAGTTACTTAGATATATGGGCATCACGTCCTAACATAGAGATCTTTTGGTTATTAACCTCTCTTATACTCCACCAAGATGCGAACTAAATCATAACACCTCAGTAATTAAGATAACTCAGAGTATAGCATTAAGTATCATGACATGAAGTGAAAATAGGAACATGCTAGATCTATTCATGGAGTAGTGGCAATGGTCACGCCCACATCCCCGGTAGCATGGTATTTTAGTTTATCCCTAGTGAGGCAACAAAGTAAGGTAAAGATACCAAAGTGGATCGCAGAACTTTCTCTCACGTTCACTGCACTAGCCACCCCCCGTTACTCCAACTAATGCACACGTTCCCCCACACACGTTCTCATAAACTTGCTTGATCAAAACAAGTAGACAAGAACGGGGTACATAATATGCATCTATACTCATAACTGAAACAAACATTGCAATCTCAAACATATATTAACTCATAAAGATCCACCACAAAGGTATTACAACGGTGACCGTAATCATGTTCAGCAGCTCATACGGTGCTAATTAGTGAAGCTCAAGAGAGGAGAGATACATAAGTTACTTCCACAAACCCATAGTCCAGAGGTGGACTACTCCCTCTTCATCATGGAGACGGTGGAGAAGTTGATGGAGAAGATGGAGACCACGCCGGCAGCGCCCCGCCGGAGTTTTCCCCCTCCAATCTGCAGCTCCTGATCTCCGTTTCGGTGTTTCTGTGTTTGTGCGGCGCTCCTTGCAGAGAACGTCGGGGGACCTTTTATATAGGCGCTTTTAGGTCAAGACGATGTCGGCGGAGAAAAGATCGAAGGCAACGGAGCCACGAGGCCCAAATGGGTGGGTCCCACACGGCTACAGTACCTGGCCGCGTGGGCCCCCCTCGTTTGGCCCTCGAGCCTCCGTTTGCTCGCTTCCTTCGCCCACAGGTCTTCTTCCTTCCAAATATTGACGCCCGTAAATTTCCAGGTGATTTCGTTGACGTTTGGGTCCCTGAAACATTAAAATAAGAAAACGGGGTTTTCTGCCTGTGCAGGGTTAATTCCATAAAAATAGGAAATAAATGAATATTCCCAAAAATCTTTATAAAACATTGATATAACACTTATATGATGCAAATATGATTGGAATATAAGCAATTAAAGTGCAAAGTTCATGTATGCATTTTACATGCATCAACGTGTAACTTCCTCTAGTTAAGCACATTTTGGATTAACAATTTTTTCATAGAAATTTTGTAGACTGAAGGATTTTGATAAAACTATTTGTAGGCTATCAATGTACTCCCTTCGTTCCAAATTAGATGACTTCCATTTGTCCAAATGTGGATGTATATATTTAGAACGGAGGGAGTATATGATTATAGGAAGAATAAGTATGCTTCATCCAAAAGATAAAACAACTTCCTGCTTCACATAACCGGATGGGGAACATCTTGATAATGTCGTGCCCAAAGATACTCTTGATGATCAGATCCCAATGCTGATGCACCAGATATTCATCTGGGTATGTTATAAAGCACAACACTATAAAGCATACCAGGGCCACACATGAATCCTACAAGAGGTCCCAACTCACGAAACCACAAATATTATTCGAACTTGAAACCGGATACTAATACTACCATGACAAATCTAAAATTACTTCTCTTACTAATCAATAGAAATTTCATGAATAGATCCAGAATGAATATACAATCATGGACCAAACATAAATATTTTAGATACGCTACTGCTCACAAATGGAAGTGCATATAACCATTCCAACACAAAATTTCACTATAGATCTTTCAACAAAAATGAAGGCGAAACTACCAGGAGGAATCAACATGTATTATCCATGAATAGAATCTCAAATGAGTGCAAACATACATACGTAGCTCCACGTGCTTATTCGATCATTCGAGTCAATGCGCAAGAATAGTGCATCTTTTCTTCTTTCCTTTACTTCTGGTGTTAACTCTACGGTTGTAAAGCATTGGCCTTCCCTTTGCCATTTGCTTCTTTCTTAATATATCACATGCAGTTCTCCTGCATGGTTCGGAAAAAAAGTATGCTATGAAACAAGGGCACTTATCGAATCCAAGGATCCCCTATCCTCCTCAATTTTTCTGCAATCCCACGAAAATAATTTATCAGTACTCTTGACGGTCCCTTAAAGTAGTTTGATGATATAACCCTGTGGCATCAAGCAAAAGGCATTATCAAATTGAAACAAGCATGCAATTGGGTTTAAGAGGCCATTTACAAGAATCAATCCGCTAGCTCAAATCTCTAAGGTCAAATCAAAAGAGAAAATTGGAATGCATTCATGCATTGCAGAGTAGGATGTCATCATAATCATTTTGTGCGGCGAAAACTAACCATATTAATTTTTTATTTCGAGTCCTAACTTGTCATATTTCCTGTTAATAGACTTCACCTATTGTATTTTAGCCTAAATCAAGGTCTCCGAGGTTAACCAAAAGAGAAAATTGGAATTCATTCATGCATTGCAGAGTAGGATGCCATTGTAATCATTTTGGGCGGTGAAAACTAACCATATTTAATCTTTGATTTTAGAGAACGACACCAAGTTGCAAACTGAATAATTGAACTATTAGTTTTGGGAATTCTAATAGACACACTCATCTTTGTTGCCAGATGCTATCCTTGATAACATTCCAGAAGTGTGTGCGTACAACCTGCAGTGGGTGATGGGCTCCCCGCTGACAGTACGTCGGAGGTTGAACCAAGTCTGGCCTTGTTTTATCTCAACCTCCTTTTTTCCTGCACACAGATAGCAGAGCACGCGATAACTGCAAGGGAATGCACCTTTAGTCACCCTGCAGAGTACCTAGGCGGTGGACGCTTAAGCTACTAGATGACCCGTTGTGCGACGGCGCAACTACCTGAATGCAAAGACTAAATTGTTGCCATAAGCTTTATTTGTCGGTGAAGAGCAATTGCCATAAGCTTTATTTGTCGGTGAAGAGCAATTCATGCCAGCCCTAAGCCGGTTTGATGTGACAAAAGAACCCTAGCCAGATGTGAATCTTCTCCTCCCATCAGCACAAATGGCGTATTAAGCTTGGACTATCACCCCCCATGCATCGACAGAACTGCATCACCAGAAGATCCTAGGTTCAAAGCTACAGAAATGGCCTTCGGAATCCTCTACAAAAACATACAGGACACAGAACAAAAAGAGAACCAATGGGTATTACATGAGTGATCGAAGAACACACAAAAAAAGCGAGAAAGACCACTCGATACATGAGTGATCGAAGAAATACTGAGGTGGTAAGAATGAGCAAGGAGTAATCACGTACCATCTATAGAGGTAACAGAAACAAATTACTTGCCAATGGTTCATGCAGCAATAAATATTGTCTTAGTCTATTACAGAACATAGGCACATGTACATTTTACTACAGCTTAGTCTAACGATAAACAGGGTCTTGAAACATTGCATCTTAAGGTTCGGGCGATTGGATGGGGCTCATCAACTCGAGTACAAAGAGGTAGATATCACCAACTTCAAGCAGTATGAACGTCCAAAAGTAAACCGATCATGACCATCAGGAAAGTAGCACCGACGGATTATATTCACAGGCAGAACAAAATAACCCTGCAAGACAATGTATGTACTTAGTCGATCAATAAAAGTCTGTGTACTTGAGAAGTTAAATTGGAGACAGTATCCATCGTGGAAAGCCAAAGAAATTTATGTATTCTGAACGCATCATTTATACCTGATGTGAACCTGGAGTCGTATTGCCTAAGGCTTGGCTTTCTTGGAAGACGCGCTGACAACCTGAGAAAATAGATGTAAGTTTGGACACAACAGTTCAGACAATTGAAACATCTAAAAGTAAAAAAGCCAGTACTCAGGCTTTGTTCATATATACCATCGGAATGACCCATTAATAAAGAACAGCACACTACCTCATCAGTTTCAGCAAAGCCTCTAGCTTTCTCTAACACTTGATCTCCTAGCCCAGTTGTCTTCCCTTTATCTGCGTCATCTTGGAACAAAGGCTTGCGAACTTTGGAATCAATCAGTACAGTCTTCGTCCTGAAACAGAACGATAATTGTTGTTAGCAGAACCCTACAGTAGTTGTCTTAATTTGAAGACAGAGTGGTGACCCATAATGTAGTTTGTTAGCAGAACCTTAGAGTGATTGGCTTGTTGACTGAGGGCGGTGTTGCGAGAGCCGCCAAGCTACATCCAGGCTAAAAATAACAATACGCAACAAGTTAGAACTAATGTGGAGATAGTAAGATTATACAGGGTGTTGCAAAATATATATGATTTCTAAAGATTAACATAGATGAATTGAAGCATGCTTACATCCATGTGTTTTGGTTTAGCGTAGGCAGCCTCATTAGACAGGTTAGTAACATGAGCAGATATGTTTTCTTAAGATGAACCATCTAGCAAAGGAAAGCTGGGCAGGGTAGCAGCATTTTCCCGAGAATGCTTCAAACCAATGAGCAGTCTGCGTTTTTGCCGATTAAAGGCAGCATGGGCTGGTACGGGGTCCAGCAACCTAAGTATCTCTACTCAGAAGAGAGCACATATCCATGCAAGTCATATGAGGAAGCTGCAATGAAAAACAAACCAAAACAATAATGTAAAGGACTAAAGGCGTTGAGAGACATACTCCTTTTCTTACGAAGAAACTTCAGAAGGTCTGGAGGAAAAATAAAGGGCTTATTCGTAAGAGAAGCAAAACGTATCGCACTCGGTATCTCTTGATTGAAAAGTAAAGGTCTTATTCGTCAGAACAGTATCAACATAAGGTATAATATATATTAGTACATAAAGCAACACCGTATTAGTTCACCGCTAGCTCAAATTTAAAGCTTAGCTAACCTTGCTGCCAACATTCTGTGTTACATGGGTAGAACCAGATGAAGCCAAGAGTTTTTCATCGGTGCACTTCTGCTTCATGGCACAAACAGGAGTAGAACCAGACTGTATTAGATCGTCCTTCGCTGGGGTCTGAGAAATGGATAGGACCGGGTTCTTCTCGCTGACCATCGTAGACAATGTGGACTGTAACTTATCCTTAAAAACCTCTGCCCAGGAATTTGCCTGCAGTAATTCCCTCTGACACTTCTTAAGTTCAACCGAGTGAATATCATCTATGGTTATTACTTTAACCTTCTGTAGGTAAATCAGAGCATTAGAGCAGGCCGACTGAACAGCTGCATCAGTTGTTAGGGACCAGTCCCCATAAAACAGCTTTATCTTCATCCGTGCAACAAGGATATGCGGAGGAACATCAATTTGAATAGCAGTCAGTATCTCATTTGATTCATCGTCGTAGGTGGTCGTTTCATGCATAGAAAATCCTAGGCTCTCTACGGCCTGTTGCAACACAAGTCGTCTGCAAACAGAGATGGGGATCGCGCAAAGCTTCGGTACCCAGAAAGAACTTTATATTAGCACATTGAGTGATATAAATTACAACATTGGATAGAAGTAGATCCAGCTCGCAGTACATGAAAGAAAAACTACTTATATTTGAGAATACTGCACGTGAGAGACCCACATATATGCAAGTTCAGAGATTGAAAAACACATCAGAGTATATATTAAAGTCATATAGCACGATTTTAACGAGATAAAGAAGCTGTATAGGAGATAACGAAATGCCAATGACACAATAACATCACATGGAGATTGCACAGATGATGTAAGATAAACTCATCATGCATTGGGAAAAATATCTGCCCTGACTGACTAAATGGCGTGGTTATACTGACTGACCATGGGAAGCATATCCACAGGCATCTTATCAAGCTCAGATACCCCTTTCCTCTACATGCCTTTCCTCATGTTAATCTTCGTGCTATGAGGTGCTAGCAGCAGCTGTAGTTCATCGTCTGCAACCAACAACCGAAAGTTCGTTCAGAAACAAATGTGAGGAGGTATTCAAAACAGTAAAACATAAGAACGCATGCTTCACTTGCAAGGATCATTCGAATTAAGGTTCACGGATCCATCAGAAAGTCCTAAACTACAGAAAGTAACGTCGTTGTGAGCAAACTGTTTTACTCAATTTTCAAATCGAACTCCATATGTACACGGAGTTTATCACCGGGACATCAAATAAATCTAAATAGAAAGGAAACGTAGAGCAAAATCAGCCCAAAACTGTATTAAGCACTTCAAAGCGATGTTATAACACTAACAAAAATAAAATAAATCCGCATCTGTATTATCAGGTCCCTCCTAAAAGCTCAAAAGCAGCATAAGATTTAATTCCTAAAACTGGATATCGACTTATCACCTAACATATCCGATTTGATGAGTAAACAAACACATCCACATATCCGATTTGATGAGTAAACAAACACATCCACATATCCGATTTGATGAGTAAACAAACACATCCAAATGCCTCATCAGGAAGCTTAAAAGCAGTCTAAGATTTACCTGGATCCAAATGCCTCTTTCGTAAGTTTAAAAGCAGCATAAAACTGGATAGCGTCGATACTTGAGACCTAATATAGTAACCTGGTTTATTTATTGTTAAGCTTGGGGATGCATCAGGCAACACCAACATTGTTTTGAAAAGAGATACACTGGTGCATACAGAAATAGGGCTAAAATAAAACTGGATAGTGTCGATACATGAGACCTAATATAGTAACCTGGTTTATTTATTGTAAAGCTTGGGGATGCATCCGGCAACACCAACATTGTTTTGAGAAGAGATACACTGGTGCATAAAGAAATAGGGATAAAATAAAACTGGATAGTGTCGATACATGAGACCTAATATAGTAACCTGGTTTATTTATTGTAAAGCTTGGGGATGCATCAGGCAGCATCAATATTGTTTTGAAAAAAGATACATTAGTGCATACAGAAATAGGGAGAAATTGGTTTGACATCTTGCAAGTATATCGTGAATAATTGGCCATTAACTACGTAGTTTGTTTTATTTAGATTTTCCTGTAGCTCCATTGTTTCTTCTATCTATATGCCAACGGTTCCTTCCATTATATACCTGCAAGATACTCCCTCCGTCCTCGAAGGGAACTCAGAGATATCTAGAACAACTATCTAACTAAACATGTTTGTATAGCAACTGGGCAAAGAAACAAATGTAGATTACAAGATCTGTAGTCCTAAACCTACACATTTTCATGGCAAGCGTGAATAACAAAACGAAAACTGAATTGATTGGAACCGAGAAGAAGACCAGTCATTAGTAGCAAAAGGAAAACAACATATCCCACAGAAACATTAAATCGAACACCAGTTAAAACATTAAATCAAACACCAATCAATATGGCCAAGTGCACACTGCAAGTAAAAACCCAAGTAAGGAAACTTACGTTGTACCTCTCCCAACTACTGAAATTCGAAGTGCAAGAGGTCAAGCAAAAATAAAAAATAGCAGCAGGACATGCGTCGTGTTCGGAAATGACTGACTTATTTTAGATTCTAAATAAATTAATCGCCGGAGAGATGAATCACCTCATATACAGATGAGTGTATATTTCTACATGCATCGACACCACCAACTATCTCACCAACTCTATTTTCTACAACAGTTTTAAGGACGAATAAAAATGCATAGAAACAGGAGTGGAGAAATCGATTATATACCTTCATATTCAGCAACTCAATCCTCTCAAAATGTTCCTAAGCCTGGAGATCTTCTATCTGAACCAAAAGCAATAAGCCTGCAAAGCAGTCAACAACAGAAAAGGTAGTTTGTTAGCAAACCCAGCAATAAAGAACAAAAGAGGCAATTCACACGAAGTGTTTCCGTTTCTTCCCAAACTGACCCAACTAATTCCAAAACCACACTAAATGGTTCTCCAAACATACCAAGGAATAGATTATTAAAAAAAGTGTATACGGTCATTTCAAGAACATTTCTCGCTCTGGAAGGGCTGTAGGAGACTCGTTGGAGCTGGGCCAGCGTGATGATTGTCGTTAGGCAGTCGTCGTCCTCCCAGTGCTGCAGCCGCCAGGGATGCTGCCAATCTGCGTGGTAAAGACCTGAAACTGAACCATAACTGGATTAGATCGATCTAAATTGGTAGGAAACGAAGTGTATGAGGCACTCAGGAGAGAGAAGGCATAACTTACCCTGAAGACTTTTTTAACAGGGAGCAGATGTATAAACAAGATTCAGGCCTAAGCACGCCAATCATTGTTCCTGACAATTGATCTGCAATAATCACGGTAGAGATGTTCTCATCAGTAAGCACAAATGAAAGATTGCCTAATCCCCAATTTTGCACCTCTACTTTTGCACCTCTAACTTTGCATCAACCATAAAACAACAATCTAGAAAAATAAAGGCATTGAGAACATACCCCTGTGAAGCTCCCATTTGAACAATTAAACCATCAGCTGCAAAATTGAACACCCTTAGACTCTGCTTCGTAGAAGCAATTCATCAAGCACTCAATGAGCAATTCATCAAGCACTCAATGATGCTTCGTAGATGCTTCATATGATTGCACAAAAGAGACAGTTAAATTGCCGCCTCAGCGTGTGGGAGACCGACCTGCTGCTCCTCCTCCCACCGCCATCCTCATCACCCACCATGCGTCGCCATGGCCAGAATCAACGCCGACCCGTGCAGCATGACCTTGTACAGCTGGCTGCAAATAAGTATCAACACAAACCGAGTTCATTTTTTTTTGAAATAGACAAACAGAGTTCAGAAGCTGATACAGATTTGTATCACTCCATTCTATCAACTTTCAAAGATCGTCAAAAACTATGAACAAAAGGTATGAAAATACTGTTCTGCAAAAACAATACATCAACTTGTTTTCGTCGCTACGACCAAACGGCTGAACCAAATTGAGTGAATGAAGGCTCAAAACGATCGTGTGAACAAGACCTACAAACACTCCAACTAATTCTCCTCTGATTTTTCCGTTTAGGTACTCTAAAATGACGATTTTCATTGCTGTATGCACAGGAACAGCAGCACCCATCACTTTTCCGTACATCAACTTGTTTTCGTCGCTACGACCAAACGGCTGAACCAAATTGAGTGAATGAAGGCTCAAAACAATCGTGTGAACAAGACCTACAAACAATCCAACTAATTCTCCTCTGATTTTTCCGTTTAGGTACTCTAAAATGACGATTTTCATTGTTGTATGCACAGGAACAGCAGCACCCATCACTTCTCCCTAATCCCTAAAAGGATTTGTTCATCCCCTGCCCTAGGAATCATGGGATCACCATGTGCAGCACGTGAGAGGGTCAAGGAGGGTGGGGAAACTCACCCTTGGGGCTTGAGTAGGAGAAATCAGGCAGTAGGAGGTGCGGATCTTCTCTTCTTCTTCTCCTTTTGCCTCCTCTTGTCCCTTCTTCTTCTCCCATCAAGTAGAGGTTGCACTTGGTGGTGGGGGAGGGAGCAAGAGGTTCCCCGACCTCCATCCCGCTCGAGCTGCTACTGCCTCCTTCTGGGTCTCCTCCTCGCCGACCTCCGCCACCTCCGCTCATCCTTGCCGGCAAGGACACGTCCAGCCACCGGCGGCGCAGGCCTCTGAGGAGGAGCAGGCGGGGGTGCTGGGAGGTGGTCGTCGGGGCTAGGGCTCACCGGAACCGGACGACGGAGGGGATCGAGCCGGCCACCCTGCCTGGCCTCCGCCGCCATGCTCTGCCCGGCCACCGCCGCTAGCATGCCCGGTGGCCGTGGCACGGCCGCCTCTCCGCGGATTTGCTGCCGCCGCCATCTCCTCGTGTAGCACAGAGAGGAGGAGGAGAAAAGCATGAGAGGGGATTGGGAGAGAGACGGGTGTGGGGATTGGCTAGGGTTTCACCCGGTTTTGTTCCACGTGATTTGCGGGGCAAAAAAGTGAGACGCGGACGAGTGATAACCCACAAGTATAGGGGATCGCAACAGTTTTCGAGGGAAGTAAAACCCAAATTTATTGATTCGACACAAGGGGAGACAAAGAATACTTATAAGCCATAACAGCGGAGTTGTCAATTCAGCTGCACCTGGAAAAGCACTAGTAACAGGGGTGATGTGAAAGCAGCAGTAATATGAGAGCAATAGTAACAGTAACACAGAGACAATGGCACCAGAAAATAGTTGCTTGCGTGGAGTTGACGGAAAAGCAATGATGATTATAGATGGACCGGGGTTCCCAGCTATCTACACTAGTGGTAACTCTCCAATAACAAGTGTTGGGTGAACAAATTACAGTTGGGCAATTGACAGAATATTGAGCGCATGACAATGCATATATATGACATGATGACTACTATGATATTTAATTGGGCATTACGACAAAATACATAGACCGTTATCCAACAGCGTCTATGACTAATAATCCACCGCCGGGTTGTCATCCGAGTTCCCCGTTGGTATTAAGTTGCAAGCAACGGATAATTGCATTAAGTAAAGTGCGTAATGTAAACAAATACATATGACCGTGGACATAGCATTGTTAGGTTATCCCTAGTGGCAACAGCACATCCGCAACCTTAGAACTTTCTGTCACTGTCCCAGGTTAAATGGAGGCATGAACCCACTATCTAGCATAAATATTCTCTCTTGGAGATACAGGCAACTACTTGATCAAGGCAACCACAAGTACCGGAGAGCATGCAAGATCTTAAATAACATATAAGATAGTTGATAATCAACTTGACATAGTATTCAATATTCATCGGATCCCAACAAACACAACACCGATTACATCATATGGATCTCAATCATGTAAGGCAGCTCATGAATCATTGTATTGAAGTACATGGGAGAGAGAGTACCAACTAGCTACAGCTAGAACCCGTAGTCCATGGGGGAACTACTCACAAACCATCATGGAGTCGAAGTGGAAGCGGCGTGGTCGATGGAGATGGCTCCGGGGGTCAATCCCCGTCCCGGCAGGGTGCCGGAACAGAACCTTCTGACCCCCGAAACGAAGTTTCGTGGCGGCGGAGCACGGAGATGTATTCGGGAGTTTCGCCAATTGTGTTAGGGTTTACTCCGCGGGGGCTATTTATGGTCCAAAGGGCAGCTCCAGAAGGTTCCCGAGGCCACCACACGTGGCCTCGGCGCGGCCAGATTTAAATCTGGGCCAGCCGATTTGTCGGGCCTCTCCAGGCCGCATCCGAACTCCGATGAAGATGAACCTTTTGTATAGATCGTGCGGCGGAAAATTCCCGGCAAGTTTCGCGACTAGACTTTTTCCATTTGACGTCGTCTTCAGCCCGAACGTGACGATCTTTGAAAATAGTTTTCAGACAGATTTCTGGAAAGTCCCAATTTGACTCCAACAAGGTTTCCTTTGCCCAATTTTGATAATTTCTACACATCAAAGTGTAAAACAAGAACATTGTGCACTTTGCAACTATTAGTAGGTTATCCAATAAATGTCATAATATGATATAAAGTAGATGCAAAACATGTAGCAATTGGTATAAAACAAGCATGGAACATCAAAAATTATAGATACGTTTGAGACGTATCAGCATCCCCAAGCTTAGTTCCTACTCGTCCTCGAGTAGGTAAACGATAAAAACAAAATAATTTTTGAGGTGACATGCTACCATCATAATCTTGATCATATAATATTGCAAGGCACATGTAAATGAATGAAGTGATCCAAGTCAATGGTCTATAATTTGCTACCAAATAGATAATGAGTAAACAATGAATCACACAAGCTAAACGTTTTCATGAATAGTACTTTCGAGACAAGCATCAAACAGTTTTGCATAAGTGTTAACTCATAAAGCAATAGTTCTAATAAAAGGTATTTAATCAACACAAAGGAAGAATTAAGTTTCAGCATTTGCTTCAACTTTCAACATATTTATCTCATGGATATCGTCAACACAAAGTAGTATAACAAGTCCAATACGTAGCATATAACGCATGTTGTAACAAAGTTGACACTAGTGTTTGCTTGTGGAAGACAGAAAGAATAGGAAAACTGACTCAACATAAAAGTAAAAGAAAGGCCCTTCGCAGAGGGAAGCAGGGATTAAGTCATGTGCTAGAGCTTTTAGGTTTTTGAAAGCATATAGAGATTGCATAAAATATTTGATACTCCTCCCAACCTTGCTAACACAAGCCATGGCTAACCGAATCCTCGGGTGCCTTCCATCAATCACATACCATGGAGGAGTATCTATTTTTGAGAGGTGTTTGTTAATTGTCAACGAATGGTAGCGGGTGAGAACAGTATTCTACCTGTCAAACGGACTTTTAAGAGCGGCTCCCATGAAGGACGTTATTTCTACCAGCAAGGCAGATCATCCCTCTTTCTCTTTGGTTTACACACATGCAGGTATTTCACTGTTTGTCATTGCTTACTGATGAATCAGGGCAAAAGTGTGAAGAGAATTAATTGGTTAAAGTTGTAATTAATTGGGACTGGGCACCCCGTTGCCAGCTCTTTTTGCAAAATTAGGATAAGCGGATGTATATGCCACTAGTCCAGGTGTAAAAGTCCATTTGACAAATAGAATAAAGAATAACCACACTAATTCCTCATGAGCTAGTAAACATTGACACAAAAAGGGAATAATAACATTTTGAATAATTTAAAGGTAGCACATGAAAAATTTACTTGGAGTGGCAAGGAAATACCACATATAGGTAGTTATGGTGGACACAAATGGCATGGATTTTGGCTCAAGGATTTGGATGCACGAGAAGCATTCCCTCTCAGTACAGAGTTTAGGCTAGCAAGGTTTATGTAAGCAAACAAGAATATCAACCCGTACACCAAGTTTTATATGACAAACATATTGCAAACGTTATAAGACTTCATACCGTCTTCCTTGTTAACCAAACCCTGTTATTAGAAAATATCTAGACCTTAGAGATACCACCGATGCAAACCAAATTTTCAACAAGCTTTACGGTAGTTCTTCACTAATAGGCTTAACTCATGTGATGCACAAATTTAATCATGATCTACTTGTTAACTCAAAACAATTGACAAGCATCAAGTTATCCAAATTAGTGATCTACAAGATTAAGCAAGTTTTTCCTTATACCAATTACCACATGCAACATTTTCTGAACCAACCAAACACCAATCAATTTATTTAATCAACTCTCCAAACAAATATAAGTGAAGCAAGAGAGTACTTTCTACAAAAGAAAGCTAATAGCTCTGACAAGAGATACATGAAAACAAGAGCTAAAAGCTGAACAGCGCTAGATATGAATACTCAACAAATATAAGTGAAGAATAGGAGTATTCTCATGAAAAAGCGGAGCGTGTCTCTCTCCCAATCAAGAATGCTAGGGTCCAGTCAAGCTTTATTGAAAATAAAAGTGCAATACTGAAAATAAAAGCACACAGACGCTCCAAGAAAAGCACATATGATGTGAAAGAATTAAAATATAGTTTCACTAGAGATGACCTGATAATTTTGCCGATGAAGAAGGGGATGCCCAAGCTTAGACGCTTGAGTCTTCTTGAAATATGCTGGGGAGATCCATGGGAGCCTCCCCAAGCTTAAGCTCTTCACTCTTCTTCATCCTATTATATCACTCTTCCCTCTTGACCCTTGAAAACTTCCGCCACACCAAACTCAACGTAATTCTCATTAGAGGGGTTAGTACTCAAAAACTTTAATCCACTGGTTCTGTTGTGACACATTGCAAGAACTCAATAAAACATTAGCTACAGCCCTCCACGTCTAGAGAACCTTGCTTAAAGCCCACAAGAGACAATGCAAAAAACAGAGACAGAATCTGTCAAAACAGAACAGCCAGTAAAGATGAATTTTTTCGAGGCACTTACGGGACTCAAATCGAAAAACGTTGAACTAACGAAAGATGCATACATATATCAGGATTACGCACAAAAAATTTCAGATTTAATTCACAATCTGGTGATTTTAGGAATTTCGTACAGTGAACAGCAGAAATCTGTTCCTGCGCAGCAATCAAAATTAGCAACATCTTATCATTAGAGACTACTCTTGGCACAACAATGCAAGAAAATAAAGATACAAAGGAGTTGCTACAGAAGTAAACAACCTCCTTGACTCAATAAAAGAAAAATTGCAGAAAAATAAAATGGGTTGCCTCCCATAAGCGCTTTTCTTTAATGCCTTTTAGCTAGGCTTGATAGTTTTAAAGATGCTCACATAAAAATAGAAAATGAAGCAAAAGGAGCATCAAGAAGCAAATTCGAAACACATTTAAGTCTAACCCACTTCCTATGCATAGGAATCTTGTACACAAATAAATTCATAAAGAACAAAGTGACAAGCATAGGAAGATAAAACAAGAGTAACTTCAGAACTTTCAGCATATAGAGAGGTGCTTTAGTACCATGAAAATTTCTACAACCATATTTTCCTCTCTCATAATAATTTTCAGTAGCATCATGAACAAACTCAACAATATAACTATCACATAAAGCATGCTTTTCATGATCTACAAACACATAATTCTTATCAAGCTCAAAAATAGTGGGATTAAAACTTTCAAACCCACTTTTAACAATTTTATAACAAGATGATTGATCATTCTCAAGAGGTATGGGACTCCATCTAGATAAAGTCAAGACCTCTCCAATCCCATTTTCATTAGTAGTACAATTAATATTATCAACCAATATAGGACCATCATCTAGAGCTTTATCATAAACATTTTCTAAGCAAACTCTTTATACCATGCATTTCGAAATTAGGCACAAATAAAGGATTATCATAAGATTTATCAAAATAGCATGGATTATCATAAATATCAGTAGCATAATCATTTCCACAAGTTTTACTCATAGGGAATATTTCAAGAGAATCCACAGGAACATAACATTCATCCTCCTTTGGTAAGCATGGAGGGCAATCAAATAGTGTAAGAGATAAAGAGTTACTCTCATTAGAAGGTAGGCATGGGTAGCTACTCCATTCTTCCTCCTTTTGTTCATCACTCTCCTCCTCTTTTTCATCCAATGAGCTTTCAGCTTCAGCAGTAGTTTCTTCTTCTACAGGTTCCTGCAAATTGTGAGTGCATTCTTGTGCATTAATGAGTCTCTCTTTATAATCAATGATATAACAATTATTGCTGAAATTTTCTAGGCAATAATCAAGAATAAAAGAGACCGTTTCTTTAAGTTTATTACAAGCAACACAGGTTTCATAATTTTTAGCCATGAAGGAATCTATTTCAGAAGCTCCCATAAATGTAACAAATTGTTCTACTTGTTCAGCTCCCAAATGAATATAGTTATTCCAATGATAGTTCATAATTAAAACTTCTTCACTAAAGCCACATTGGAATTTAAGATGTTTAGTATCTGTTCAGAGCAACAATTTATATCATGGCGTTCCAGCAAAATTTCAGCAATTTGATTTAACTTTTTTAACATGCCTCTCATGATTTTACCCTCTCTTGATTCTCTATACTTTATATATAATTCTTTACCTTCCATAAACATAGAGGTTCTAGCATGTTCTTCCATAGCAACAGTTTTTTTTAGATTTTTGGTTTTTAAATTTTTATGGATTTTCGGGTATATAAGAAAAATAAAACTAGACAAAAATAAACTAACAAAAGTAAACTAAAAAAAAACTACAAAATAAACTAAGCAAAATAAAACTAGACAAAAGTAAACTAGACAAAACAAAATAAAATAAAAACAGAGAGAGAGGTAGAGTGTACTCCCCAGGTGAACTTATGAGTAGAGCTATGCTCCCCGGCAACGGCGCCAGAAAATAGTCTTGATAACCCACAAGTATAGGGGATCGCAACAGTCTTCGAGGGAAGTAAAACCCAAATTTATTGATTCGACACAAGGGGAGACAAAGAATACTTATAAGCCTTAACAGCGGAGTTGTCAATTCACTGCACCTGGAAAAGCACTAGTAACAGGTGATGTGAAAGCAGCAGTAATATGAGAGCAATAGTAACAGTAACACAGAGACAATGGCACCAGAAAATAGAGTTGACGGAAAAGCAATGATGATTACAGATGGACCGGGGTTCCCAGCTATCTACACTAGTGGTAACTCTCCAATAACAAGTGTTGGGTGAACAAATTACAGTTGGGCAATTGACAGAATATTGAGCGCATGACAATGCATATATATGACATGATGACTACTATGATATTTAATTGGGCATTACGACAAAATACATAGACCGTTATCCAACAGCGTCTATGACTAATAATCCACCGCCGGGTTGTCATCCGAGTTCCCCGTTGGTATTAAGTTGCAAGCAACGGATAATTGCATTAAGTAAAGTGCGTAATGTAAACAAATACATATGACCGTGGACATAGCATTGTTAGGTTATCCCTAGTGGCAACAGCACATCCGCAACCTTAGAACTTTCTGTCACTGTCCCAGGTTAAATGGAGGCATGAACCCACTATCTAGCATAAATACTCTCTCTTGGAGATACAGGCAACTACTTGATCAAGGCAACCACAAGTACCGGAGAGCATGCAAGATCTTAAATAACATATAAGATAGATTGATAATCAACTTGACATAGTATTCAATATTCATCGGATCCCAACAAACACAACACCGATTACATCATATGGATCTCAATCATGTAAGGCAGCTCATGAGATCATTGTATTGAAGTACATGGGAGAGAGAGTACCAACTAGCTACAGCTAGAACCCGTAGTCCATGGGGGAACTACTCACAAACCATCATGGAGTCGAAGTGGAAGCGGCGTGGTCGATGGAGATGGCTCCGGGGGTCAATCCCCGTCCCGGCAGGGTGCCGGAACAGGACCTTCTGACCCCGAAACGAAGTTGCGTGGCGGCGGAGCACTGAGATGTATTCGGGAGTTTCGTCAATTGTGTTAGGGTTTACTCCGCGGGGGCTATTTATGGTCCAAAGGGCAGGTCCAGAAGGTTCCCGAGGCCACCACACGTGGCCTCGGCGCGGCCAGATTTAAATCTGGGCCAGCCGACTTGTCGGGCCTCTCCAGGCCGCATCCGAACTCAGATGGAGATGAACCTTTTGTATAGATCGTGCGGCGGAAAATTCCCGGCAACTTTCGCGACTAGACTTTTTCCATTTGACGTCGTCTTCAGGCCCGAACGCGACGATCTTTGAAAATAGTTTTTAGACAGATTTCTGGAAAGTCCCAATTTGACTCCAACAAGGTTTCCTTTGCCCAATTTTGATAATTTCTACACATCAAAGTGTAAAACAAGAACATTGTGCACTTTGTCAACTATTAGTAGGTTAGTCCAATAAATGTCATAATATGATATAAAGTAGATTCAAAACATGTAGCAATTGGTATAAAACAAGCATGGAACATCAAAAATTATAGATACGTTTGAGACGTATCAACGAGCTGTTCTCGCGCACTGATCTGTGGACCCCGTGCGCAGCGTGTGCCCACGATGTCATGCACATATCAGTGAACACGAAGTAAAAAAAATCTACCGCATCCAACAGCTGTGGTGAAAAGTGGGATGAAATTTTACTATTCACGACGCATCCAATGGTTAAAAATCACCAGGAGGGGCAAACTACCTGAGGAGGCGGGTAGACTCGGCTCCTTTATAGTAGTAATAATAATAATAATTCTCCACCGTAACTTGTGATGCTTTCATAACTTGTGATGCTTTGATGATTAAGGGATACAATACACAAGTAGACAGTCAGGCTAAGTAAATGGGCACATCCTTTTGAGGCTACCTATACAGGTTACAACATATTTTATATCTTGAACCATGCATATACAATAATAGAAATGCATCCATAAATCGAAGAGTTATCTCACCCAAATTTACTTCTCATGAAGTATATTTTCTTCATAAAAATCACTGCTAATAATTTAGAAGTAAATGTCATAACTGATGAATTTTTATCTGATGTCTACCATGACTAAATTGACCTTCATCAAACCATTTCAGTGGGAAGGAACAGTACTTCTAGCTGTAAATTAGCAACAAAATTACCTTTGCTGGCTTTCAAAAGAAATATTCTAGCATGGAAGCGAGAAACCAAGATGATCCTTGAACACAAACAACCATTGAATTTTGAATAGTATCCTATAATTAGAGATGATAGGCAATCTAGAGTCTGGATAGCAGCTACTCCTAGCGGTGCTAGCTAGAGGCCGAGGGGAGGGAAGGGGATTGGGTACCATGGAGGGGATCACGGCCGCATAGGGATAGAAAGCCGAACGGGGACCTCCGACTCATTTTGAATCTCAAATCTTCAAAGGTGAAGACATCAGCAACAACCTGGATAGGAGGCAACGCTAATCTGGAGGGGAGGTGCTGCAGTCCTGTAGGGGAGGCAGCGTCTTTACTGTAGACGGCGGGCTTCATGAGAGGCGGCGGCGACCTTCAATCGACGCGGCGACAGGTGATGGAGATGGCGCGCAGAAGAAGCATGCGCCATGGCCACACTGTGAGGCACCATGACATGCTCGACGGTGCTTCTAGGTCGTCGCCGCATGACGACCTGAACGATAATAATCCCTTTGATTTCCCATTGCTTCTATGGCTTCTTTGTTCAGCGGTGAGATAAGATAAGATCTGTTAGCTTTAGATAAGAGTTGTTAGACGGTTTTTTCTTGAGATGTTGTTAGACCATTTTTGAAACATTGCAACTGTGAGATGAGAACCGAAAGGGAGAGGTTGTAACGTTCCGTGAAACCAAGTGAAAGGGTCATGCGGTGGCATGGTGTGTAAATAGCAGGAAGTGTGACACCATATCACAGACTCTCCTTTGATAGTAAAGATGTTAAGTCAGTATACCCATCCTTCTTATTCTCCACAAGCAAGCAATTAGTGTTGTGAGATACAATCAACTATATAGCAGCGATGTGCTTTATTATGTTTCATTGTAAGATGTATTTTCCCTCTTGTTGGCATTCTAATTCTAATTGCAGGTACACAACTCTAGACGTTCGCAACATACGGTAAGGATCTTTTGTTAGTTAAACATGTTCTATTAGCTAAGTAATAACTCTTATATAAAGATTCCTTTTGAAATATAAAAAATTAGGACCAAGATTCCTTTTAACATGTATGTCTATATTCTTTTGTCTCAAGTTAAGTTTTATAATAAAAGTTGTTGTGTAAGATACATGATGAAAGGGCAGGGCGCCCCCATGTGTGGTTTTGGTAATTAATGACAATCCCTATGGACTAATGGTTGCATTGAGTTGTACTTGTAGTGTTTGTCCATATACCATGCTTGAACTCCATATGTTGGATTCAAGGTTGATGCCATGAATATATTGATATAATGAAGTATTTGGCATCAAGATCATCGAGGTATATGGATATATACTTCATATGATCAAGAAGAAGAGTATGTGATGACCAAGTTGTTATTCGAGGAGTTATCCGATGATTGGTCATATGTGAGTTGAACATATCGCAAGTATGTCTTGAAGAAAAGGATTATGTGATCATTCATGGTTATCTTCAAGACATCATCTATTGAAAAGAGAAGAAAAGATACAAGGTTGATCAAGATTTTGTTCAACACACAAAGCTACAGGATGTACCAAGTGGGATGATGTATCTCTTGGTATGGTAAGCAATTGTCCATATAGCTTTGTGAACTAACCCATGATATGTGTGTGGCATTTATATGTATGGTTAGGTATCTTTCCATGGGCTTGCATCAAAATGAAGATTTCATATAGCCCATGAAGGATGACGTCAAGTGGTGATCGTCATCAAGATTAAGTTGTGCAAGTTCAAGAGAAGTATCTCGAAGATATTATATGTTTGAAGCTTGCCACCCATTTGGAGATAATGGTCAAGTGAAGGTGTGCCGATGAGAGGCTCTCCCATAGTTGAGTATGGGGGAGAAATATGTGGATCTTCACCAAGCGAAGCGCAATCAAGAAAGGTGGTCCACTTGAGAAGATCAAGATCGCGCCATCATCTAGTCAAGTGGAATGCGCAAGGCAAAGGTATGATCTTGATAGGGTTTCTATTTTACCGGTCTCATGTTGTTAGTCGGGAGACCGGGTTATTGGATAGATACCGTTCTATCAAGAGGGGCTCTCGATTGAGCTTTAGCGTATCAGTTGGAGAGAGCTCAAACCTGTGCATACTTAGCATCATCATCTTTCTTGGTTCTTATTTGGATTATCTCTTTATGAGGTTTTGGTGCTTGTTGTGACCTTCATAACAAGTTCAAGTTCACCGAAAACGGATTTCGTATGAAAAACTTGTTGCGTTTTCAGTTTTGGAGTTTCTCCCGGTTCATCTTCTATAGAGAGGTTTCACCTTTCTACATTTGGTTTTATACTCCCTTGTTGGACTATGATGTTTTCCTGCATCATCTTGTCGTGCTCGTTGTGGTGATTCCAACGAGCCCAAGAACATCGAAAACGGAGTTCGGATACTCAACTTATGCTTGTTTTAGTGGAGGTGTTCTCTGCAGAATTTTGAGTTTCTGTACTGCCGGTAGTACCGGATTAAATGGCCCGGTAGTACCGAGCTAGCTCGGTAGTACCGGACGTGGTACCGAGCCAGGTACCGCGAACGCCAAACGCTACTGCATTTGGGGTAATTCCTAAGCGGTAGTACCGGAAATATTTTCGGTAGTACCGATCCCGCGCTTTCCGGTAGTACCGGTGGAAACTCCGGTAGTACCGGGCGCTCGCGTCGCCTGGTCAAAATGTCTGTTGACTGCTGCTTTCTACCGTTCGGTAGTACCGGGCCGTTTGGCCCGGTAGTACCGCGCGTCTGCAGATAGCTGGCCAACGGCCACATTTCGTGGGGTACTATATATAGGGGTCTTCTTCTCCAAAGAGACTCCAACTCTAGAGCTCGAAAATTGCCCCCATTGTTGACCTTGTTGAGCTTTGCTATCTCTCTATTCCTCCATGATTCTTGTCTCCAATTAGAGGGAAAAGAGAGAGGAGATCTAGATCTATCATTTCACCAATCAATCTCTCCTCTAAGTGAGGGGAAGCTTTTTGATCTAGATCTTGGAGGGATTTGGTGTTCCTCTTTGTTCTTCCTCTCTTCTCCCCCCAATAGCATTAGTTGCATTGGGGGATTTGAGAGTGAAGGATTTTGAGCACTTCTTGTGTTCATGCCCATTGCATTGGTTGCATCGGTTTGAGTTCTCCACGGTGATACGTGGAAATCGAAGTTGAGAAGCTTGTTACTCTTGGGTACTTGGGGTGCCCTAGAGCTTGTCCTCTTGGGTACTTGGTGTGCCCTAGACGGTCCTTGTTGATCTCGGAGTTTTGGTGGCTCGCGGGATAGTTGGGAGCCTCCAATTAAGTTGTGGAGACGCGCCCCAACCTTGTGATTCTTGTGGCTTTGGGAGCCGCGGGAATTCGGTGAGAGCTCCAATTAAGTTGTGGAGTGTGCCTCATCCTTGTACGGGTTCGGTGACCACCCTCAAGTGTCCCATAGTGGTTCGTGGCTCGACATTGGTAGAGGCACGAAGGAGATTACGGTGTGCCATTTGACGGCTATTCGGGGATCACTTTGTGACTCCGCACCGCTCCAACGGAGACGTAGCTTCCATTGGGAAGTGAACTTCGGGATAAATCATCGTCTCCAAGTGCCTCGGTATTTCTATACCCGAGCTTCTTACTTATGCAATTTACTTTGTGATAGCCATCGAGCTTGAAGTAATATATCTTGCTATCACATATTTGCTTATCTTGTTTAGCATAAGTTGTTGGTGCACATAGGTTAACCTAGCTTGTTTAGGTTTCGTGCTTGATAAATTAAACGCTAGTTTTATTCCGCATTTATTCAAGCCTAAACCGTAAAGAATTTTAAATCGCCTATTCACCCCCCTCTAGGCGACATCCGTGTCCTTTCAATTGGTATCAGAGCGGGTTCTCTCCTTATTGGCTTCACCGCCTGAGAGTAAAGATGTCGTCTAGCGACTAGTGCACAATGCTTCTTTATATTAGATGGCACAAATTATGATGTTTGGAAAATTCGCATTCTTGATATTATTCGGGTCATTGACCCATACATAGAGCGAATTCTAGATAGGGGTTATTCTCCTCCAAGGAATCCCAAAAGATTATCTTTATTGGATGAGAATAATTCCTATCTAGATGCTCAAGCTTCTAATGTGATTTTCAATGCTTTGAGCGATGTAGTTATTATGTCGGTCTCCCTTTTCGGAATGCTCATGAGCTTTGGACCAAGCTTCAAGATAAATATGATGTGTCCAAGAATTGTGGAGATGATTGTTGTCCCTCCACTTCCGGCCGTGATGAGTTCTCAACTTCTTCTACTTCACCTACATGTGGCAAGCCACAAAGTAATGCAATGGTGAGTAGTGATAGATATTGCAATAATGATAGTAAACTTATTGTTGATGATACTTCACCACTATCTTATTGCAATGATTTATCTTTGGACTTAAACGCATCTAGAACCAAAAATGATCTACATGCTTGTGTTGATAGTCCTTGCATATCGTGTACAAATTGCTTGATTAATCCTTGTGATGATATGCTCTCTATATCTTGTTGCCATGATAAAAATGGTTCTATTTCCTCTAGTATTTGTTTGGCTAACAATGTAGAGGAAACCGAACACTCCATGGAACAAGATATGGATTTAAATGGTGACTCAAGTAATTCTTCATCGTCATCATCATGTACTCACTTTTGCCTTATGGCTAAAGCTTCCGAGGTATCTCCTACTTTGGATCCCAATATATCTCATGATGATAGTGATGAGGAAAATGAACAAAATGATAATGATGCTTCCATACTCGAGAAGGGTAAAATGGTTATTCTTTCTCTTTCAAAGAATAAAAATGCTCGTGCTAACTTCTTAGAAATCATGTCTACCCTTGTTAAGCGCAAACTTACCATTGAGGAGTTGGAAGCTCACATTGATGAAAGCCTTAACCGCGAATACAAGTATGCGGAAGAGATCGCCGATCTCAAGGAAGCTCTTGAAGAAGAACAATCCACCAAGGAGACTCTTGAGGAAACTTTTGCTCTCGAACTTTCTAGAGTAAAGGATCCCATGATAATCTCTTAAAGTGGCAAATGATTTCAAAATAACAAATGGTAAGCTTATAGATGCGCATGCCAAACTCCTTGAGATTTTGAGCACCTAGAAATGGCTCTAGGGTCATTAAGGGTGAGCTCATCAAACTCACCGAGTCTCATGCGCAACTTAAAGCTTCTCACTCTAAAGAGCTTGCCAAGTTACTTTCTCCTATTGTCATAAATAATGATGCTTGTGCTACTAACTCTATCTCTTGTGAAGCATCCATATTAACGGAGAATGTTGAGCTAAGGGCTCAACTTGCTTGCTTTCTAGCAATTATGGAAAATTGGAAGAAAGACATGAAAAGCTTTCGAGCTCTCATGAGGATCTTTTAGTCTCCCATGATAAGCTAAAGTTAGCTCATGAGGCTATTATGTCTAAGGTAACATCGTGTGAACCTCATGTGGACAATGGCACAACCTCTACTCAAAATACTTTATTGTCATGTGCTAGTCCTAGTAATTTATCCACTCAAACTATCGATAAATCTTGTGATGAATTACTTTCCATACCTTGTTGCTCTAACAATGAAGCATCTACCTCCTCTAGTGTTTGTGTTGATACTAACCATGTAGAGGAATTAAAAGAGCTCAAGGCCCAAGTCACTTCTTTGAAGAAAGACTTGGAAAAGCGTCATGATGGGAAGCCCACACTTGACAACATGTTGAGTGTGCAAAGACGCCCCAATGACAAGAGTGGACTTGGATTCAACTCCAATAGTAAGAACAAGTCCAAGTATAACAAGAAAAAGAAGGGCCAAGAACAAGTCAAGAATTCGGCCAAGATCACTTGCTTCAAGTGCAAAGTTGAAGGGCACCATGTTAGATCTTGCCCTTTGAAGAAGAAATCTCTTAGCAAGAAGCAACAAGGGAAGAGGCCTCAAGTTCAAACTCAAGTTCATCAAGATGAAGAACGGTCCCTTCCCAAGAAGAACCATGGCATGCCTCCTCATGATGAAGCTTCAACTAAGAAGAAAGGAGGAAGCAAATGTTGCTACATATGTCGTGAGAAGGGTCATTTTGCTTCTTCATGCACTAGTGGTAACTTATCCAACCCCATAATAATTGATAATGCTTATTCTATTAGGAAGGATAAAGTTGGCAATGTGTTTGCCAAATATGTTGGTACTCAAAGTGGTGTCAAGAAAAGGACCATTTGGGTTGCCAAGCCTATTGTGACTAACCTCTTAGGACCCAACTTGGTTGGGGACCAACAAGTTAAAACTTGATCAATAGGTGTTGGTGGAGGACATTGGAGACTTGGCTACATCATGAAGAATTAAGGGATCTTCATCAATTATATTCTCTCAAGCCAAGTCATTTGGATTATATTGTTCTATCTCATATCCAATGTTCCTCCTTGCGGTAACTTGTGTTTAAATCATACATACATTGAAAGTTGCTTGCACCCTTGCATGTGTTTGGTTTTGTACCTTGCTAGTGTTTGTTTGTGTTGTGCTCTCTACTTACTTATCTTGAGAAATCAAGTATGTGTATGTTGGTTTGCACACCATGTACGTGTGAGTTTGTGTTGAGCCTTTATATCAACTTGCTTATATCTTAATTGGCTCTTGTTGAGAGTTTAATGGACTATCCCATTTTGGGGGAGTGATATGCCTTGTCACTTCACAATCCTAAAAATGTACATACATGAGGAATACCACTTAGAATTGATATATCAATCTTATCTAGTTTCTATGTGGTATGTCATGCTCATGAGAAATTCAAATTCTATAATGTCCATTAATTATCTCTAGTTGGTTTTTATTTGCCTCTTGTGGAGAATAAATGGATTATCACATTATGGGGGAGTAATAAGCTATGTGCATATTACAAACCTAGACAATGTGAACATGTGAGGTATTGCCACCTAGAATTGATATTGTTAATTATCTTATTCCTATGTGGCATGTTTCTCAAACAAGTTCCCATTTGCTTAAATGTTTTTACTTACTCACACTTTGGATCTTGTTTGTGATGAATGTTCTTGGTACGGTTTTCCCATAATATATTCACATATATCTCTTTGGGAAATTGTTTGCTTCAAGCCTCTTTGAAGTTGCTTTGCATGATCGCGTGAATATTTGAAGCTATCAAGAACATTTATCTACATAAGCATTGTTGTTAAATCTTATCCATTGCCATATGCTTATTTGTTGTGAAGTTGGTCTTGATGAATATCATTCCTATACACCACCGAGAAATGTCTACATATACTCCTTGTCCATGACAAGTGATACTTAATTGTGGTGAAATTTGTAGATCATCTTCATATTGGCTCTTGATTTATTGCCTTATTTCTTGCCAAAATTAATGTGTTTTAACTCCCGTTATCTTCGTTGCCTCTTGTGGATCATTTTACTTTACTCAAACTTTCCTAGTGTTTTATTTGGTGTAGGAGAGGCATTGATCCCATCATTGTGCACCTTGCATTCAAAGGCTACTTATAGATAATGCACTATTCTTGGGTGAGCTATCCTATATTGAATACAACTTATATTTTCATTAGTATTGGATCTTATTGCTTTTTCTTGATATATGACTAGTGTTTGAATAGATATTTGGAGAGATGATTCCATATGTGTGCATTGTGTATTCAAATACAAGATCATAAATAATGCACTTTTGTTGGGAGAGCTATCATGTATCCTTTTAAACACTATTTATATTCTATTGGTATTTGATCCTTTCCATTGGTCTTTGATCCCGATGACATGTCTCATGGAAGACAAACCTTTTCGGCTTGGTACTTTGTGCCATCATGAAAAGTGTAGAGGGTGTGGTTTATTTGTTGGAACCCTGCTCTTTCTTTTTGAGAGTTTGTCTCAATTGACATCTCTCTTTGGGAGTGGGTTATATCATTCGTTGATCTCTCTCTCTTTTGATATCTCTTTTGGAAATTTGATATCTAGTCCGTTTATTTATTGATTAATTGGTATCTTATTTTCTTTTTGGTATCTTTGCCAATTGGTATCTAATCAATCATGTGTTGGTTTGTTTTAGTTTCAATTGCTTTCTCTAAATCAAATTTTGATTTGGATATTTGATATAATTTGGACATTCTTTGATTTCTTGATATTTGTCCAAATTATATCTCCGTTTGGTGATTAAAGGTCAAAGGCATGCATATCTACTACATTTTTATTTTTATGGCATGCTTTCCTTCTTTGTGCCAATATATAGGTGGAACTCCACGGAATCCTAAATTGGCTAAGATGTGCATGAAATCCAATTTCATATCTATATGCACATATTTTTTGTGGAGTTCCTTCTATGTATTGTAGTTTGACTAACTACTTGTACCCAATTAGTTTGGTAACAATTTTACTTGAATGTGTTTTAGGTACATGGAGATGCATTGGATGCTTGTCTCATTTACAATGAAAGTGTCTTCACCACATGCTTATCGGAGCCAAGCTAGGATGGTTGATAAACTCTTGTCTACTACATCAACTCCATGTCATCTGATGGTCCCGAAGAGCAAGGCCTTGATACCAGCAAAAGTAAACGGGATTAGGTTGAGACTCCAAGTGCAGAGTGTATAGTAAGTGGAAGACAGTTTTCCCCACGAGGGGTGACTCGAGGGTTTAATATCGAACTCTCGGGGAATCTGAAGTGGTAGATTTATCTTCTTATCCTTCTTTTGGTTACCTACAAAACAAGGTTAGATGTTTTGGTCCTCAACCTCACCTGTGGTTGTCAAGCACAAGGTGTAAGAATGATATCAGGATAGTTATGCAATGCAAACAAGAAATAAATATGCAATGATGGTGGATGCAATGATAAATGATATTTTTGGGTTTTTGAATGATGTATGCAAGATGAAAAGTATTTTTGTATTTTCGGATTTAATGATGGCTGAAAATAGAAAAGTGGTATATGGTGTTGGAAAGGTGTTTCTTATGATTAAAAATGGACTGGGGTTCATGGTTTCACAAATGCACTCTCTCTTTATAAAGTGGTAGACAATGGAACACACAAGTTAACATATGAGATTGCAACACAGGGTTTGATAACAAGTTACTTAGATATATGGGCATCACGTCCTAACATAGAGATCTTTTGGTTATTAACCTCTCTTATACTCCACCAAGATGCGAACTAAATCATAACACCTCAGTAATTAAGATAACTCAGAGTATAGCATTAAGTATCATGACATGAAGTGAAAATAAGAACATGCTAGATCTAGTCATGGAGTAGTGGCAATGGTCACGCCCACATCCCCGGTAGCATGGTATTTTAGTTTATCCCTAGTGAGGCAACAAAGTAAGGTAAAGATACCAAAGTGGATCGCAGAACTTTCTCTCACGTTCACTGCACTAGCCACCCCCCGTTACTCCAACTAATGCACACGTTCCCCCACACACGCTCTCATAAACATGCTTGATCAAAACAAGTAGACAAGAACGGGGTACATAATATGCATCTATACTCATAACTGAAACAAACATTGCAATCTCAAACATATATTAACTCATAAAGATCCACCACAAAGGTATTACAACGGTGACCGTAATCATGTTCAGCAGCTCATACGGTGCTAATTAGTGAAGCTCAAGAGAGGAGAGATACATAAGTTACTTCCACAAACCCATAGTCCAGAGGTGGACTACTCCCTCTTCATCATGGAGACGGTGGAGAAGTCGATGGAGAAGATGGAGACCACGCCGGCAGCGCCCCGCCGGAGTTTTCCCCCTCCAATCTGCAGCTCCTGATCTCCGTTTCGGTGTTTCTGTGTTTGTGCGGCGCTCCTTCCAGAGAACGTCGGGGGACCTTTTTTATAGGCGTTTTTAGGTCAAGACGATGTCGGTGGAGAAAGATCGAAGGCAACGGAGCCACGAGGCCAAACGGGTGGGTCCCACGCGGCACAGTACCTGGCCGCGTGGGCCACCCCGTTTGGCCCTCGGCCTCCGTTTGTTCGCTTCCTTCGCCCACAGGTCTTCTTCCTTCCAAATATTGACGCCCGTAAATTTCCAGGTGATTTCGTTGACGTTTGGGTCCCTGAAACATTAAAATAAGAAAACGGGGTTTTCTGCCTGTGCAGGGTTAATTCCATAAAAATAGGAAATAAATGAATATTCCCAAAATCATTATAAAACATTGATATAACCCTTATATGATGCAAATATGATTGGAATATAAGCAATTAAAGTGCAAAGTTCATGTATGCATTTTACATGCATCAACATCCCCAAGCTTAATCCATGCTCGTCCTCGAGTATGAAGATGATAAAACTAACATGGACTTTGCAATTTAATACTTAACAATGATATCAAAGATGATTACTATTGCTACATATAGTCAAATGATTCATTCTTCAAAGGAGTAGCAATATGCAAATAGTTTATGAAGTGATATCAAGTATTCAAGACAAGGATGTTCATTGATAGTTCACAAAGTGTAACATGGTAGCAAGTAATATGGAACACATGTATGCATAATGATAAGTAGAACATCCTACAATGGTCATAGAGTGTAGATGAAAATCTGAATATGATAGGTGTACACTTTGGAAAGATGTATATGTGAGTAGAGGTAAAGCATGCATAAGTTTCATCCAACTTCCAAACTCTTCTACTTAAGTTAATGATTGCAATAAGGTATTCATTGGTGTCAAGCTCTCATTGCCCCTATCATAGCATCTTGAATGATTAAGGTTAAAGTGAAAGCAAATATGAGTAGTGTGCTTGATAAAGAATGGGTTGAATGTCTCATGCCCCTTGAATACAAGTACTTACACCATGTGTTACTCAACTTGGGAAACAAAGCAAGTTCAATTAAATATCATTGTAAGCATAATAGTATCATCAAGAGCGTCAACTGGGGTACCTCTTGTCCCAAGATATGGAACAAGCCCATATCAAAATGACAAGACAAACAAACAAAATGAACAATCTCAACACCCTTTTTATTTACCATTTGGAATAGTTTTTTATTGCAAGGTGTATCACAGAAGGTTCACCATAGTATGTAAGTAAATTTCCACCATGAATGATGCATGGCTTAGATTAGCGGCCCAGGCGTCTCTCTAACCATTTACACAAACTCATTTAAACTCACTCTATTTCCACATTTATTTCAACATGATAAGCATCCATAGACAAAAGCACATGATATCAACTAAATGAGATGAAGAGCGTGTTGAAAGCTTGCCATGTGACAGCACATATGGGCTAACTTCCAACCCAAAACATTCATCAAGCCACAAACATCATAATCTTAATCACAATGGGTCAAGTTTTATTATGCAAATAAAAGAACATTGTGCATCAAGTTCGTGAGAGCTATATAACCAATTTTTTCCATTGCAATCAATAACATAAACATTTTCATTCAGAGGTAAGATAACACAAACAACATGTTAAACATACTCGGAATAGCATAAAGCCAATAGGTAGATATGGTGGACTCACTGGAATAACTTTGGTTGAAGGTGTTGGAAACAAGTTTTTGCTTGTTGGAGTTTTTGGGCTAGCAAAAGGGAGAAAGTTGACCATCTAGATGCATGCATGAGTGTCCATAGAACTAACTAATCCATGTTAAACCAAGTAAATAACAATCAGCACCAAAACATGAATAAGTGATAGCTCTACAAAAAGAATTTGCAAACTATTACTCATAAACAAGCTCATGAATCATGCAACTATATGTATCATTAAAAATCAAGTCAAACATCCCTTTTCCCAATCTTATAAAAGCATCCAACATATTTCAACCCATATTTCCAGTAGCTCTCTCATATATAATTGATAGTGTGGTGGTCTCTCAAGACTCAAACAAAAACAAAAACGACGCTCCAAGTTTATGCGATAAAGTGTTTCGATCGAAAAACAGAAGTTGGACGTGTGCAAACCGAGAGTGTGTAGGTCCAGCGGGGTTGTCTTCACATCCCCAAGCTTATGGTCTTCACCATCCTTGGATAGCTCTTGGTGCATCTCCTCCAATCCCTGTGAAAAAACTTCAAAACACCGTTTCTCCCATCTCTTTTCTGTGGGGTGCATTAATAGTGATAAACAAATAGGTTCCTTGCTGCATATAATCCTTGAACAAAAATTCATATGACATGTCCAGAAAGTGTATAATGTTGTATGCCTACTCATAAACTCAATTGGATCAAAAAGATTCAACTTAAAAGCTCAAAGCATGCATCAAACAAAATGGGACAGAATCTGTCCAGAAAAACAGCAGCAGCAAAACGTATTTTTCTACCCTACCAAACTTTCTCGAAAAATTCCGAAAAAATTCATGCATACAGAGGATGAAAAGTTGCAACTACAGTTCAAATATGAGCTCATTCGGAGTTACAGAATAAGAATTAAAAATCATACCGTGCACTGACTCGTGCAGGAATAAAATCTCCGAACGCTATAAGCAACTTTTTCAAACCAAAAAGGGTAAAACTTGGCACTTTATTGAAAACTCCAGAACCTAACTAAACAAATCTCTTGTTACAGCAAGAGGACACAAAGAAAATCACACATAAAAATAACCGGGTTGCCTCCCGCAAAGCGCTTTCTTTATAGCCATATAGCTAGGCTTCTTACTTGTTGTTTTATTGTGGACGAAGCTCATGAGGGAGCTTGAACTTTGGTGGTTCCCTCTTCCTTGGAAAGTGTTCCATGCACTTCTTGTGTGGAAACTGAAACTTTACATTCCCTTCCTTTGAATCAATGATAGCACCTGTGGTACGAAGAAAAGGTCTTCCAAGAATAATAGGACTAGAGGTTTTATTCCCCATGTCCATGATTAGAAAATCCACAGGCACAAAAGTCATATGTAACTCTACCATAACATCACTTACTTTTCCCAAAGCATGTTTAATAGAGTCATCAGCAAGTGCTAGTTCAATAGAGCATTTTTCAAGATTTTTCAATTCAAGCACTTCATATAGTTCTTTAGATAAAACAGAGACACTAGATCCTAGATCAAGTATGGCATGGTGTGTCTCTTTTCCAATAGTTACTAGTACCTTAGGTATCCACATATCCCCAAGCTTAGGTGGTATCATAGCCTCTTGGTTGTACCTAGCAATCTTTTCTTTCAAGACATGATTAGCAATATAAGAACCAAAACCTGCTTGGTTAGTGTTGATGGAAGGATCACTTGCAAATTTTTGTAAGATAGATATTAATTCATGCAAGCTACAATTTTCTAAGTCAAGCAAAGGATCCTTGACTTCATTAAGCATTTTAACTTCCTCAACTTCTTCCCAAGCAAGATTCTCATTCCTTTTCTTTAAAGCAAGATTCAAGGCTATTTGGAGGTCATCCTCCTCTTCAACATGATTCTTAATATCCCTATCTAAAGGTTCCAGCATAGAAGATATTCTTTCATTCAATTCCCTAGTCAACTTCTTTTTAGACTTGGCATAGTTCAATATTGTTTCCATTTTCAAAGAGATTCCAGAAAGAGTGTTATTTGTCTTTTTCATCCTAGACTTGGTATGAAGGATAAATGAATGCAAATCATTTTTAGTAGGATAGTCCTCCATAAGTTTGTAGACATAAAGTTGACCTATCCATAGAAGCTTTTAGTTGTTTGATCCCAGTTTCATATTTGGATTCTATAGAATTCCCAAATAAATTTTCCATCAAATTATTAGCATGTGAGGGATTTCCAGAAGCAAATTTTCCACTAGTCAATGAGTCTAGAAAACATTTCGACCAGCCATCTATACCTTTATAGAAGTTTCTTATCACAGTGGCAGGAGTATATTTAATGACACCATTTTTACTAGTGTCCTTAATTCTATACCAAGCATCCATCAATGACTCTCCATAGTATTGACCAAAGTTGTTCATTTCAGCACTAGGATTCATTTTAGCAAGTTTTTTTTTGGTATTTTTAATTTTTTATGCAAAACTGAAATAAATATGATATGATATGCAATGACACTAACAAAACAAATAAATTGCTTTGTAAGTAAAGATGGATAAGATGGTGCTCACGTAGGTGCAACCTCCCCAAGCTTAGGTGTTAGCACAAGTTGGTGACGTTGACTTTGTTGTGAGATGAATGCGATGATGCACACCCTTGGATAAATCTCTCAGCTACGATTCCCCGGCAACGGCGCCAGAAAACGTCTTGATGGTCCCGAAGAGCAAGGCTTGATACCTGCAAAATAAACGGGATTAGGTTGAGACTCCAAGTGCAGAGTGTATAGTAAGTGGAAGACAGTTTTCCCCACGAGGGGTGACTCGAGGGTTTAATATCGAACTCTCGGGGAATCTGAAGTGGTAGATTTATCTTCTTATCCTTCTTTTGGTTACCTACAAAACAAGGTTAGATGTTTTGGTCCTCAACCTCACCTGTGGTTGTCAAGCACAAGGTGTAAGAATGATATCAGGATAGTTATGCAATGCAAACAAGAAATAAATATGCAATGATGGTGGATGCAATGATAAATGATATTTTTGGGTTTTTGAATGATGTATGCAAGATGAAAAGTATTTTTGTATTTTCGGATTTAATGATGGCTGAAAATAGAAAAGTGGTATATGGTGTTGGAAAGGTGTTTCTTATGATTAAAAATGGACTGGGGTTCATGGTTTCACAAATGCACTCTCTCTTTATAAAGTGGTAGACAATGGAACACACACAGTTAACATATGAGATTGCAACACAGGGTTTGATAACAAGTTACTTAGATATATGGGCATCACGTCCTAACATAGAGATCTTTTGGTTATTAACCTCTCTTATACTCCACCAAGATGCGAACTAAATCATAACACCTCAGTAATTAAGATAACTCAGAGTATAGCATTAAGTATCATGACATGAAGTGAAAATAAGAACATGCTAGATCTAGTCATGGAGTAGTGGCAATGGTCACGCCCACATCCCCGGTAGCATGGTATTTTAGTTTATCCCTAGTGAGGTAACAAAGTAAGGTAAAGATACCAAAGTGGATCGCAGAACTTTCTCTCACGTTCACTGCACTAGCCACCCCCCGTTACTCCAACTAATGCACACGTTCCCCCACACACGCTCTCATAAACATGCTTGATCAAAACAAGTAGACAAGAACGGGGTACATAATATGCATCTATACTCATAACTGAAACAAACATTGCAATCTCAAACATATATTAACTCATAAAGATCCACCACAAAGGTATTACAACGGTGACCGTAATCATGTTCAGCAGCTCATACGGTGCTAATTAGTGAAGCTCAAGAGAGGAGAGATACATAAGTTACTTCCACAAACCCATAGTCCAGAGGTGGACTACTCCCTCTTCATCATGGAGACGGTGGAGAAGTCGAGCAGCGCCCCGCCGGAGTTTTCCCCCTCCAATCTGCAGCTCCTGATCTCCGTTTCGGTGTTTCTGTGTTTGTGCGGCGCTCCTTCCAGAGAACGTCGGGGGACCTTTTTTATAGGCGTTTTTAGGTCAAGACGATGTCGGTGGAGAAGAGATCGAAGGCAACGGAGCCACGAGGCCAAATGGGTGGGTCCCACGCGGCTACAGTACCTGGCCGCGTGGGCCACCCCCGTTTGGCCTCGGCCTCCGTTTGTTCGCTTCCTTCGCCCACAGGTCTTCTTCCTTCCAAATATTGACGCCCGTAAATTTCCAGGTGATTTCGTTGACGTTTGGGTCCCTGAAACATTAAAATAAGAAAACGGGGTTTTCTGCCTGTGCAGGGTTAATTCCATAAAAATAGGAAATAAATGAATATTCCCAAAAATCATTATAAAACATTGATATAACCCTTATATGATGCAAATATGATTGGAATATAAGCAATTAAAGTGCAAAGTTCATGTATGCATTTTACATGCATCACCATCTCGGTAACAAGTATCCACCCTCATGCATACTTTTATAGCATTGAACCTTGTGTAGGTTTCATCATGGCATGAAAAGTATTTATTTGAATTTGTTGTAGCTATTGCAAATTCTATTCGGCTCTTATGATACATGTTGCTTTCCTCAATGCATCCCAACCATCTCCTTTCCCTAGTGATATTTGTGATGCTTGTGTTGAGGTTGAAATTGAAGTTCATTATTATACATATGAGAATATTGAGCTATGGGCTATGATCCTAAACAAACATCATATGTGTATATTTTATGACTTCCCTTTGGATATCGTGTTTCTTTTCCTTAGTAACTAATTTTATGTGTACATGTTTCTTTGTGGATATATATCTCATGATTGTTGTACACTTAGAACTTATATACATGAGAGAAATTACATCTTTACTCGATATCCTAATTCTTCGGTGTCACCTCTTTTACTCCGTTTTTTCGATTCTTTGGCGTGACTCCGAAAAGAATTTATTTATGAGTGCATATCCTATTTATCACATCTTGGTGCTCTCAACTTGGTGAATATCTTGCTTGTCTTTACAAGCCAATAATCTTCACCATGGGATATGTCACAAGCTTTGTTTTTCATTTGCATCTTATTGAGCTTGTGAATTCATTTATTTTGTGTTTTAGAGCATACCGCAGGAGTGACGATTCCATGTTTGTACACCTTGTATTCAAATACAATAATTCTAAATTGTGTACAAATATTGGGGAGCTCCTCTATTTTCTTTAAACACTCTTTTGCTCAAATCATAATATCTTGTGTTTATTTGGTTAGTTGGATCTTTTTGATTGCTTACTTTTATTTGGAGAATTGTAAAAAGTTTTCCATATCATTATTTTGCAATCTTTGGACCCTCAATATAGTTTGTGCTCTCTCCAACTATTCATCATTGGATATGTGTATTTGATTTCACTCATATTTTGAGAAATGCACACGTTATGGGGGAGATTATACTATATTGACCTTCTAAGATTTTTCGCCCATTTTGGAAATGGATGCCAATGGGGGAGAAGTTTTATAGGGTTTAAGGGAATTTGGTGTTATTGCTTTTGTTTTGGTCATAAGCATTTACCTTTCATGCTCATGCATCCATGCTTGTTGATTTGCATGGTTGCTTAATTTATTATATAAACCTTGTAAAAGAGATTGTCATCAATTACCAAAATGGGGGAGATTGAAAGGGCATGGCGCCCCCATGTGTGGTTTTGGTAATTAATGACAATCCCTATGGACTAATGGTTGCATTGAGTTGTACTTGTAGTGTTTGTCCATAGACCATGCTTGAACTCCATATGTTGGATTCAAGGTTGATGCCATGATATATTGATATAATGAAGTATTTGGCATCAAGATCATCGAGGTGTATGGATATATACTTGATATGATCAAGAAGAAGAGTATGTGATGACCAAGTTATTATTCGAGGAGTTATCCGATGATTGGTCATATGTGAGTTGAAACATATCGCAAGTATGTCTTGAAGAAAAGGATTATGTGATCATTCATGGTTATCTTCAAGACATCATCTATTGAAAAGAGAAGAAAAGATACAAGGTTGATCAAGATTTTGTTCAACACACAAAGCTACAGGATGTACCAAGTGGGATGATGTATCTCTTGGTATGGTAAGCAATTGTCCATATAGCTTTGTGAACTAACCATGATATGTGTGTGGCATTTATATGTATGGTTAGGTATCTTTCCATGGGCTTGCATCAAAATGAAGATTTCATATAGCCCATGAAGGATGACGTCAAGTGGTGATCGTCATCAAGATTGAGTTGTGCAAGTTCAAGATAAGTATCTCGAAGATATTATATGTTTGAAGCTTGCCACCCATTTGGAGATAATGGTCAAGTGAAGGTGTGCCGATGAGAGGCTCTCCCATAGTTGAGTATGGGGGAGAAATATGTGGATCTTCACAAGCGAAGCGCAATCAAGAAAGGTGGTCCACTTGAGAAGATCAAGATCGCGCCATCATCTAGTCAAGTGGAATGCGCAAGGCAAAGGTATGATCTTGATAGGGTTTCTATTTTACCGGTCTCATGTTGTTAGTCGGGAGACCGGGTTATTGGATAGACACCGTTCTATCAAGAGGGGCTCTCGATTGAGCTTTAGCGTATCAGTTGGAGAGAGCTCAAACCTGTGCATACTTAGCATCATCATCTTTCTTGGTTCTTATTGGATTATCTCTTTATGAGGTTTTGGTGCTTGTTGTGACCTTCATAACAAGCTCAAGTTCACCGAAAACGGATTTCGTATGAAAAACTTGTTGCGTTTTCGGTTTTGGAGTTTCTCCCGGTTCATCTTCTATAGAGAGGTTTCACCTTTCTACATTTGGTTTTATACTCCCTTGTTGGACTATGATTTCCTGCATCATCTTGTCGTGCTCGTTGTGGTGATTCCAACGAGCCCAAGAACATCGAAAACGGAGTTCGGATACTCAACTTATGCTTGTTTAGTGGAGGTGTTCTCTGCAGAATTT
>CAMZMU010000084.1:38446700-38782059 GCA_947311845.1 Poa pratensis
GTCAGTGTACGCGTAAAGTCGGTCCGGGCCGCTTCATCAACACAATGCCGCCAGCAAATGCAAGTGAACGCGAGAGGATAACAAATAAAAGAACGATGCCCTCATAAACTTGAGTTCTAAAACCGTACAACTATATCCCTGCATAGATCGGCTCTGATACCACTAAAGGGGATCGTAGGCAGACAACAAAAAATTTCTTAACAACGATATCCTTATATAATAGCCAGAATCTATTACTATGCAGATATACCGTAACGGAGGAGATCGATGTACATACCCTTGTAGACTGAAAAGCGGGGATTATGCGCCCGCACAAGCGTTGTTGATGAAGCCGACGTAGCCGACCTCAAGGTCGTGAAGACGAGTTCCTCCAAGTGCCACAAGTGTAGCACCTCATAGGTCTACACACGTACGGTGTAGACGACGACCTCCGGGCTCCGATCCAGCCGAGCAACGGAAGCAGAAGACTTGGACCGAAGAAGACCAGCTGCACGGCGGAGTGCGTATGGTGGAGAAAACCTCAACCTCGGCGCAACCCCAATTGCGGAGTCACGTTCAAGGGTGAGAGAGAGAGAGGAATTTCTGGGTGAATTTCCAAGGCATGGGGGCACCACTATATAAAGGGGAAGGAGGGGTGTCACCCTTGCTGACTTAGCCATGTGGGACTATTCCCACATGGTGCGGCCGGCCAAGGGTGGTGCGCCGGCCCTGGTGGGCCCTATTCGGCCCAGCCAGGCCAGCCACCCCCTCTCCCCTCTCCTTGGTGCGGCTCCCCCCTAATGGGCCACTCTTCCGGGAGTTGGGGCTGCCAATAAATTCGAAAATAAATAAATAAAAATATATTTAATCATTAATTCCATTAATTAATATTAAATACATATTATCTAATTTATTCTGGCTCTGAAAACTATTTCGTCGCCATCCGAACTCCATCGGATATGTCCTGGAACACTTCCGGTGTCCTTCTCTCTATTTTCTCTTATGTGTCCAATCTAAATAAACGTCGCCTACCCTTAAGTGTGCCACCCTACGGTTCGGGATCATTCCAGACATGATCGAGACCCGTTCTTCGATCAATGACTATCAGGGAGACATAGATGCCTATGATAGCCCCTGTGCGTCCACGAATATCTTTGTCGCTTGAACCTTTAGACGTCAAGTCTCAAACCTTTTGCCTGGCGATACTTAGTTTGTCCGAGACTCGATCTCCGGCATCACGATATCGAGCTTGATCTCGTTACTTGACAACACTATCTTTACTCGTCTGTGATATTACATCCTCATGACCTAGTCACATGCTTGCAAACTCATTGATGTAATCTCACCGAGTGGGCCCAGAGTATCTATCCTGCTATATGGATTGGCAAATCCCGCTCTTGATCAAACGCCTCAACATATTTCTTTCGGATACCCGAGAGGGACACCTTTATTGTCATCCTCTATAAGGAGTGACATTTGATGCAATCAAAGTACCTTCCAGAAATAGCGATTAAGCATGATCTCGCGGTCGAAGGCGTGAGTACTATGTCCTATATAAATTGGGTATGCGTCCATCACATCATTCATCTAATGATATGACTCCATTATTAATTGACGTCCAAGTCCATGATCAGGAAACCTTGATCATCTGTTGATCTCAATGGACTAGTAAGGAGGCTACTAGGAACCTGGTTGTTTACATACCACAAGTGTATTAATGTTTCCGCTTAATTCAGTTATAGCATGGTATAAATCGTATTATGAACAATCGAGATATGACAAATAAAATATATTTATTAATTGCCTCTAGGACATATCTCCTTTAGTTCGAACATGCGAAAGACATTGGGATGGATATGAAAGAAAATACATGAATCGAACAAGATCGAGGGACGAGGTTTCAAGCTATATATTGATGGGAAAGATAGGGAGGATGTTGTCTTGCCCAACCCCTTTTCAACCCTTTGCATGTAAGAGGCCATATCATGAGGATGGGACCGAAAGACCTTACACTCGCGAAGCGAGGATCACTCCCTGGAAGAGGTTGATTCACTCGTGATGGGATTTTGTAAAAGGAGATCCATGAAGATCCGATCCCTATGACATACTAATTGTACTGTGTATATTTAAATATAGACAAGGGAATAACATGCTCAATATTGCATGAATGTATAAGAACCATGTGAACATGATTATAATTTGAGAGAGCAATAATTCAGTTGTTGCCTGGTGTACTCGCCTCGACAGTTAAGAGGAAGGTGGTGCGAGCTTGCCTCCTATGCATTCATGTCGTGACCTGCGAAACATTTACACCAAAAAATTCTATGTTAAGCACAAACATGGATGGTCCCAATCACATTCCCGTGAGAGCAACCCATTGTCGTCCCTTCACAAGAAAATTCAATCAGGAATCTGGAAGTTTCAAATCGGCCAAACATTATATTTTTAGGGTTCGCGAAGAAAATACTACAAATAAATTTTACTATTTAAATTCAAATTATGGAGTTATCTAGGCCATAAACAACAAATGTTTGAGTGGTGTGTCATAATTTCAGGACCAGTTAGCCGCCTTGTAAAATTCGTTGAAAGCAAACTATTCCTGGGAATAAAGAATAGCAATTTGACCTACGAAGTAGATGGTCCCATGTAGCTATAAAATTGAGAACATAATTTTATCATCCCTCGAAGAGCATGAAATAACTGTAGAAAAAATCTATGAAAATCATGTTTCTTTATTTAACATATTTTGAAAATACAAAAAATAATCATAGTCCTTGAATTGACAAGGCCATGAAGATGCATCCGGAACCCAATCTGGAAAAATGAGTAGTGCATTTCAATACCACGAGGAGGATGAAACATCTAGGTAGTGGGATTTGATAAGTAGTGCATTTCGAAAGCCTAGGTTCAGATTCAAATCGGTGATGGCAGCTTCCTTGAGCATCGCTTTTGGATACATGGCTTGGAGGAGCACAATAGTTATGTGTGTTGTTGATTTGGTGTTTGCTGCTTCTCTAGGTTGAACTTCAGGGGCGCAATGCACACTGTTACCTGTGAGTCCAAGATGATCTTTTTCTTGGGATCGACCAAGTCCTACCACCCACTGGCCAACCTGTCTTAGACACTCAAGGGTGGATGGTCTGTCGACAAGAAGAGTTTGGTTGAAGATTTTTTTTAGGACGTGACCAGCGTTAGTCGTGACACGACTTTGATGTTTAGATTTGGACGAGGCTCTTTTTACGTCGTAGTTGTAGTGTGTATGGTGGCTAGGCTTCAGGTTAGTGTTGTATGCCGACAAGAGTTGGTCGAGATGCTTGGCTATTACTTCCATGAAATATGATACACCCCTCCATGGTTGTATTCTAGACAAAAGAAAAACTTGGTGTAACCTTGGTGTGATAGCACCGAACTCCCATGATTCCATATGAAAGGAAAGCCAGATGCCTCCGCGTATCATTACCGTTACTGACGTAGTATCTCAAGGGCATCTGGTACACATGAACGCTGCCCCTGGCTAGCTAACCACCTAAGGTCCCAAGACTTCTCCAATCTCAGTCTAGCTCTTCACTTCCTTTCATGAAAAAGAAGCATGGATTTGTCATATGAAAAGAATATTTTACTTCATCAAAGCAAGATAATATACATGCATTTGGGCGGCTGCCAAATTTCCCTTGAATCGAATAAAAGTTAGCATCAGATCACCGACAATATTTTACAAAACCTGCCGGCAATTAGTGCCAGCAAGGCATAATCACCGCCAAAAGATTCTTCCGCAACTGCAAGAAATTCCACTGGAACCGGATTCCAAGAAAATCTCCACAAGCATAATATAAAATCGCGTCCTAGCAAGTATTTTTTTTTAGAAACAAGGCAAAAGATTTGCCTATTTCATTTATTAAGAAGAAGAGTTTTAGGTTACAAAACAAGCCAAGAGGCTTGGAGAAAAAACTCCTACTCTTGTGGCATGAGAGAGCTCAAATGTGTCCCACAAAGCGGCATTCCGCTTAATACAAGTAAGGACCGAGGAAGGCATGGAAGCAACACTCCTAAAAACACGCGCATTACGCTCGTTCCAAAGTTCCCAAGCGGTACGGGAAGGGCGGCACAAACATAAGCAAAGCGTGCACTTTTAGCTCACCTCCATCATGAAGATGAATTCCCTGAGAATAAAATCTTTTGATTGTGGGGATTATTCTCGCAATAAGTAATCTAACAAGAATCAAACTGTAGTGACAACAACGATGGTTTTCCCTTCTATCTCTAATTGAAAAGACACGCATATCAAAGAAAAGAAATCATGAAGGACGCTGTTAAAACTTCTGTATAGCACATCACGACTCTTAGTAATGTTGATTATCTTCAAACAGGAGTACAGGACTATAATATCGTATACAAAACTGAAACTGCTTGAAGAAATAATTATGTACACTTCACTGTCGCCATACTTTTCTCATAGTTGCAGACTTCGTTCACAAATTTATTTGCCTGGATTTAGCTGAGTGGCTTCTCCACATAGACATAGGTATCGATACCCCATCAGGCTTTATTCGGTTCCAGGGGGAGCAATCCCCACGCGAAACTAAACCCCCCAGGGGTTGGGTGATCCCCACATGTCACCCACTTCCCCCGATCCCACGAATCTCTTTTCCCCGACCTGAGCTGTGCGTTCGGTTAAACCTCTTGCTTTGTGGATTGTACGTTTCTGAATAAATGCAGCTCGTACATCAACTTAATCACGTCAGTTTTCTCATATGATTTCAATTCTGTGAGCAAAAGTAACGTGTCGTATACCATACCAACTACTGTACATATCCAATACAAGCATTTATCTTAACCAGCATCATTACAAACGGAATTCTGGGAGGATAGCAAGATTACAAATCATCTCAAACTGAATTCTGGGCAAGACTACAAATCATCTCAAACTGAATTCTGGGAGGATAAAAAGACTACAAATCATCTCAAACTGAATATAAAACTCTAGAGCCAATCATCAGAAACATACATAAGCTCCAAACAGCTAGCAACTTTGAATATAAAATTCGAAATCATATTTTCTAACATAAACTTGGTGAAATACCAGCACAAATAATCTCAAACAAACAGATCGATACCATCAGCAACTCCAAACAGCAAGTATCTGATACCATCAGCAACTCCAAACAGCAAGTATCAGAGACATAACAAAGTTCAACAGATAAACACAAGAATTTATCGCCACGACATCCTTGTCTTTCTTCTACTGGAGCTTTCTCATACAGAACTCTTGTTCCTTGCCCTCAAGATTGTACCTATAATGTAAAGATAAAAATTAGAAATAAACTACAGGTTTAGAACAGGTTTCACTTGGTGAATGCAAGAATGCAAGGATGCTGGTCGTCATTATTCTTGTTATGTCTCCTTATTTTTGTCCATTGGTTTCACTCATTCATTCATGGTGATGATAAATTGACACATCAAACAATACCACAGATGTACATACAGTAGCTTTTCTAGACTGAGAGCTACCCAACAATTTACTAACCTATTATTCTCCCTAACCAAGCACTAATTCAATCCAGAGAAACAAAAAAAAAGAGAAATTCTGAACAAAGATCTAAGTGCAGCACCTACGAGCAGTGCCTGATGAACTCCTGACCTGACGTGAACTGACCTAAGCTACTACTGAATTTAACCACACGACCATGCCTGATGAACTCCTTAATTTAAGCAAGAATGCAAGCATTGTAAAAATACTAGCAGCAACAAAATTTTGTTTAGTTGCCTACCAAACGCAAGTTATGAAGGCTGAGCACATATAGCAGGAAAAATGGTATACCATATATCAGGAAAAGTTGATGACATGATCATCTCTATATCTCTCAGGTAGTATGTTCTAACAGGCTATAACTCAAGAGTGAAGATTGGACCAGGGAGACAACTTACTGACAATGTCTGTAGCTAGAAGAGAATCACCAATTCTAAGGAAGAAGAGAATCACCTTTGCTATGACATTTCAAGGCGCAGCCACATCAGAGCAACCTCCAGGTCTGCACACATGAAGAGCTCGTGGTTCACTGCATTTTTGAAGACCCCAAGAGCTTTCACCTTCTCCTCCTTTGAAACTTCCATTGTGTCAAGCCTTGCGATGCAGTTCTTTATTGAGAGCATCCACTGAGGTCTCTCCAATATGAGAGTGTATGACCTCTACAGAACTGACCTCTGGATCGATCTCCACTTGCACTTGTGGTGGCTGTTGGGCTCGCTGGGTTGAAGTGAAGTTGTAGGTCCCCTCGGCTATTTGTCCATCATATAGCTCTCCCAAGGCATCAAAATGCGGGAAACCCTTGGTTCAGAACTTTCCTATCTTTGGAAATGACTGCAAAACAGAAACATACACATGAGTAATGCAAAACAGAATTGTGTAAGGAGCAAAGGAACTTAAGATGATGAGGTTGTCCCATAGCTCTTCTCCAGCTTCAATCCTCGACCGCTTCTCATTCCACGAAACTCCGCTTTGGTGTCTTGCCTCCTTGAGCATCTTGTATTCTCTTTTGAGTTCCTTCTCCTTCTCTTGGATTTGCAGCTTGGTGTAATTCACGTATGGATGTTGTTCGTGGAATTTCATCACGATTCTGTTCCAGGTTTCGGATGACCACCCGTTCTGACCCTTGTGTTCAGGAGTATTGTGCTCGTGGAATAATTATCATGCACACTCCAACTATTCAGCAATACTTCTGTAATGCAACTAAGAATTTGATGCTACTGAACTTTTAAGTGTAACAAGCACATATATCTCAATGAACAGCAGCAGAAGAATCTGGTACGTATGTACAAAGTAATCAGGAATAAGATAACCATTCAGATGATCAGAGACAGCTCTAATCAGGAATAAAAAACGGCTAACGATTCAACCAGACAGGTTTAAGAAAAGGAAACTATTAAGTTCACAGGATGTAGACTATTTTAGGCACAGGAGCAGACTTAGCATGAATGGATTTAAGACAGAGAACACCCAGCATCACTACATTTCGATAGACATACTGTACATGCTTATACACTTCAGAGAGTGGCACCAATAACTAGAAGGTTATTACTATCATCCATAGACAGAGAACTATCATCCATAGATTGCTGCAAGTACTACCATCCATCGATAGACTACAGAAGCATGCTCTAAAAGAATCATAACTCGAGTGCACAATGACTAGCGAAGGGGTAAAGTTTCAGTACTACTACAGGATGTGTTAAACATGTACTGGTAATAAGAAGATCGCTACACAATCTCCAGATAGAAACTAAGCAAGAAGATCTCTACACAATCTCCAGAAAGATAGCTACACAATCTACAGGAAGGGTAGGAGAACATCCCCTTCCCAAATCCATGCGCCCTGCTACTCCTCCGTCGAGATCAACCTGAGAGGGAGAGAGAGGGATAGAGAGAGAGAAGCTGACTACCTTCTCCGGTGTGCGGCGGCGAGGGACTTTGCGGAGGCCGGTCGGGTTCTTGGTGGCGTCTAGGTCGAGGCAGGGAGGCGATGCAGGGGAGCGCCCGAGTCCTACGTCGCTGAGATCCACGCCGACACGCCGCCGACTTTCCTCCGCCGCCGATATCAACGCCGACACGTCGCCGACCTTCCGCCGCCGCCGGCTGCCCCTCCGAGTCGCAGGAGAAGTTTAGGTCGGGACTCGGGCGAGAGAGAGAGAGGAGACGCGTGGATTTGTTCCACGGGATAAGAGACGAGTTCACTTCTCTGCGAATTTGACCGGGGTCGGGGCGGAATAGGGCGGGATGGAATCCCTCCCGGTTTAACCGAACGGTACACACGAGGGGGCCGGGATTTAATCCGTGCGGGTCGGATCCCGGTTGACCCATGGGGATTTTGCCCCGATCCCGACCGGGTTGGGCGGAACCGAACGAGGCCTCAGATGGAATGGCTGTTTAATGTTGCTAGGCATCAACACATTAAAGTTGTCGGTTGCTGTGGATATATGATCATGATGTAGGAATTGTCTTGCAATGTTTTTATATCTACCACATTTTCGAAATTGAATGGTGTGCAAGTATTATGGAAATAACATGGAATTATTAATGAAGTTGTATTTCTTCACTACTAATAAACAAGCAAACTTGGCAGGAAAATAAGATCCTAACCGTCCGTACACCTCCATCTAATGGTTCCGATTCATTTGTTCTCCCTCCCATAAATCACGGCACGGACGCAATCGTAATCATCAGAAAACTTTCCCTTAATGCCCTTGTACTGCCTCATACGCCGCACCTCTCCCTGATAGATCTAGCAGTGACGCCGCATCGGCGCTCTCGATTCTTTCCTTATGTACCCGAGGAGAATCAGACTTGGTGTCTTTGTTGCTCCAGTAGCTTAAGCAGATGCCGGGGTTCAACTGGTTTGTGACGCCCACGGCATGGGCACCGTGTGCGGCCGGCCGGAGTAAGTGCGAACCAGCCTACGCCTCCTTGTCGCATCGACCTCTGCTATCAGACCCGTATAGACACCAGCATTGACATGGGTATGCCTATTGGGTACCCTACCGTGAGAGTACCTGGTGCACGTATCGACTAGGCCCAACTATCAGAGCCTACATGAAGCCCATGAAGGGAGGCCCACGAAGATGGAGTATCCTCCAAGTTTGGCGAAGCAATAGTCGGTTTAGAGTTTCCTTACTTGTAAATCGAGTCGGTTACGAACACCCGAGACCCAGCCTATTATTTAAGGACTGGGAGGGCCATCGAACCAGACACGTACTTTCAGAGCCACAAAACCCTAGCGAGATCGACATCTCGCCGGGACCTTGTAACCATCATATTCACAAAGCAATAACAGACAGGCAGGACGTAGGGGTGTTACCTCCACACGAGGGCCCTGAACCTGGGTAAAATCTTTGCCCTGCTTGTCAGCCGACGATACTTCCAGCTCTACCACGTTCTCTCCCCCATATTCATAACCTAGGGACCTTAACCATGGGTCTTGATGAGTCTACCCCTCGTCAAGTGGCGCCGTCTGTGGGAAAGAATAGCGCTGGACTCGAAGTTTCGCCGGTCCCAACAGCAAACGGCAAATCGCCGATCACACCAGCAAACGGCAACTCGCCGATCTCATCTGCAAACGGCAACTCGCCGGCCATGTCAGCAAACAGCAACTCGCCGATCCAGGCGACACACGGCGACTCGCCGATCCACTCGAAAAGCGGCAGCCTGCCCGCTTCACCTGCAAAAAGCGCATCTGCTCTTCCAATGAATTTCAATCCGCACTCGCCGGAGCTTCAGGAGGCGTTTTCCGGCCTTGAATCAGGTTTGAGTTTAACTGTTGGAGCATTCAATTTTTTCGTAAACAATCTTGGCACGCAGGACTCGACAGATCCGCAACAACTGGCGCTGGGCGCACTCGAGGCTCCGTCGACTGCGCTCGCCCCGTCGTCGATTCCTGAAGCCTGCTCGCCCGCAACAACCATGTCGACCGGCGAGATCGACAGGTTCATGATGACGGAACTCCAAGGCGAGGAGGCAGAATCAGCATACCGCACAAGCAACGTCGACTTCAACCTACCACTCGACGAGAGTTTCGACTGCGGGATCTCCCTCGATGACTTCTACGAGCCCGCGATTCATAACGACAGCAACGTCGACTCGGAGATCTTCACCAACACCAACCTCGACTCAGAAATCCATAATGGCTTCGCCAACACCGAGATGAGCATAGGCGATGAGCACATCGACAACGAGATTCGCCTCGAAGATCTACTCGATGAACATACTGGCTCTGACATGAGCCTCGACGGCGACGTCGAGTCCATGACTGGAATCGACAGCACATACACCTGTCCACGGGTCACGCCCCATCAGGTCTACGTGGCCTTCTCCGCAGAATCATCCGCAGACGCAGCCGCTCGCAGGCCTGCACAATTCCCATGCACGGTAACCATGCCGGATGGGGTCACAACCTTGACAATCACGGAGGAGATGGCAGCAAAAGCAGATAAAGTCATAAAGGAGTGCACAATGATGCCACCAAATTCCACCCCAGAGGAGATGTTGACCTTCCAGTACTTCAACTGGCAGGAGTCAATTCGACTGCAAAACTACCGAGCGACGCTCGAAGAGCGCAAAAGGCAAGCCAGCCTCTCGAGTGCCCGAAGAAGGGAGCAATCCCTCGGGTCCACAATGCAACCAACCCCACGACCTAGGTCGCGGTTGGCAAGCCTTCCAGAACATGAAAGGGTAGCAATCACCCGTAACCTGTCGTTCATGACAGAGGACGCTAACGGAATCCCAGTGCCCAAAACTGCTGCGGGTGCATTATTCTCCGTAGGTGCTTACCTCAAGGCAATGCAACCTCCGGCGAATGACCCTAACGCAGCCCTGCATCGCCAACAACTCAAATCGCTAGCTCTAGCGGCACAGGCTATACAGCCAGAAGACAAAACTCCAGCAAGGAATCGCGATCGCGACATAGTCGACTCACGACACGCAGCACATCATCGCAGTGGTCGCAGCCACCACTCGGATGAAGGAAGGAGAAGCACGCGCCGGCACAGGTCCAGCAGAAGCAGATCTCGAAGATCCTATAGCAGCGATTCATACTCTGATCGTGAACCAGAGCCATGCGGAGCATTGTGCTTCACTCGACGCATCCGTGAGACGCGGATGCCCAAAGGTTCAAGTTGACAGGCGAACAACCCAAGTACAACGGTCGCCAAGAACCTTCGGGTGGCTAGAAGATTACAGACTCGCCGTGGCATGCCAGCGTGGCACGAACACCACGGCGATGCAGTACATACGACTCATGCTCGAAGGAACTGCCCGCGACTGGCTCAAGGCGCTCCCTCCATCATCATACGACTCGTGGGACGATTTCCGCAGAGACTTCATCAAAAACTTCGAGCCTCTATGTGAGCGCCCGAAGACATTCGAAGAATTAAGGGCATGCACTCAACGATCAGACGAGTCGTTGAGATCATACATACGGCGGTGGACCGAAATACGCAATTCGGTTGGCAAAGTGTCAGAAGACAGGGCCATGGATGCCTTCATACAAGGTCTCGCCAGGAAGGACTTCAAAGAGGCACTGGTCGTGAAAAGCCAACCTCCCTGGCTGACCTCATCAAAGTTGCGACTGAGTGGGCAGATGGAGAGGATTCTGTACGCAGATCCCGTGCTTCCCCACCACGCGACAACTACGAAAGCGGCAGTCGAGGCCGCAGAGATTCATACAGAGAAGATCGCAGGCGCAAACGTTCCAAACGTCCTTACGACGATAACAGACCCGAGTTCATGGCGGCTGGATACACACAACCCGGGAGGACCAAGATAGAAGCAATCGACGCTCGGATGATCGACGGGACAGTCGAGATCGCGAGCAGCGGAGCGACAGCTACAAAAGGCAAGAATGGCGCAAACGCAGCGACGCAAAACCCGAGCGGTCATTCGAGGAAAAGATGGACGACTGGTGCAGATTCCACCTCTTCAAGGGGGACGACGGAAAACTACGCTCCAATCACACCCTAAGGAACTGCAGGGAATTCGACCAAATGGCGACTGACTACATGATACGACTCAAAGGTACGGCCCAGCACCTGCTCAGCCCACGCCTGCACCCGTACCACAGCCGAACGCTGTGCCCGCTCTCATGGCGCCACAGCCGCCACCGCAACCACCACCACAGCCTGCTCCAGGCGCAAACCTCGCAGGTGCCATACAACCCGTACTACGGGCGGAAGATGATCAATATCCACAGCCCCACGGGCAGATGTACATGATACAAAAGGGTCGCCCCTCCAACAGGCAGCAAAAGCTAATCACTCGACAGGTGAACATGGCTGTCATGGCACCTCCTGCCGTGCCCGAATTTCTGAAGGGATCGGAAACCATCATAAGCTTCAGTCGAGAGGATCATCCCCCAGCTGTAGTTCGACCAGGGCACGCGGCTCTGGTACTCGACGCGCAAATAGGAGGCTACGCCATGACCAAGGTCTTCATGGATGGAGGCAGCGGCATAAACATCATCTTCGCGGACACGCTCCGCAAAATGAACAGGTCAGTCGAAAACCTCCCAAAATCTTCAAATACCTTCCACGGTATCGTTCCTGGCAAAGCAATTAGCCCAGAAGGCACCATACAACTCGACGTTACGTTCGGGGACAAAAGCCACTTCAGGACAGAGTCGATTGAGTTCGAGGTCGTCGACTGGAAATCACAATACCATGCTATTCTTGGTCGCCCGACGTTTGCTCGATTCATGGCGGTGCCACACTACGCGTACCTCACGCTGAAGATGCCAGGACCAAAGGGAGTCATCACTGTCCGTGGAAACTTTCAAAGGTCCGATGCTTGCGACCGCGAGTTCAGCAAAATCTCCGAGATGTTCGGGGTGGAAGAATCACTCGCCGACTGGCGATTTCCAACGACCGCACACTCCTTCCGGAGCATAAGAAGTTGGCAGTCGACAGATCCTTCAATGCTACAAATGACACAAGGTCGCATCAGGTGCACCCGACCGATCCGTCCAAGACAGTCAATATCTTCGAGCCTGCCTATCGCATAGGAAGGCGCGCTCGTCGAATTCCTCCGTGAGAACTGGGAAATATTTGCGTGGTGTCCAGCCGACATGCCAGGTATTCCCAGGGAATTCGCCGAGCACTCTCTCCAATTGTTTCCAGATGCAAAGCCAGTCAAGCAAACGATGCGTCGAATCTCCGGCCCAAAGCGAACCGCAGTCGAATCTGAAGTCGACCGGTTACTCGCAGCAGGATTCATTAGGGAAATCAAGAAATCACAATGGGTGGCCAACCCCGTACTCGTAGAGAAGAAGCATACAGACATCCTTCGGATGTGCGTGGACTTCACAGCGCTGAACAAGTGCTGTCCAAAGGATCACTTCCCGCTACCCCGAATCGACCAGATCGTCGACTCCACCGCCGGATGCGCACGACTCTCCTTTCTGGATGCTTACTCAGGTTATCACCAGATAAGGATGAAGCAAGAAGACGAAGAAAAAACGGCGTTCATAACCCCACTCGGGGTCTACTGCTACACAACTATGCCCTTTGGGCTCAAAAACGCGGGTGCAACATACCAGCGCATGATGCAGGACTGCCTCAAAAAGCAAATGGACGCAACGTCCAGGTCTACGTGGATGACATTGTCATTACCACAAGGGAAGAACACACACTACTCGACGATTTGAGGGAGACGTTCGCAAACCTCAAACGCTTCCATATCAAGCTCAATCCTAAGAAGTGCACGTTCGGCGTTCCAGCCGGGCAGCTCTAGGGTACCTAGTCTCTGCCCGTGGAATCGAAGCAGACCCGGAGAAAATACAGGCCATCCTCACAATGCAAAGGCCTTCAAAGCTTCACGATGTGCAGAAACTAGCAGGACGAGTAGCAGCGCTCAGTCGATTCATCAGCAAACTGGGTGAAAAGGCTCTACCATTCTATCGACTGATGAAGAAGGCGGACAAGTTCGAGTGGACGCCAGAAGCTGAAGCAGCCTTCACAGATCTCAAGCGGATCCTCACAAGCCCTCCGATCCTCGTCGCACCTAAGGAACGGGAACCACTCTACCTGTATGTCTCGGCTACAAACAGGGTGGTGAGCACCGTACTGGTAGTCGAACGCATGGAGGAGGGGCACATCCAAAGCATACAACGTCCAGTCTACTACCTGAGCGAGGTTCTCTCCATATCAAAACAGCGGTACCCGCACTATCAAAAGCTGGCATACGCTGTATTCATGTCCTCAAGGAAGTTGACACACTACTTCACCGAGCACCCGATCACCGTGGTAAGTAACTCAGCAATCGGTGATATCCTCACAAACCCCAATGCAACGGGTCGAGTCGCAAAATGGCTCATCGAGCTGGCTCCAAGAGACATCAAGTACGAGCACCCGAAGGCTATCAAAGCACAAGTCCTACCCGACTTCACAACCGAGTGGATAGAGGCCCAATTACCTGGAGCACCAGACGTGTCCAATTCCTGGACCATGTACTTCGATGGGTCCAAGAAACACGAAGGCGCAGGCGCAGGCGTCATCCTCATATCACCAAAAGGGGACAAGCTACGTTATGTTTTGCAGATGGGATTCAAACTACCCTCCAATAACGAGGCTGAATACGAGGCTCTGATCCATGGCATGCGGATGGCAAAAGCACTTGGGTGCACTCGATTGATGATCTACGGCGACTCCAATCTCGTGGTGCAGCAAACAATGAAGGCCTGCGACGCAATCGCGGACAACATGATCGCTTATCGCGACCTGTACAACACACTGGAGGGCAGCTTCGAGGGCTGTGAGTTGAGGCACATAGGAAGGGAAAGTAACGAAGAAGCAGACATGCTAGCCAATCTTGGCTCAACTGGCGCACAAATTCCACCTGGTGTCTTCCTCGAGCGCATCGAACACAGATCTATCAAGGAGAAACGAGAGCCTCCTCCGTCGACTACGCCAGCCAAAAGCAAAGCGCCTAGCACAGAGGACCCCCCAGTCGAGGTACTCTCATTGAGCCAACTTGGACTCAACCTTTTCTGGCTTACATACTCCGCGGCGAGCTACCAGATGACATAACCGAGTCCCGACGCGTGACTCGAAGATCAAAAGCATACACCGTTATCAACGGCGAGTTATACAAGCGCAGCATATCAGGTATGTTCCAAAGATGCATCGCATTCGAAGATGGCCAAGCCATACTTCGAGACATTCATGCAGGTACCTGTGGGCATCACGCCAGCAGTCGATCACTCGTAGCCAAAGCCTTTCGCGCAGGGTTTTACTGGCCTACAGCACTCAAAGACGCGGAGGACATAGTCAAAAGGTGCGTCGGCTGCCAGAAATTCGCAACAAGGCCGCACGCACCCGCATCGGCGTTGAAGACATACCGCTGGCCTGGCCTTTCGCCCAATGGGGGCTCGATATGGTTGGGCCACTCAAAAAATCATCGCATGGCGGGCATACTCACCTACTGGTGGCAGTCGACAAGTTCACAAAGTGGATCGAGGCGGTCCCCATCACAAATTCGACTGCTACTACGGCAGTCAACTTCATAAAGAGCATCATACCGCTTCGGTGTCCCAAACAGTATCATCACTGATAACGGCACAAACTTCACGGCTGAGGAGTTCAAAACCTTTGCAAAGAGCAGACATTACGCTCAACTACGCATCCGTGGCACATCCACAATCCAATGGCCAAGTCGAAAAGGCCAATGGACTTGTGACGAGTGGGATCAAGAAGCGCCTCCTGGTGCCACTCAAAAGAGCTGCGGGTGCTTGGGTCGAAGAACTACCATCTGTGCTATGGAGCCTACGCACAACTCCCAACACTTCTACGCAGTTCACCCCATTCTTCATGGTCTACGGTGCAGAGGCAATTCTGCCATCAGATGTAAGGTTCAATGCGCCACGAGTTGAAGCATACAATGAAGAAGACGCGGAAGAAGCACTCGAAGACGCAGTCGACTTGCTCGATGAGGCGCGCGACACGGCCTTGGCCCGCACAGCTGTTTACCAGCAGGACCTTCGCAACTACCACAGCCGTCGACTGCGCACCAGGTCCTTCGTCGTTGGCGACCTGGTTCTTCGACTGAAGCAAAAGAAGGTGCACAAGCTCGCTTCCCCATGGGAGGGTCCCTTCATCATCACGGAGGTCCTTGGTGGAGGCGCATATCGACTGAAGCACGCGAAGACAGGCGAACTTCTCATAATCCTTGGAACGTTGCGCATCTGCGCCGTTTCTACGCATAAAGTGCTCACAGTCATACAATGTAATAGGCTATATGTCGGATGGCTGCAGGTTTCAGACGCGCTCTTTTCCTTACCAGGGTACCTAAGGGGACTCTAACACCCCTAAAATTCAAACCTAAATTTAGCGGTGTTTTCTGACGCCTGAAAAACTTTTCTGTTTTCCTAAATGTTTCTGCAAATATTTTGGGGATGATTTGACTTTGGAATTGCTCTCCCAAAATTTCCCGGTGATCCATGAACCCCTCCAAAGCCCGTGGTAATTTTGTTGCCTAAGTTTTCTCTCGAAAACCCTAGCCCGACTATCGAACCGTTTAAACCCTTTTCCTCCACCCACAAAAAGGGAACCTATTTCCATAGCCAGGTAAATTCCACTAAAAATACCAGAGGACTCCCAGATCCATATAAAGACATCCCATGCAAAAATATTGCATACTCCAATGCAATATTTCCAAGTTAGACATTATTTTCCGAAATGCCATTTCTGATCCAGAAATTAGCTAGACACCTTACACTCCACCAGAAATTATGCCATTTTGGGAAGGTGCATGATTTCCTCCTGAACATTATGGTTCTAATTCTCTTGTTAACCATTATGGTTGAGATGTTATGCCACCCTCCTGCAAATGCTTTGGGCCATAAAATGCAGGATTAATTTTCTAAAAGATATTTTCTCAGTGCAGCAAGTTCTTCTATCTGTATGCTAGTACCTCTGCAATTCTATCTGTGCTGCAAGACCAGGTTTGTTGCAGCTGAGAAAAGTTCAGAAATGAAAATCTTGTTCCAGTTCATCAGAGGAGACAAATTTGATACATCTACTAAGTTCAGTACAGAAGGGAAATTACAGAATCAAAGGATACAAGTTCTACTCCAACATAGAACACTACAACTAACTCAGTGCAGATGCGAAGGCACCCCAGAAATTCTACTCCCTCTCAATCTCAGGGGCATCGCTAGAAGATGAGCCTGGCTCACCCGAAGCCGAGTCGCGAGCCGCGCGACGGCGATGGACGGCTCGAGCGACTGGCTCACCTCCAGCTGGAAGAGCGGCCACCTCAGCCACGGCGGCGCAGCCTGCCCCTCCGCCGCAGCTTGCTCCTCCGCCGCAGCCGCCAGCTCCGCCGCAGCATCAGCACCAGCGCCAGACCACCAGTTGCACAGGCCGAAGATCAGGAAGACCACCGCCGCAAACAGCAGTCCGCCCACCACCGTGGACGAGATCCCGAAGAGCGCGACGATGATCACATGCTCGATGAAGCCCGCCCTATCCAGCATCTCGACGTAGGCTCTGAAGAAGCTCTGAACGAAGCCCATGGTTGCGATGAAAGAAGAGGGATTTCGGAGATATCTGGTTTATAGCTGGAGCTCGGACGCCGCTCCTCGACACCGCACGCGGGAAAAGAGAAAGAATCGCGAGCAGTGGCGCGAAACCATCGAGGACATGTTCCCCAAAGCCGTGATGGCCGCGGCATCGACGGACCGCACGCGCAGCAGTGCCGCAGTGGAGTGCTCGCGCACTGGGAACCACGTGTACAGAGTGAGAGAGAGCGAGGAAGAAGAAGAGAGAAAGGAAGAAGGAGACTGCCAGGTGGACCCCGGTCCACATGTCAGCGAGTAAGCCGATAGCCACGGTTTGCCTCTATCCCTTTCTCAGGAAAATCTTCCCCTCGTCTCTCCAGTGTTTCTTTTAGGGAAAATCTTTACAAAATGATTTTGGGAAATGGCCTATCCCACAGTGTCTGTGAACCAATTATTGGTGACACGGATATTTTCTTTTAAAAAAGAAACCTTTTGGTTTTCTAAAACCTGTGTAAACGTGAAAATGTTTATGCAGCTTTTCTAAAACAAAACCCTAGGCAAGGGGTATGATTAGGATATCCCTCAATAATTTGGTTTTATAAAATGGTGGTTAATTCTTTACCCAAGAAAATCTTTGGTTGTTGGTTGATGGTTTGGTTGTAGATCTTGGTTATATTGCCATGTTTGTGTTGAATTGAGCAAAACCATAGATTTAAATTTTTAACCATGGTGCTAGATCCTATGGTGATTGATTGAGTGAGCCCTGCCATGCCATCTTTTAAATGCATTAAGTATGGTAGAATATCATACTGTTTTAAATAAAATCTTGTGGAGTGTTAATCTCGTGAGTGTTAAAACTCTAATATTTTGCCGAAAAGTTTTTAAATGGGGTATAAATGGATCGTTCAAGAATTATCTTGTATAACCTCCTTAATCTCGAGGACGAGATTCTTTTAAGGGAGGAGGTCTGTAACACCCCTAAAATTCAAACCTAATTTAGCGGTGTTTTCTGACGCCTGAAAAACTTTTTCTGTTTTCCTAAATGTTTCTGCAAATATTTTGGGATGATTTGACTTTGGAATTGCTCTCCCAAAATTTCCCGGTGATCCATGAACCCCTCCAAAGCCCGTGGTAATTTTGTTGCCTAAGTTTTCTCTCGAAAACCCTAGCCCCGACTATCGAACCGTTTAAACCCTTTTCCTCCACCCACAAAAAGGGAACCTATTTCCATAGCCAGGTAAATTCCACTAAAAATACCAGAGGACTCCCAGATCCATATAAAGACATCCCATGCAAAAATATTGCATACTCCAATGCAATATTTCCAAGTTAGACATTATTTTCCGAAATGCCATTTCTGATCCAGAAATTAGCTAGACACCTTACACTCCTCCAGAAATTATGCCATTTTGGGAAGGTGCATGATTTCACCTCCTGAACATTTCACTCCATTGCCCCAACCTCATTTGAGCAATATTTGAGGTACTTCCTTTGTAATGCCCTTTTCATGCCTTTTTGCAATTCCCAAAGGAACCCCTATTTGTATGTCTCCAAAAATTCTAGGAAAATTAGGGAGTGATCCCTAGGCAGTGTGTAACCCATTTGTGCAAAAATATTTGGGACCTTGCTAGGAAAATGTTGGACTTTTTCCTGTGCAAGTTTCTGCCCTAAAACCCATTTGTGTTCAAAAACACACCAAATGATTTTTGTAGTGGGAAGTAAGCACCTAGATGCAAGCACTAGGAGAGCCTACACCTCTGGACCAAGTATTGTTCAAACCAAAAATGGTTTGCCTCTCCAAACAACAAATTTCAAAATAGTCCAGTACTGTTTTTCAAAAAAATTTAGTCGCACCAACTCGAGAATTTGCAAAAACTTTGTTCTGCAAAGTTGTTGGAAATTCAATTTTGCACAAGGTGAAGTGATTAGTTTTTCTTCTAGAGCCCTGGGGTGAGAGAACCATCGCGATGCCGATGTTGGCATGCCCTCTGGCTTGACCACCACCAGCATAGCCGTGCACAAACAGCGCCGCCGCACTGCTCCTCCGACCCCTGCTGTTCCCGCGTCCCAGCCCAACCCGGCCGCGACCCAGCCCTCTCCTGCTCCCCTGGCTCGGACCAGCGCCGCCCTTATCCCCTCCCTGTGGAGGGAAAACGTCATGGGTGACCTCGGTGGCCATTGATGGCAGCACCGGCCACCACCTAACTCTCCTCCTCTCCCTCTTTATAAGACCACCTCCAAGCAGCCCCGAGCAAGCCCTAGCCACTCCTCTCCATTCCCTATCCCTGCTCTCCCATTCGGTGCCCGCAAGTGAGAGAGAGCACACAAAGTTTTGCCCACCATGGCCACCATGGCCGGAGCTTGGGCAAGCTCGTGGGAGGCCACCCCCGGCCCTGGTTCCAAACTCCCCGGGTCCGTCCCGCCGCCGGCCGGCCTCCGGCGCGCTCCCGGCCGTCCCCGGCCGATCCGAGCTGCTCCAGTACGGGTTCTGGAGGTGGGAGACGATGGATGGATCGATCCCCTGTCGTTTCTTTTTTTCCTGGTTCCAACCGTTTTTCCAGCCCAGTCCAGCACACAGCGCACAGGAGCAGGCCGGCCTGCCAGCGGCCCAGCCAGGCTCAGCGCAGTGCACAGCACAGCAGCGGCCCATTTGCGGCCCAAACTGTTTTTTTTCGCGCAGAACTTTTTCTTTTTCCTGCTGGACGGATTTTCAAACGCCACAACTTTTGAACCGTAAGTCCGTTTTCAGTGATTCAAATTTCTAAATCTTCGTCTCGACGAGCTCTTTCCGGTGGTACTGATTTCATCTCATTCCAAAATACTTCTATGAGGTGCCCTTTTTGTACGGGCATTCCGCAGTCCGTGGAACGGGGCTATCGCTGCCCTACGCCGCGGAACCAACCGACCTCTCCAAGCCCAGTGGATCCCCGTCTTCGCAGGCAAGCTAACCACTTGCTATGAGCCATCCTGCAATGCTTGTTTGTTTGATTGCTTAATACCATGCGGGTGTATGTCTGTCTTCTGTTATATTGTTATGTCTGTCTGCTATTATCGTTGCATGTCTGTATGTTGTCCGTATTTTATATGAGCCTTGTATTGTTGTATGTATATCATGTTGCATTTAAATTATTGCACTACTTTATAACTGCTTATCTGTGCATCACTCACATTCCCGAGACAATGGCCGGTGTACCGCCTCAGTCGAAGGAATGGGGGAATTATTACAACTGTGCGTCTCGCGCTTGCGGGGCTTTGTTTGCTTCTTTCTTCTTCGCCGAGGTGAGGAGCGGACGAATATCGTCTTATGATCCTCGGAGTTGTCGCCAAAAGAGTTATTTGCCTTGTCCCTCCGTCAAATATGGTTGGCATAGACCCTCCGGACTGCGACGCTTGGGAGCTGACTTTCCATTTGGTTCTTTTTGCCGACATTGCTGACACCACGTCGGGGTAACCCTCGAGTGGAATGGATGCTCTCTCATTTTTATGAGTGCTTTTCGGTTCATTCTTTTACGGTGACACGGCCGGGTCTCCCGCCACCGTCATCCGTTTGAAACATTATGCTATTATTCTGTGAACACTAACCCCGAGTGACACCGGCCGGGTCTCCCGCCACAGTCACCCGGGTATTATTATTATCGTTATGTTGTTATCTATGCATGCAAGTATTATGTTGCTAATGGCTTGTTGTTGTTGATATGTGATATTGATGTCGTGATTATTTTGCTGGACTAATCCTCTGTTTTGTGACTTGTGGTGATGAACTGGATTAAATGAAACATCCCTCCAAACAACGATAAGGTCTATTCATAGTGCCACTAATCTGAACCTTTGCATGCGATACCACCGTTGTCTCATGGAAAACCGTGACCTAGTAGGTTGTTGAGCCCTTCTGTGCCATCCATTGGGCGCAGTCGTTCGGTTGCGCTGTCCGAGGGTAGTGGTCGACAGGCACGGGTTCGACTGTGATAGGGAGTCCGGAGCTAGGCATACCCGGTCGCGCCGGGGGATGTGCCGGATTTACTTGCCCGTTGTGCCACGCGCATAGGGCGGTGCAGGAGTGTGTCTTAACAGGTGGACCGTCATGTGAGTGTATTTTGCTTAGTACGACTTTGGGCCTGATAAACCTGAAGTGTCGGCTGAGTGGGGTGCATTCTGATAGGTGGTAAGAAAACTCTCGAGAGCATCAACCTTGCAAGCTAGCCCCATTCCTGGGATATGGAACAACAGTTCAGTGTCAGTCACACTGTGTGTCCTCGTCATGTCCGGAGGTTAAACTTAAGATTTGTTTGAAATAATTAATGAACGACGGATTACACTAAATAAACAAATAAGATGATGCAGGGAATATTGTCCTGAGATGTTGATGGTAACCCGTGATAGGGATGGCGGTGTGATGCGTTGAGAAGCCTATAGTTAGGCCAGAGCCCACATCAACCGTGCGTGCCCAGAGTGAAATGATGAGGCCAGAGGGCCTAGCAGTGATCACAGGTGCCGTGTGTGTTATTTGGTACCAACTGGTATACTCGATTAGACTCGTCACAGGTAATTTCTTTGTATGATTACCAGTATACGATCCAACCCCACCTGGCTTGGACTCTGTACTGGTGATACCCCATTGTTTGCTTATGCCATGTTTTGCTTGTGATGCCATGCTACCTTTATGCTATTATACTGGAGTATATACTTGCCATGTTGTAGGAGTTTATTTTCCAGTGTGTATCTTGTTGCATGATTGTTGGATTGTTTGTAGTGAGTGGCGATTCTTGGTGAGTGCATAATAATGTACTCACGGGCCTTGTGATTGTGGCCAGATATTGGCGAAGATTCATCTTCCACCTTAGCGAGGATTTGGAGCCAGAGCGTGCTAGGATCAGTAGCCCAGCCAGATGCCTGTGGAGTGGAGCCGCTCCAAGCCGTAGCCTCTCATATGTCTTCCGCTGCCAGTTAAAACTCTGTATCGTGCTATGCTGGGATTGATATTTCGTCATCCCTTGATGGCCTTGTAAACCAATTGTAGCACTGATGTGCCTGATTGTGTAATGATTTCCATTATGATACACTGTTCTGACATGCGGCCAGTTATCTTGGGATGGCGCACGGGACGAATGCCTCTCTGGTGATATGTGCCAGGGAGGGGTGTCACAGAGCGTGGTATCAGAGCACCAGGCTGGCTGTAGACTACCCTAGCATGGAAAACCCTGCCTTACTTTTGCCCGACAGCGAGCCCGATGGATTTAACCCATCTCCGCCTAACCGGCATGGCTGGTGTCGGTCCACAGTAAGGTACAGTAGGATGTGACCCAATCCACCCAGCAAGGCTCACCGGTTTCTTCCAAGAGAAGGAGCCGACACACCCAGCTTCTAAAGACCCCAGTCCTAGCTGCTGTTTATCCCCAACCTCGCCTGCTATCCTTAGCCACCCAACCCCTTGAAGCAGGATCCCACAAAGGAATCCGCGTTCTCATCTCATCCTACACCCAGATCCAGAAATAATCCGATGGCGAACCCCAAGATCGTCCTAGAGACCACTGCCGAGGATCATGGCGGATTTCCACTGATGCTTTGGAAGGCCGTCTGTGTTCTCCTTGGTAGGCCTGCTCGCCCTCGATACGTGGTGCTCGAGAACTCACTCTCGCCTGCCGGGAGTGATTTTCGAGCAGACGTGCATGTCGGCTCGTGTGCATTGGGCACAAGCCCATCTACCTGATCCAAGGTAGGAGCATGGCCACTCTTGCTCAAGCCATCCAGGTAGCAGCCTGGGAAGGTCTCGGTCGCCTGCGGTACTCGGAACCGGCAATGGCAAAAAGTCGAGCTTTCCACCTTCTCCCAGCCAGACCCCAGCATGGTGCGGATGCTATCCAAACTCCCATTGGAGAAGAAGTCGACCCGCCGTAATCACCCTGGCCACCTACGGAGGTGCAATGACAAGGCTCAGCCATTCTCTGATGGAGGAACTCATGGCGACAAGGCGCAACCTTGGTATTGCTCGCATGCAACTGAGTCGAGCAAGGAACCTACCTAACCCCGCCCATGGGCAAGCTCAGGGCACAGGACTCCCGTTCCCAGATGATTTGCTGGAACGCGGTCTTGATGCATCTGTGGCGCAAGCACTAGCTGAGTTCAGCAGCACCCCCAAGAGCGAGGTATGATCCTCGAAGGAGCGCATGCGATTCCTCACCCGCGGAAGATGGAGATGTGGACACCACTCTTCGTCTCGGCCGCGCTCCCCCGACTACCAGAAGCTGTCAAGCTGAGTAGAACCCTGTTTAGTTAGCCCGAGTGGCGCTTGTGTGTTGGTAGGGGAGAATCAGCGAGGTTGTTTGTTTTTCTTGTGTTAGCTTGTAATGTAAGTTTGTTGTATGCTTTCTGGATGATGTTGAATCAGCCCGGAATAAAACTTGGTGTTCTAATTCTCTTGTTAACCATTATGGTTGAGATGTTATGCCACCCTCCTGCAAATGCTTTGGGCCATAAAATGCAGGATTAATTTTCTAAAAGATATTTTCTCAGTGCAGCAAGTTCTTCTATCTGTATGCTAGTACCTCTGCAATTCTATCTGTGCTGCAAGACCAGGTTTGTTGCAGCTGAGAAAAGTTCAGAAATGAAAATCTTGTTCCAGTTCATCAGAGGAGACAAATTTGATACATCTACTAAGTTCAGTATAGAAGGGAAATTACAGAATCAAAGGATACAAGTTCTACTCCAACATAGAACACTACAACTAACTCAGTGCAGATGCGAAGGCACCCCAGAAATTCTACTCCCTCTCAATCTCAGGGGCATCGCTAGAAGATGAGCCTGGCTCAAAGCCGAGTCGCGAGCCGCGCGACGGCGACGGACGGCTCGAGCGACTGGCTCACCTCCAGCTGGAAGAGCGGCCACCTCAGCTACCGGCGGCGCAGCCTGCCCCTCCGCCGCAGCTTGCTCCTCCGCCGCAGCCGCCAGCTCCGCCGCAGCATCAGCACCAGCGCCAGACCACCAGTTGCACAGGCCGAAGATCAGGAAGACCACCGCCGCAAACAGCAGTCCGCCCACCACCGTGGACGAGATCCCGAAGAGCGCGACGATGATCACATGCTCGATGAAGCCCGCCCTATCCAGCATCTCGACGTAGGCTCTGAAGAAGCTCTGCACGAAGCCCATGGTTGCGATGAAAGAAGAGAGGATTTCGGAGATATCTGGTTTATAGCTGGAGCTCGGACGCCGCTCCTCGACACCGCACGCGGGAAAAGAGAAAGAATCGCGAGCGGTGGCGCGAAACCATCGAGGACATGTTCCCCAAAGCCGTGATGGCCGCATCGACGGACCGCAGGCGCAGCAGTGCCGCAGTGGAGTGCTCCGCGCACTGGGAACCGCCGTGTACAGAGTGAGAGAGAGCGAGGAAGAAGAAGAGAGAAAGGAAGAAGGAGACTGCCAGGTGGACCCGGTCCCACATGTCAGCGAGTAAGCCGATAGCCACGGTGTGCCTCTATCCCTTTCTCAGGAAAATCATCCCCTCGTCTCTCCAGTGTTTCTTTTAGGGAAAATCTTTACAAAATGATTTTGGGAAATGGCCTATCCCACAGTGTCTGTGAACCAATTATTGGTGACACGGATATTTTCTTTTAAAAAAGAAACCTTTTGGTTTTCTAAAACCTGTGTAAACGTGAAAATGTTTATGCAGCTTTTCTAAAACAAAACCCTAGGCAAGGGGTATGATTAGGATATCCCTCAATAATTTGGTTTTATAAAATGGTGGGTAATTCTTTACCCAAGAAAAATCTTTGGTTGTTGGTTGATGGTTTGGTTGTAGATCTTGGTTAATCTTGCCATGTTTGTGTTGAATTGAGCAAAACCATAGATTTAAATTTTTAACCATGGTGGTAGATCCTATGGTGATTGATTGAGTGAGCCCCTGCCATGCCATCTTTTAAATGCATTAAGTATGGTAGAAATATCATACTGTTTTAAATAAAATCTTGTGGAGTGTTAATCTCGTGAGTGTTAAAACTCTAATATTTTGCCGAAAAAGTTTTTAAATGGGGTATAAATGGATCGTTCAAGAATTATCTTGTATAACCTCCTTAATCTCAAGGACGAGATTCTTTTAAGGGGGGAAGGTCTGTAACACCCCTAAAATTCAAACCTAAATTTAGCGGTGTTTTCTGACGCCTGAAAAACTTTTTCTGTTTTCCTAAATGTTTCTGCAAATATTTTGGGGATGATTTGACTTTGAATTGCTCTCCCAAAATTTGCGGTGATCCATGAACCCCTCCAAAGCCCGTGGTAATTTTGTTGCCTAAGTTTTCTCTCGAAAACCCTAGCCCCGACTATCGAACCGTTTAAACCCTTTTCCTCCACCCACAAAAAGGGAACCTATTTCCATAGCCAGGTAAATTCCACTAAAAATACCAGAGGACTCCCAGATCCATATAAAGACATCCCATGCAAAAATATTGCATACTCCAATGCAATATTTCCAAGTTAGACATTATTTTCCGAAATGCCATTTCTGATCCAGAAATTAGCTAGACACCTTACACTCCTCCAGAAATTATGCCATTTTGGGAAGGTGCATGATTTCACCTCCTGAACATTTCACTCCATTGCCCCAACCTCATTTGAGCAATATTTGAGGTACTTCCTTTGTAATGCCCTTTTCATGCCTTTTTGCAATTCCCAAAGGAACCCCTATTTGTATGTCTCCAAAAATTCTAGGAAAATTAGGGAGTGATCCCTAGGAAGTGTGTAACCCATTTGTGCAAAAATATTTGGGACCTTGCTAGGAAAATGTTGGACTTTTTCCCTGTGCAAGTTTCTGCCCTAAAACCCATTTGTGTTCAAAAACACACCAAATGATTTTTGTAGTGGGAAGTAAGCACCTAGATGCAAGCACTAGGAGAGCCTACACCTCTGGACCAAGTATTGTTCAAACCAAAAATGGTTTGCCTCTCCAAACAACAAATTTCAAAATAGTCCAGTACTGTTTTTCAAAAAAAATTAGTCGCACCAACTCGAGAATTTGCAAAAACTTTGTTCTGCAAAGTTGTTGGAAATTCAATTTTGCACAAGGTGAAGTGATTAGTTTTTCTTCTAGAGCCCTGGGGTGAGAGAACCATCGCGATGCCGATGTTGGCATGCCCTCTGGCGTGATCACCACCAGCATAGCCGTGCACAAACAGCGCCGCCGCACTGCTCCTCCGACCCCCTGCTGTTCCCGCGTCCCAGCCCAACCCGGCCGCGACTCAGCCCTCTCCTGCTCCCCTGGCTCGGACCAGCGCCGCCCTTATCCCCTCCCTGTGGAGGGAAAACGTCATGGGTGACCTCGGTGGCCATTGATGGCAGCACCGGCCACCACCTAACTCTCCTCCTCTCCCTCTTTATAAGACCACCTCCAAGCAGCCCCGAGCAAGCCCTAGCCACTCCTCTCCATTCCCTATCCCCTGCTCTCCCATTCGGTGCCCGCAAGTGAGAGAGAGCACACAAAGTTTTGCCCACCATGGCCACCATGGCCGGAGCTTGGGCAAGCTCGTGGGAGGCCACCCCCGGCCCTGGTTCCACCTCCCCGGGTCCGTCCCCGCCGCCGGCCGGCCTCCCGGCGCGCTCCCCGGCCGTCCTCGGCCGATCCGAGCTGCTCCAGTACGGGTTCTGGAGGTGGGAGACGATGGATGGATCGATCCCCTGTTCGTTTCTTTTTTTCCTGGTTCCAACCGTTTTTCCAGCCCAGTCCAGCACACAGCGCACAGGAGCAGGCCGGCCTGCCAGCGGCCCAGCCAGGCTCAGCGCAGTGCACAGCACAGCAGCGGCCCATTTGCGGCCCAAACTGTTTTTTTTCGCGCAGAACTTTTTCTTTTTCCTGCTGGACGGATTTTCAAACGCCACAACTTTTGAACCGTAAGTCGGTTTTTAGTGATTCAAATTTCTAAATCTTCGTCTCGACGAGCTCTTTCCGGTGGTACTGATTTCATCTCATTCCAAAATACTTCTATGAGGTGCCCTTTTTGTACGGGCATTCCGCAGTCCGTGGAACGGGGCTATCGCTGCCCTACGCCGCGGAACCAACCCGACCTCTCCAAGCCCAGTGGATCCCCGTCTTCGCAGGCAAGCTAACCACTTGCTATGAGCCATCCTGCAATGCTTGTTTGTTTGATTGCTTAATACCATGCGGGTGTATGTCTGTCTTCTGTTATATTGTTATGTCTGTCTGCTATTATCGTTGCATGTCTGTATGTTGTCCGTATTTTATATGAGCCTTGTATTGTTGTATGTATATCATGTTGCATTTAAATTATTGCACTACTTTATAACTGCTTATCTGTGCATCACTCACATTCCCGAGACAATGGCCGGTGATACCGCCTCAGTCGAAGGAATGGGGGAATTATTACAACTGTGCGTCTCGCGCTTGCGGGGCTTTGTTTGCTTCTTTCTTCTTCGCCGAGGTGAGGAGCGGATGAATGTCGTCTTATGATCCTCGGAGTTGGGGGCATTCGCCAAAAGAGTTATTTGCCTTGTCCCTCCGTCAAATATGGTTGGCATAGACCTCCGGACTGCGACGCTTGGGAGCTGACTTTCCATTTGGTTCTTTTTGCCGAGATTGCTGACACCACGTCGAGGTAACCCTCGAGTGGAATGGATGCTCTCTCATTTTTATGAGTGCTTTTCGGTTCATTCTTTTACGGTGACACCGGCCGGGTCTCCCGCCACCGTCATCCGTTTGAAACATTATGCTATTATTCTGTGAACACTAACCCCCGAGTGACACCGGCCGGGTCTCCCGCCACAGTCACCCGGGTATTATTATTATCGTTATGTTGTTATCTATGCATGCAAGTATTATGTTGTTAATGCCTTGTTGTTGTTGATATGTGATATTGATGTCGTGATTATTTTGCTGGACTAATCCTCTGTTTTGTGACTTGTGGTGATGAAACTGGATTAAATGAAACATCCCTCCAAACAACGATAAGGTCTATTCATAGTGCCACTAATCTGAACCTTTGCATGCGATACCACCGTTGTCTCATGGAAAACCGTGACCTAGTAGGTTGTTGAGCCCCTTCTGTGCCATCCATTGGGCGCAGTCGTTCGGTTGCGCTGTCCGAGGGTAGTGGTCGATAGGCACGGGTTCGACTGTGATAGGGAGTCCGGAGCTAGGCATACCCGGTCGCGCGGGGGATGTGCCGGATTTACTTGCACGTTGTGCCACGCGCATAGGGTGGTGCAGGAGTGTGTCTTAACAGGTGGACCGTCATGTGAGTGTATTTTGCTTAGTACGACTTTGGGCGTGATAAACCTGAAGTGTCGGCTGAGTGGGGTGCATTCTGATAGGTGGTAAAGCAAACTCTCGAGAGCATCAACCTAGCAAGCTAGCCCCGTTCCTGGGATATGGAACAACAGTTCAGTGTCAGTCACACTGTGTGTCCTCGTCGTGTCCGGAGGTTAAACTTAAGATTTGTTTGAAATAATTAATGAACGACCGGATTACACTAAATGAACAAATAAGATGATGCAGGGAATATTGTCCTGAGATGTTGATGGTAACCCGTGATAGGGATGGCGGTGTGATGCGTTGGGAAGCCTATAGTTAGGCCAGAGCCCACATCAACCGTGCGTGCCCAGAGTGAAATGATGAGGCCAGAGGGCCTAGCAGTGATCACAGGTGCCGTGTGTGTTATTTGGTACCAACTGGTATACTCGATTAGACTCGTCACAGGTAATTTCTTTGTATGATTACCAGTATACGATCCAACCCCACCTGGCTTGAACTCTGTACTGGTGATACCCCATTGTTTGCTTATGCCATGTTTTGCTTGTGATGCCATGCTACCTTTATGCTATTATACTGGAGTATATACTTGCCATGTTGTAGGAGTTTATTTTCCAGTGTGTATCTTGTTGCATGATTGTTGGATTGTTTGTAGTGAGTGGCGATTCTTGCTGAGTGCATAATAATGTACTCACGGGCCTTGTGATTGTGGCCAGATATTGGCGAGGATTCATCTTCCACCTTAGCGAGGATTTGGAGCCAGACCGTGCTAGGATCAGTAGCCCAGCCAGATGCCTGTGGAGTGGAGCCGCTCCAAGCTGTAGCCTCTCATATGTCTTCCGCTGCCAGTTAAAACTCTGTATCGTGCCATGCTGGGATTGATATTTCGTCATCCCTTGATGGCCTTGTAAACCAATTGTAGCACTGATGCGCCTGATTGTGTAATGATTTCCATTATGTTACACTGTTGTGACGTGCGGCCAGTTATCTTGGGATGGCGCACGGGACGACTGCCTCTCTGGTGATATGTGCCAGGGAGGGGTGTCACAGGGACTGGAAGGTTTTTAATGAGGCGGCCTGCAGCCTAACATTCAAAAGAGGAATAAAATCAATGTTCCTTTGACTTCTTTGTGGTTACTACCCGCATAATTCATACCTTAACCGCACCCGAAACCCTCGGGGGCTGTGTTATCGATCAAATGAGCTCTCGCTCTTGCAGAAACACAATGCCTTAGCCGCACCCGAATGCTCGGGGGCTGCGTAACAAGGATCCAACGAAGACAACAAAAACTATGCAGTCGCACTCGAATACTCGGGGGCTGCACAGTTGTTGCTTCACAATCAACACATACCTCATAAACCCCACTCAAATAGCTCGGGGGCTGGGCAAAAAATCAAGATATACAATCAAATATTCATCTACAAAGAGTCGAAATTGCACTCGCAATCTACTCTACTCCTCGGGCTCGTCCTTTATGGGCAGCTCCGGGCCACAAAGCTGGGCGTGAGTGCGCTCAATCAGCGTCTCCGCAGCACTAATGGTGTCGTCCAGATCTCCCTGGTCCAGGGTCACTCCGGTTGCGGGTGGCCGCAACACCAAAGTTGGTCTTCGACTACGCACATACGCCATTGCAGCGTTGGCTCCAATCACAAGTCTCTGAGACAGCAACTCTCGAATGGGATTTGTTTGACTGAAGATGTTCAACAAAGCACGGATCCCTTGTGGTTGTGGCCCGCAGGAAAAAGAGTCTCGTTCAGGCGAATAAACGCCGCCCGACATAACTCCAGCAGTTCTGCACTTCGCCAGGCGCGATCCTTCAAGGTGGCGAGTATGCGGGCATGGTACCTATGAAGCCAAAAGTGTTGACGCCCAGTCGTGGGGTGGTCAACTGCACTCTCCAAACGCTCTTCAACGCGAGCCTTTTCCGCTTGGAAATTGTCAACAAAGCCTGCAAAATATACAAGTTAGAATAGCCACACGAATGTAAACAAGGCAAAGATCATACTCACATTCGAGTTGCCTGTTCACAAGCTCCATTTCGCCAAGCACATAATCCTCGCGTTGGGTGGACAGCGCGGGTCTCGCCCTCAATCGATTCAGCTCAGCCTGGGCGTCCTTCAGATCTTGCTCCATTCTCACAAATTTGGCCTTCATAAATTCCATCACCTTGGCATCATTTACCACCTGACCCTGGGATCGGGTGGTGATTGGAGCCTACGAGGAACTAGTCGCAGTAGCAGGTTCTCGTAACTGTTCAAAGAGCATAATCACAAACACAAAGTTTGTGTCAGAAGCAAAAACTCAGGTCATAAGCATACAACTCCTCGAGTGTAAGACATTAGCAAAAGACTATTTGCATAAACAGGGTAGCACAAACAAAGCGCAGACTCGCGCAGTTCAGAAGGTATCATTACAAGGCATAAAAAAAAACAAAAGGGTACAGCTACCCTAAACCTAAGAATTCGATTTCCTAAGCAGACGAGTGGCAGTCTCGACTGCCCGGCGCTCCATGGTGGTCATAAAAACCTCGGCCAGTCGCGCGGCGGCTCCGCTCACCCCTTCAGAGAAATGGGCTTCCCATCTGGCTTCCGAGGGAACGCAAACAGTGCTGCCTCGTAGTCGCAATCTATCCCATGTCCCATAAGAAGCTTGATGGTGGACTCGGATCCGCGTACCGTGTTGGCGCGAGCGAAATCCGCCATGGTGGACGTCCCGGGGCCAAACACGTCGGCGAAGTCATCCGCCGTCGATGGCGCTACGCCAGTCGGGAACACCACCTTGTATATAGCGCCAAGTGTACTCGCCGATTTGGCGAGTGCGTCCTTCGCCTGGGTGCATACGGCGCCTAGGCCGCCCAGAACCTCGTCCAGCGGAAGATCACACTCGACGCATCTGCAGAGGCCGGTGCGCCAACAGCTTCTACACAAGTCACAAAAGGGCAAAAGTCATTTCATGGCACTCTACAGCTGCGTCGTAATATCAAAAGGAGAAAGAGAATACTCACCTCCCATGGCCTGCGCAAGTACCACGAGCTGGTCAGCATACCTCGCTCGCGTGTGGCGGCTGAATTCATGGCGGCATCTAGCTCCTTCTTTGACTCAGCGCGCTGTGCGGCGAGTGTTTCCTCCAGCTCCTTCTTCTCGCCTGGTCCAGCAAAATCACGTACATTCAGTACTCGACAAATTCAGGCATGGCAAAAAGAACCTCAGCAAACAACAGCAAAAAGGAGAACTCACGGCTGAGCCGCTCTAGCTCGGCGCGCATGGTATCCCTCTCCTGCTCCACCTGGACATAAGCCTTGGCAGAATCTGCCAAGGTGTGGTAGAAGGGCTGAAAGCACACGAATTCAGCAAAATTTCTAACTCCCACAGTCCCAAACTAAACGGGTCAGGCAAAAAGGTACTTACATGGTTCATCCACGGTTCAGGAGCCGCGACTGATGTCCCGACTTCTGGAGGTGCCACCTTGGCCACATCATCAACAGCATCGGTGGCCATCGGCTTGGCAACCTCGGGCGCATCCGGAGAGACATCCAGATGCTCCGTAGTCGGTACTCTCTCGGCTGGAGGAGATGCAGGCTGATCATTCTCAGCGCTGCGAGTGGCACAAAAAAGGATAGACAAGATTAGCACAAATATGCAGCAGCAGAGAATTCTTAAAAACAAAAGCAAAAGGTGCATACCTGTGCTCCTCATCTTCCTCATCTTCAGAGTCGCCAAAAATTGGGCCTCCAAAGGCTGGGGTACCGCTCGACTGAAGAAGGGGAGTGGAGCTTGTCGAGCACACACGCAAAGGAGCGGCTTGGAAAATAGGTAGTGAGCCTGATTCCTCGTCATCCTCCAAGCACTACCCCCTCGCGGGTGAACTCACAGCAGAAGGCGCTTTCTTGGCCAGTCGACGCCGCTTCGGTGGTGCGTTGTCCATTTCCTGGTCAGAAGTGGCCTTTTCTTTAGTTTGGACTGATACGTCTCCAACGTATCCATAATTTCTGCTGTTCCATGCTTATATTATACCATTTGCTACATGTTTTGTATACACTTCATATCACTTTTATGCATTTTCTGGGACTAACCTATTAACAAGATGCCACAGTGCCAGTTCCCTGTTTTCTGCTGTTTTTGGTTTCAGAAAGTTACTTCTGGAAATATTCTCGGAATTGCACGAAACAAAAGGCCAAGTCCCTATTTTTCAACACGTACACGGAGTCCGAAGGAGAGACGAAGAGAGCCACGAGGTGGCCAAACCACCTGGTGGCGCGGCCCACCCCAGCCGCGCCGCCTTGGTTTGGGCCCCTCGGGGGTCCGCCGACATCGCCCCTTCGCCTATTTATTCCCCGAGACGGAAAACCCTAAAACACCGAGCCTTTCATCCAGAACATATTCGCTGCCGCCGCCGTCGTCAACCCTAACTCGGGGGGTTCTGAAGCTCTTCCCGGCACCCTGCCGGAGAGGGGAATCATCACCGGAGGGCTCTACATCGCCATGCCCGCCTCCGGAGTGATGCGTGAGTAGTTCATCCTTGGACTATGGGTCCATAGCAGTAGCTAGATGGTTGTCTTCTCCACTTGTGCCATCATGTTTAGATCTTGTGAGCTGCCTATCATGATCAAGATCATCTTATTGTAATGCTACATGTTGTGTTTGCTGGGATCTGACTTATATTGATACCTATGTGGAGCTGAATATTATATTATCATGTCTATGTCATTTGTGATCTTGCATGCTCTCCGTTACTTGTTGAAGCCTTGGCCAAGTGAATACTTGTGACTCCAAGAGGGGGTATTTATGCATGATAGTTGGGTTCAACCTCTATTTAACCTGGGATAGTGACAGCAAGTTCTAAGGTTGTAGATGTGTTGTTGCCACTAGGGGTAAAACAGCAATGCTTTATTCAAGGATGAATGTATTGTTTACATTACGCACATTACTTAATGCAATTGTCTGTTGCTTGCAACTTAATACTGGAAGGGGTACGGATGTTAACCGGAAAGTGGACTATTTAGGCATAGATGCATGCTGGATAGCGGTCTATGTACTTTGTCGTAATGCCCAAATGAATCTCATAGTAGACACCAACTCACACATGCATGTTATATGCACTTATCAATTGTCAATTGCCCAGCTGTAATTTGTTTACCCAGCATGTTAGTTATCTTATTGGAGAGACACCACTAGTGAACTGTGGACCCCGGTCCATTCTTTTACATCTGAAATACAATCTACTGCAATCATTGTTCTCTACTGTTTTATGCAAACAAACATCATTTCCATTCGATACGTTTAACCCTTTGTTTTCAGCAAGCCGGTGAGATTGACAACCTCACTGTTAAGTTGGGGCAAAGTAATTTGATTGTGTTGTGCAGGTTCCACGTTGGCACCGGAATCCCTGGTGTTGCGCCGCACTACACTCCTTCACCAACACCTTCGAAGCAACCTCGTTTTCCTACTGGTTCGATTAAACCTTGGTTTCATACTGAGGGAAAACTTGCTGCTGCACTCATCATACCTTCCTCTTGGGGTTCCCAACTGACGTGTGACGTACAAGCAAGTTTCTGGCACTGTTGCCGGGGAGATATTCCCTCGTCAACTTAGAGCAGCAACACGTTTTCTGGCGCCGTTGCCGGGGAAAACCGAATTGCTTCTGCAAGGGGAGTCTCTCACACCCAATCTCTTTACTTTGTTATTTGTCTTGCTTAGTTTATTTTTATTTAGTCTTGTTTGCTCTCTTTATCAAAAACACAAAAAAATTAGTTACTTGTTTAATTCAGTTTGATTTTGTTTTTCAAAATGAGTACTCCTGAGAACACTAAGTTGTGTGACTTCACTAGCACAAACAACAATGATTTCATATGCACTCCTATTGCTCCACCTGCTTCTAAGCAGAATTTTATGAAATTAAACCTGCTCTATTAAATCTTGTTATGAAAGAGCAATTTTCTGGTGTTAGTACTGATGATGCTGCTGCCCATCTTAATAACTTTGTTGAACTTTGTGAAATGCAAAAGTATAAGGATATGGATGGGGATATTATAAAACTGAAACTTTTTCCTTTCTCCTTGAGAGGAAGAGCTAAAGAATGGTTGCTTTCTTTGCCTAGAAATAGTATTGATTCTTGGACAAAATGCAAAGATGCTTTCATAGGGAAATATTATCCTCCTGCTAAGATTATATCCTTGAGAAGTAGCATTATGAATTTTAAACAACTTGATAATGAACATGTTGCTCAAGCTTGGGAAAGAATGAAATCTTTGGTGAAGAATTGTCCCACTCATGGACTGACTACTTGGATGATCATCCAAACCTTTTATGCAGGATTAAATTTTTCCTCAAGGAACTTATTGGATTCAGCCTCTGGAGGAACCTTTATGTCCATCACTTTAGGTGCAGCAACAAAGCTACTTGATGATATGATGATCAACTATTCCGAATGGCACACCGAAAGAGCTCCTCAAGGTAAGAAGGTAAATTCTGTTGAAGAAACCTCCTCTTTGAGTGATAAGATTGATGCTATTATGTCTATGCTTGTGAATGGTAGATCTCATGTTGATCCTAATAATGTTCCTTTAGCTTCATTGGTTGCTCAAGAAGAGCATGTTGATGTAAACTTCATTAAAAACAACAACTTCAACAACAATGCTTATAGGAATAATTTTGGTAGCAACAACTCTAGGCTTTTCCTTCAAGTGGTAATGGTTTTTTAATGCTAGATCTTTTATGCCTAGTGAGGAAAGGATGATAGAAATTGAGAGATCAACTAAAAGCTTTATGCAATCACAATTTGAGCAAAATCAATTGTTTACAAAAGCTATGAATGAACAAACTGCCATGTTGAAGAATATAGGACAGCAACTCGAAAATATAAATAGTGAGATTTCAGGTTTGCAAACTAAGATTTCCATTGCTGAAAACCGTATTTCATCTATGTCTGAAGCTCAGTCCTCTTTGATTAATAACATGGCAGCGAAACCTGAAGGTCTTGATGAGTCATTTGCTACAGCAAATGCCATCCAAGTTCGAATTGATAATAATATTAGGATGTTGGCTGAATTGCATGCTAGGTGGGAAAAAGAGGAAGAACTTGAAAAAGAGAATAGTATAGTTAGAGTTTGTACTATCACCACCACTAGTAATGCTAATGTTTCACATGCTAGTAAGCCTCCTACTATTGATGGTAATGTTATTGGTGTTGGTAATGTCTCTACTACTTCTGCAAAGCGTTTGAAATTGCCTAAAACTGCTGAAACTTTTTCTGATAAAAGTGCTGAAATTTTTCAAACTATTGGAGACAATGGTTCCACCACCATTGACAATAATGATTTTGATTTTGATGATTGTAACATCTCTGAAGTTATTATGTTCTTGCAAAAATTAGCTAGAAGTCCCAATGCTAGCACTATTAATTTGGCTTTTACAAAGCATATTACAAATGCTCTTTTGCAAGCTAGGGAGGAGAAGTTGAAACTTAAAGCTTCTATTCCTAGGAAATTAGAAGATGGTTGGGAACCCATCATTAAGGTAAAGGTGAATGATTTTGATTGCAATGCCTTGTGTGATCTTGGTGCAAGTATTTCGGTTTTGCCCAAGAAGCTTTATGATATTCTTGATTTGCCACCTTTGGAACATTGTTATTTGGATGTTTTTCTCGCTGATAATGCTATGAAGAAACCTTTGGGGCGAGTTAATGATGTTTTTATTACAGTAAACAATAACCTTGTCCCGTTGATTTTATTGTTATGGATATTGAATGCAATGCATCTTGTCCTATTGTTTTGGGAAGACCTTTTCTTCGAACTGTTGGTGCCATCATTGATATGAAAGAAGGTAATATAAGGTACCAATTTCCTCTCAAGAAAGGTATGGAACACTTCCCTAGGAAGAGAATGAAGTTACCTTTTGACTCTATTGTTAGAGCAAGTTATGATGTTGATGCTTCTTCTCTTGACAACACTTGATTTTCACTTTCTGCGCCTAGCTGAAAGGCGTTAAAGAAAAGCGCTTATGGGAGACAACCCATCGTTTTTATTTGCTGTTATTTTTGTTTTCTTTGAGTCAAGGAGTTTTGTTACTTCTGTAGCAACTCCTTTGTATCTTTATTTTATCGCAATGTTGTGCCAAGTAAAGTTCTATATTGAAAGTTGATGCAAGATTTGGATTTCTGCGCAGTGACAGATTTTTAGCTGTCACGGATTTGAGCTTATCTCCCTGTAGAAAATTCAAAAAATTCTGAAAAAATCACGCATATTCCTGAGATATGTACGCAACTTTCATTATTTTAGGCCAGATCCATCTGAGCAACTTAAGTGCCTCGAAAAAATTCGTCATTCCAGACTGTTCTGTTTTTGACAGATTCTGCCTTTTGTTTTGCATTCGCTCTTTTACTGTGTTTGTGTGGATTTCTTTGCTCCACAAAGCATTGGTGGCTGTAGCTAATGTCCAGAAGCTTTGGGATTGATTGTATCATTACAGAATATGAGAATTTTTGATTATGCACTAACCCTCTAATGAGAACTGTCTTGAGTTTGGTGTGAAGGAAGTTTTCAAGGATCAAGCGAGAAGGGTGATATTATGTGATCAAGAAGAGTGAAAAGCCTAAGCTTGGGGATGCCCCCGTGGTTCATCCCAACCATATTCAGAGAGACTCAAGCGTCTAAGCTTGGGGATGCCCAAGGCATCCCCTTCTTCATCAACAAACTTATCAGGTCATCTCTAGTGAAACTATATTTTAATTCTTTCACATCTTATGCGCTTTACTTGGAGCGTCTGTGTGTTTTTATTTTTGTTTTTGTTTGAATAAATTCGGATCCTAGCAATCCTTGTGTGGGAGAGAGACACGCTCCGCTTTTTCATGTGAATACTCATGTTCTTCACTTATATTTGTTGAGTATTCTTAACTAGCTACTGCAGTGCTTTTAGCTCCTGTTTTTCATGCATCTCTTCGAGCTGTTAGCACTTGTTTATAAATACTCTCTTGCTGCATTATATTATCATTTGGAGAGTTTATGTTTAAATAAATTGATTGGTGTTTGTTTGGAAGAAAGAAAATGCTACATGTAGTAGTTGGTATTGGAAAAGACATATGCATTCTTGTAGATCATTGTCTTGTTTCGATTTGATGCTTTGCAATTGTTTTGAGCTCTCAAGTAGATCATGTTTAAGCTCTTGCATCATGTAGTTAAAGCCTAGTAGTGGAGAACTACCGTAGAGCTTGTTGAGACTTGGGATGCATATTTGTTCTCTCTAAGGTCTAGATATTTTCTGGTAAAATGTTTGAGCAACAAGGAAGACAGTGTAGAGTCTTATAATACTTGCAATATGTTTTTATGTGATTCTTGCTGTACCGGTTTATACTTGTGTTTGCTTCAAACAACCTTGCTAGCCTAAACTCTGTACTGAGAGGGAATGCTTCTCGTGCATCCAAAACTTGAGCCAAAACCCATGCCATTTGTGTCCACCATACCTACCTACTATGTGGTATTTCCTGCCATTCCAAGTAAATATTTCATGTGCTACCTTTAAACTATTCAAAACTTTATTACTCCTTATTTGTGTCAATGTTTTATAGCTCATGAGGAAGTATGTGGTGTTTTATCTTTCAATCTTGTCATTTACTTCTGACAGACTTTCACCTGGACTAGTGGCATATACATCCGCTTATCCAATAATTTGCAAAAAGAGCTGGCAACGGGGTGCCCAGCCCCAATTAATTACAACTTTCATTAATAATTCTCTTCACATGTTTTGCCCTGATTTATCAGTAAGCAACTTAATTTGCAAATAGACACTCCTCCATGGTATGTGAATGTTGGAAGGCACCCGAGGATTCGGTTAGCCATGGCTTGTGTAAGCAAAAGGTTGGGAGGAGTGTCATCTATAAAGAAACTAAAATACATGTGTAAACAAAAGAGAAGAGGGATGATCTACCTTGCTGGTAGAGATAACGTCCTTCATGGGAGCCGCTCTTGAAAGTCTGGTTGACAAGGGGGTTAGAGTGCCCACTACCATTCGTTGACAACAACAAACACCTCTCAAATACTTATTTTGTGCTCTCTATATGCTTTCGAAAACTTAAAAAGCTCTAGCACATGATTTAATCCCTGCTTCCCTCTGCGAAGGGCCTATCTTTTACTTTATGTTGAGTCAGTTTACCTACTCCTTTCTATCTTAGAAGCAAACACTTGTGTCAACTTTGTGTGCATTGATTCTTACATGTTTACTTATTGCACTTGTTATATTGCTTTATGTTGACAACTATCCATGAGATATACATGTTACAAGTTGAAAGCAATGCTGAAACTTAATCATCCTTTGTGTTGCTTCAATGCCTTTTACTTTGAATCTATTGCTTTATGAGTTACCTCTTATGCAAAACTTTTTGATGCTTGTCTTGAAAGTACTATTCATGAAAAGTTTTTGCTTATATGATTCATTGTTTACTCTTTATCTATTTGTTAGCAAACTATAGATCATTGCTTTGAGTCACTTCATTCATGACATGAGCCTTGCAATATATTGATCAAGATTGTGTGAAAGCATGTCTCCTCAGAAATTATTTGTTGTTATCGTTTTACCTACTCGAGGACGAGTAGAACTAAGCTTGGGGATGCTTGATACGTCTCCAACGTATCCATAATTTCTGCTGTTCCATGCTTATATTATACCATTTGCTACATGTTTTATATACACTTCGTATCACTTTTATGCATTTTCTGGGACTAACCTATTAACAAGATGCCACAGTGCCAGTTCCCTGTTTTCTGCTGTTTTTGGTTTCAGAAAGTTACTTCTGGAAATATTCTCGGAATTGCACGAAACAAAAGGCCAGTCCCTATTTTTCCACACGTACACGGAGTCCGAAGGAGAGACGAAGAGAGCCAGGAGGTGGCCAAACCACCTGGCGCGGCGGGGCCCACCCCGCCGCGCGCCATGGTTTGGGCCCCTCGGGGGTCCGCCGACATCGCCCCTTCGCCTATTTATTCCCCGAGACGGAAAACCCTAAAACACCGAGCCTTTCATCCAGAACATATTCGCTGCCGCCGCCGTCGTCAACCCTAACTCGGGGGGTTCTGAAGCTCTTCCCGGCACCCTGCCGGAGAGGGGAATCATCACCGGAGGGCTCTACATCGCCATGCCCGCCTCCGGAGTGATGCGTGAGTAGTTCATCCTTGGACTATGGGTCCATAGCAGTAGCTAGATGGTTGTCTTCTCCACTTGTGCCATCATGTTTAGATCTTGTGAGCTGCCTATCATGATCAAGATCATCTTATTGTAATGCTACATGTTGTGTTTGCTGGGATCTGACTTATATTGATACCTATGTGGAGCTGAATATTATATTATCATGTCTATGTCATTTGTGATCTTGCATGCTCTCCGTTACTTGTTGAAGCCTTGGCCAAGTGAATACTTGTGACTCCAAGAGGGGGTATTTATGCATGATAGTTGGGTTCAACCTCTATTTAACCTGGGATAGTGACAGCAAGTTCTAAGGTTGTAGATGTGTTGTTGCCACTAGGGGTAAAACAGCAATGCTTTATTCAAGGATGAATGTATTGTTTACATTACGCACATTACTTAATGCAATTGTCTGTTGCTTGCAACTTAATACTGGAAGGGGTACGGATGTTAACCGGAAAGTGGACTATTTAGGCATAGATGCATGCTGGATAGCGGTCTATGTACTTTGTCGTAATGCCCAAATGAATCTCATAGTAGACACCACAGCTCACACATGCATGTTATATGCACTTATCAATTGTCAATTGCCCAGCTGTAATTTGTTTACCCAGCAATGTTAGTTATCTTATTGGAGAGACACCACTAGTGAACTGTGGACCCCGGTCCATTCTTTTACATCTGAAATACAATCTACTGCAATCATTGTTCTCTACTGTTTTATGCAAACAAACATCATCTTCCATTCGATACGTTTAACCCTTTGTTTTCAGCAAGCCGTGAGATTGACAACCTCACTGTTAAGTTGGGGCAAAGTAATTTGATTGTGTTGTGCAGGTTCCACGTTGGCACCGGAATCCCTGGTGTTGCGCCGCACTACACTCCTTCACCAACACCTTCGAAGCAACCTCGTTTTCCTACTGGTTCGATTAAACCTTGGTTTCATACTGAGGGAAAACTTGCCGCTGCACTCATATACCTTCCTCTTAGGGTTCCCAACTGACGTGTGACGTACAAGCAGAGTTTCTGGCACTGTTGCCGGGGAGATATTCCCTCGTCAACTTAGAGCTAGCATGGACCTCTTCTGCTGCTTCCTCCTGGTCCTCCTCCACATGCGAAGTGGTGGCTGAAGGATGGGCGACTGATCCCCTTTCGGGTCCACCACCTGCACCTGAGTTTCTTCAGTCTCACCATTTTCCGGCAGAGGGGGAAGAGAGGTGGCAGTCAAGTGGCCCTGCATCGCATACATTACAAATTGCAAAGTCAGAGGCAAGAATCGAACAAACGCACAGCATACGAGTTGCAAACTCTTAAACTACAGACATACCTCAAGCAAAGGGTTTTCCGCCCCATATGGCGTGACGGGACAATCGATGTTGCAAGGGTCGGCTGTCGTCAGGCTGGTGATGTGCCGCACGTGCGTCACAAGCTCGTTCCTTGACAGCTCCTCTGGGCTCATCCGAGTGGAGTCACTCGCGCCTTCATACGCCCACATGGGGTGCGCCCGGGCGCGGAGTGGCCACACTCGCCTCTTTACAAAGGTGGCGATCAAGTGAAGGCCCGTAACCTTGTCCAGCATTCCGTCGATTCGAGTCAGCAAAGGGCGTGCTTCCTCCATTTCTTCGGCTGAGAGCTGGTGATCCCACGCCTTGGTCCTGACGAAAGCGCCAGTCGAGAAGGTGGCGACTCCGTCTTGCTCGACACTCGCATAAAACCACCCTTTCCTCCAGCCTTGCGCGGAGTCGACGGTCTTCAGGCGGAAATAGGGGTGTCGCTGCGCACCTGGATGCCGCAGCCACCCACGGGGTAGGTGCGACCACCTCCTCTGTTGGGTCGCACCATGAATATTGTCTTCCATAGTGCCCAGCTGGGTGCGACGCCAAGGAAGCACTCGCACAGCGTGATAAAACACGCAATATGCATAATACCGTTCGGGGTGAGATCGTGGATCTGCACCCCTTAGGCAAAAAGGAGGCCACAAACAATGTCGTGGAGGGGAAGCGAGAAGCCCCTAGGCAAAAACTCCGTAAAACAGACACGCTCGTTGGCGCGTGGTTCAGGGAGTACCTCCTTGGGCGACGGTGCGCGGACGGTGAGCTGCTCCGTGGGTGGAAGACACCCTGCTCGCGGAGCTTGATCAAATGGGCGTCCCTGATGGTGGACTTCGCCCAATCCCCGCTGTTCTTCTTCAGGGCAGCGGCGGACGCAGATGTACCCGCCACGGTCTTCTTGCCCTTGGCCGCTTCAGTCGCGGCAGCGGCGGCAGCACCACGCTTGGAGCCTCCACCTTTCGCCATTGCAGCGGTAGATGAGTGTGGGGCAGAGAGCTTGAGCGCAACAAGAATGGAGAGGGCGCGAGGAAGAAGATGAGACAAGGGGCGCGCAAGGAGCAAATGGCAAGTAAAAAACTCTGCCAAGCGCCGTCTCCCTATTTACCACACATCGAGAAACGATCGCAACCGTCAAAACAAATGCATACGCTCCGCGCGAAATCAAGCCATACACGTGGCGGCGGCGGAGAGCAACCGTCGCCGGCCACTCCGCCCACTACGCACGAGAATCCAGGAAACCATCATCACGCCCCGTGAAAATCGCGTCCGAACGGTCAAATCAAGTCCACGCGGCGTCATCCCTGGTCAGCTCTGCAGAAACGGGCCCACACAGCAGGGTCACGTCTTATCAAGCCTTACCAAGCACGCCACCGCTTGTCAGATATGGCAGTCGCAAAATGCGTCATTGCTGACGTTGTTTCCTCTTTCACAACTGGCATAAAAATCACTCGATGATATCTTCGGGTAGTCTCTCACAAGAATTTCGATTGGTTCTCAAGCAAAGTCATAAACGCCAGTCAAAAGATTTTCGACGGAAGCATCATACTCCCATCGGGAGCGTATCAAAAAATTTCTTTGACTAAAATGTGCAGGATAAAAGATTTTGAGATTATCCTCCATTGCAAGCAATAAAGCACAATCTCGGGGGCTACTCCCATCGGGAGCGCTGTCGCGCACCCGATAGAATAATGGCAAAATTATCAGTCGACATATTATTCGACTCAGTTCATAAGCAAAATCGTACTCGAAATATTCCCGAGTTGATCCGACGATCCTTGGATGCTGCATGCATAGTGCAAAGGTAAGACCCACCGATCAGTCGAGCTGGGCTAAGGACCGCTCCAGCAGCGTTATCCTTAAATTTTCCGTGTCAGCAGACATGATGAATTATCCCCGACGGACGCGTTGGGTTGATTCAAAATTATACTGCAGTTCGAGTCAGTAAGACCTCAACGGCCGTTTCGAGTCTGTCCAGTTTGTTCCAGATTCGAGTCCGGGGACTCGAGTCTGATTGAAAGCTAGTATGGTTTTGCTCGAATGGTAGTTAACTGGCCCCGATCCGTCGTGTGTGCTGGGCCTGCTAAGCTAATATCCCTTGACTATCATAAGCAAAAAATCATAGTCGATGAAACACTCGGCATAGCCAACATGTGCTATTTCATACAGGAATTCCAAATTATATGATACAAACGAGCATGATGTGTGAGTCCATGCCTGACTCTTCGAATCAGACAAGTACTCGGGGGGCTACTGATATGGGTATGCCTATTGGGTACCCTACCGTGAGGGTACCTGGTGCACGTATCGACTAGGCCCAACTATCAGAGCCTACATGAAGCCCATGAAGGGAGGCCCAAACAAGATGGAGTATCCTCCAAGCTGGCGAAGCCATAGTCGGTTTAGAGTTTCCTTACTTGTAAATCGAGTCGGTTACGAACACCTGAGACCCAGCCTACTATTTAAGGACTGGGAGGGCCATCAAACCAGACCACGTACTTTCAGAGCCACAAAAACCCTAGCGAGATCGACATCTCGCCGGTACCCTTGTAACCATCATATTCACAAAGCAATAACAGACAGGCAGGACGTAGGGGTGTTACCTCCACACGAGGGCCCTGAACCTGGGTAAAAATGTTTGCCCTGCTTGTCAGCCGACGATACTTCCAGCTCTACCACGTTCTCTCCCCCATATTCGTAACCTAGAGACCTTAACCATGGGTCTTGATGAGTCTACCCCTCGTCAATCATCCCCATCAAGGACATGTTCTCTTCTGGCTGCCCCTTTCTTTGTTGAATTCCTTCATCCTGTTAATTTCATATACATGAGATATCATATGCTTGATTGGCGTGGTTGCTCACTGCGATTCTTGTGCTGAAATTGTAGTATGTTTTTTGGAACTTAAAATTGATGTAGATTATTCTAGGCGAGCCCAGACACCATCAGGTGTGCTCACGTGTTGCACCCAATCTTCGTGCAGATGGAGTGGTCTATGTGGTCGGGCTATATCGAACCCAAGATAGTGTCCCTCTGCACGTGAATTCGGCATTACAAATTCAACTTATGTGGTTCCATAATCGGTAGTGTTGAATGATCATATAATGAAATTTCTGCAGCAGACAATTCTTCTGTGTTACTTAGGCCTAAAACCTTATATAATTTTGTTTTTATAGAAAGGGCATCAATGCTTTTCGGCAAAATATGGAGAAGAATAAGTTTCTTTATCTCAAAATGGAAGAACTAGCCAAGAAGCACCAATGCAGCCCTGCTCAACTAGCTTTAGCTTGTGTTCTGCATCAAGGGGATTAGGTGGTTCCGACGATACCAGGTTACTATTGTTATCCCTTTCCATTTTCATTTATAGCATATAGTGTTAAACTTGTATGAATTTTTTATTGAGTTCTCAGTTCATGGGTACGCGAAAAGGCTTGTTGTTGTCAGTTCACACGGTTGGCGAAAAAACTGAAGATCGTCTTGCTTGCATCATTGCATGTGCTTCCTGATAAAAGTGAAATGGGTGGTTTTAAGAAACTTAAGTGAATAAAGGAGATACAATCTCGAACAAAACTCTGCGAGACACAAAGAAAATATTTCAATTACAATCTATTTTGTCCGGGAAACAAGGTATAAACTTAATTTTTATATGTGGTTGTTTGCACTACGATTTGTGCCATGGCGTTAATTATACTAGCACTAAACTGAAAGTGTAAAATGTTCTGACGCCTTGGAAAAAGGCCTAATTTATCCAGAAAAACTCTTGCATTTGTTTTCGCATCCAAGTTCCAAACAAGTACATCAGTAGTCATACTCATTTGTCCAGTAGACCGGCATCTGATCACTAACAAATATAACAAATATGCTCTATAAGTTCTTAGGGACAACAAAGTTGAAGAATGTAGACTCAACATTGACTTGTAAAGGTAAAGCTAACAGAAGACGAGCTGAAAGAAATTAGTGACCCGATACGGAAGAAGATGTGGCCTGTGGAAGGCAATATACTTCTTTTGCCTTTACGACCTGGAATTATGCTGACACGCCAAAGAAGTAAAAGTGCATAAGATTTTAGAGACGATGATTCTTTCTGTGTATCGATTTTTTATAGTACGTACCCCTATAGTAGAAAACTTAAAGTACGCAAGAAGTTTTCCTTGAGCAAATATCGATTTTTTATGTTGCAGTCCGTATTAATGTGTAAACTTCGCTAAAAAGCCATGTATAAACTTCCCTGGTTGAAATTCATGTATGCTATTAACGAGGAAATTTGGAATGATGTATGATATTTTTTGTACTGGTATTGAAGTAATGTATGCTTCTACTCTTGTATTTACTTCATTTTTGGCCATTTGAAGTGTTGTGTGTGCCATGTTTCTAGGCCAACATGCATTTTAGATTTTTGGATAAATTTGATGTTTTTATTATTATTTACTAAATATTTTTTGTTTGCAATATTCTAAGAAAATTGTATTTGATTAACTAACATTAACCGAGAAGTGCATTGCACGTGCATGATTACTAGTAAGAAGATATACCTAAATAACCGGTACGTTATAGTGGAACACAATGTATATTAATATGCTGAAATTCTATCTGGGACAATATAGAATGAATGCTAGTTTTTTCATGAGATTGGCTCTTTGTATTGTTAAATCCTGTGATTTAATTGTTAATCCTTGCGAATTTAATTGGCTCTATGCTGGAATTTGGAGTATATATAAACATAATTCAATATGCAATGTGAGCGAGATAAGACAGATTATAGAGGGTAGCCCGATCAGCTCTAAAATCTAGATTTCTTACATTGCTACCAGAGCCGTGGTTTTGTGTTGGCCAAAACCAATCCGCTGCAGAATTCACGTCGCCGTGATCCAAGCCCGATCGGAACTCTGCCGTCGATGTCTGCCACCGTCGCTCTTATCACCATGTTCCACTGCGTATTCTGCTTCGTCTGATCGATCCGGTCGCCGATCTGTCTTGCGCGCTCCCGCTGCAGGCTTTGACGCCTCCGCTCACTGCGCGGAATCCAATCTTCAGATCGATTAGCCGCCCATCAATTCCTCTGCCGTTGCGTCTCGCTGAGACATCATGGTCGTCACAGGTCCAAATTCAACTGCCAACTCTGCCACCGCCTTCGCCTCCGTCAAGGTCGCTGCTCGGCTGCGCAGCTTGTTGCTGCGCCAGGAAAACATGCAAATATGACGTAGGTTCTCACACCATCTTGCATTTGTTTGGCATGACGAATGAGTTGGTCATCTCTAAACGTTAGTACTCCATCCGTATCGAAATATAAGACTTTCTAATCTTTTTCTGCACACATGTATCTAGACATGTTTTAGTGTAAGATTCATGTGAACCTTGCACTAAAACATGTCTAGATACATATGTGTAAAAAAAGGGTAGAAAGTTCTTATATTTTGATACGGAGGGAGTATTTAATAGGTTCTCCAGGAGAATCATTAAACCACATCAGTGAGGAAGTCACGTTGATCCCTTGTAAGTTCCATGTTGTTGGCAAATATGCAACGGTGATCAAATTAAATGTGCAATTCCTTCCATATGAAGTGCTTGTGTATAAGAAAATAATATATGAAGTATATAACAGAGCTTAAGAAGAATGGGCTCATTAAGCATATAGCTCTTTTGACAAGATTTGGTTCAGGCTCTTGGTGGCTAGAAAGGATGTTTCCATTAGTTGTATCATCTGTGGGTTACTTTGGAGCTTGTTTTATGTTGCTGGCATATGCTGGAGGCTGAAGTTGTGAATTAGGGGTCAAGTGGTCATCTTTATCGTTGCTGTCCTTGCTTCCCATATTGTACTTCAAATAAATTAATGAATATTGGAATTAATAAAAAATACTTAAATCACTAGCTTGTGAAAACAATGAAAAACAAAGCCTCCCATATCAGAAGCACACACATATGGCTGGGCCAAGCAATATGGTTGAAGAATGTAGCTGGTACGAGTGTAAGCTCTGATAGCACTCAATTTGTGCGACGTAATAAACATGGGCAACCAAATAAAACAATGTAGCGTAGTCTGAATAATGAAGAATGCAATGAAAAAACTGTGTGAAACAGCACTAAGAGAACACTGAGCAGAGGAAGCACTAACATGTGTGTGGTGTACTAACTTATCAGAAGGAAAAGATACATACTAGACATTTGGGGCTGCTCTTATTAGATTAATCCCATACACATCATAAATGGTATGGAATGTTTCCACTGTATCATATCTTCTGCATATTGCTCATGTCCTATGTAGGTCATTCTGAATAATGAAGATTGCAGTGAAAAAATATGGGGAACTGCAGTCTTGTGAACGCTTTAGTGCAGCTGATGCAGTAATATGACTAGTAGAGAGAGAGCCTGCAGTGTAGTGCAGAATCTTATCTGTGTGAAAATATGCATGGTATGAATTCCGTGCGTGAAATCTTAACTGTTGACGACGGAAGTGGGAAGGTGCGGAGGGAAAAAAGGTGGGCTTGAACTGTTAACGCCGTTAACTCGATCTGTGGTGGAAAGTGCCCTATAGGGCTAATCAATGGTTGGATGCCCGTGCGTAGCTATCTCACTGGTTAGCCCACTATTTTGCTGACATATATAGATAACACTAAATAAAGCAGACAATCCAAAGAAACTCTCATCGGTTGGTATATGGGCAAATCTGTTAAGACACAAAGGATATTATAACAGAGTGCCCTTGCAAAGTATGACAATGAGCTATGTGGCATTCACGATGTAGTGTCGTGGTTTTCATAGCAAATACTTACGGGGCTTACACCCGCTAACGAAGACAAGCCAATTTTTGTACTACCATGACAAAGAAAGCAAACCTAATTCTCCTAGCAGCGCCTGTGTCATGAGGCTTCACCCCGACAACAACAAACTACTTTTCAATAGTAAAATTTATTAAATTGATGCACTAACCAATTATCCCAAAAGTCCGAACTGATGAGAAAGGGCTGTGCAATGCATATATTATATTTCAAACACTCCCCCTCACGTCCAGGCTGTGGACTTTTCTCACGAGCCTAGGACGTGGATTTTAGAGTGTCCGTAGATATTTATTTTTAATATTGCGTTAGCCAGAATTTGAACTCTGGACCTCTGCCTCTGATACTATATTAAATTGATGCACTAACCAATTATCCCAAAAGTCCGAACTGATGGAAAAGGGCTGTGCAATGCATATATTATATTTCTGACAAAATTATGCATGGTCTGAAACAAATTCAATAAAAATCAACTCTTAGTAACGCATGAGTATATTTGCTAGTCATCTATAATGCACGAGACGCTTCAGCCAGGGCATGCTTTGCGAGCAACTTTGCACACGTCCTTGGTGATGCCTGGACATGAGAAAATATGGACTTCTTCAAGCAGTGGGGATCTGATCACCAACTCGAGGAAACCTTTATGGGAGACTCCGCAGTTTGACAGGCTAACACTCTTGAGGCAGGACGATCTGCACCATCAACAAGGGGTATAATTTTTTTGTTTGCTATCTTATACTTACAAAACTAAGTAGATTACCAAGTATTATTTCCTCTGTTCCAAATTAAGATTTAGCACAAGTTTGGAACGGATGAAGTAGTAATATTGAAACAATGTACTGACCTTTTTGCGATATACTTGAGCAGTTCGTCCGTGACAAAGGCGCCGTCCACCGCGAACACCTCGAGCCGCCCGTCGGAGCGGTCCACGGCCAGCCTCGCCATGGCGTGCACGACGTCGGGGTCCTTGGTCCTGGCGACGCCGTGCCTGTGGTGCCTCATGTGCGCGCTCCAGGGCAGCCATCTCATGTCCACGCGCCGCCATACCTGTGGCGATCTGGCAGCGTCAAGCCATGAGCGGCACACGAGGCTCGCGCCCATGAGCACCTCCGCGGCGCCGAGCTTGACGAACACGGCGGGGAGCAGGTCAAGTGGCAGCTCCGACCAGTCTGGCACAGGCTCGCTTCTCGTTTACATGGAAGAAGAAGAATTTGGCGGATGGGTTGCTCGAGTATCTGAGAACAGAATAGAAGTTGAGGAAAACATACGGTTGGAGAGGAGCGAATCGATTGTTCGTGTTGGTCTCGTGCTGTGGCCTAGCACCCATGGGGTCGTTGCCGGCGTACCCGCCTGCCTGATGGTGCGCGCGATCGCGGTGACGGCTCCGGCGCGTGGCGTTCTGCATTATCGGCCGCCGCTGCTCGGGGGAGGCTCGTGCAAAACTTGGTCACATACGCCTTAGCAGCAGCCGTATAGGATGGAACGGACCCTAGAGATCGGTGGTATCTGGATATTATTAAAGGAGAAAAATAAGATGGTGTTCCGATCCGGAGAAGGATATGAATTGGGGGCACGCACGCACGGCCCCAAACGTATACATAGGTGAACACACTTTGTATACGTGAAAACCCACATTAATAATTAGCTAAGGACGGCAATCTAAAGAAACTTTAATCTAAAAAATCTTGAATGCAAGAAAACGGGAGAGGCGTTTAGTCTCTCAGGTTCATATGCTTCTGTTATTTTTTTTAAATTAAAAGGATATGAAAACAATTTGAAAAAATCTGAAAAAATTGGAAACAAACATATACAAGTTTCCAACATTCGTGCAAAATTTATGAAGAAAATGACACTTTCTGTGACCTGTGCAAAAAAGACAAAATACGTGCTTCCGAAAGTGCTTAGGGTTTGCACAGGCCAAAGATAGTGTCATTTCCTTCCGAAATTTTACACAAATATATTAAACACTTATATACATTTGTGCCCAACTTTTTTCAGATTTTTCCGAAGTGTTTTCATATTTTTTTTATTTTGAAAAATATAATAGGAGCATATGCACCCGGGAGCCTGAATTTCACCGAGAAAACGCGATATGGTCTGCACGAGATCACAGTTTTTTGCTAACATGGAGAGGCCCCGAAGGGCCTGGATGTTTAAATGTGCATGTAAAAATTACACGAGGGACTCTAGAAAAAGAAGAATTACAACACATTCCCTAACCTTTATGAAAAGATCCTAAAAGTAATTAGAAAAAGGCAATCGGATCCTCTACAGTCGCCGGAGAAACTCGATCTCAAGTTGCAGCCATTCACGACGGTGTCAGGGGCGAATCACTTGCTAGGGGGATGCCGCCACGTGCTCGTAGAGCCTCCACATGGAGGTTGAAGCATCCGACAATGGCGGCTTCAGAAGAGACCACCAGTTGATCCTCAGAGTTCGCCAAATCTTGGGCCACCGATTGTGTTAACTTTACTGCAACATCATTACTCCGTGGCAGCTCAAAGCCCGAGCGCACAGCTACGCCTGCTTCTGCTCCCTGTCGCCTCCATGGCTCACTGAATAAGAAGACATGGCCTCCAACCCCAACCTACCCAAGCCTTATCTACGGAGTTGCTGGCGGCTCCTTGCCCCTCCGCCTACAGCTCAAACCCTTTGAGCTCCACGTCAAGGAAGAAAGCCACCCATCACACTACCAGAAACAAGTTGATCATGACCCTCTATTTTCGTCACTAAATTTTCACTATTCCATTATGACGATTTAAATACAAAAAATGTATCGTCGTAATCTACCGTCAGTAATTAAAAAGAATCACGGGCATAACAGTCTATGACGATTTTTAACCTTCATAAGTTTTGACGATCCAACTTTGTCACGAGCAGTCCACGCCAGGCCACATCAGATCCTACGTGGCAAAATTATGATAAAAATCAAATCATCGTAGATCAAAATCAGCCTGGTCCATTTCCGTGGTCTATTTGGGCCGAGCCAAATAATTTGGCCCATTTATTATTTTTCCATGTCAATTCTGTCCGGCTACATGGGCCAAGCCCTACATTTTTGGCCTTTTATTTTTTGGGCTTGGCCTATTTAGTGAATTGATTTCCATTATGCTATGTTTGGATGTAGCAAAGTTTGCTTTGAATTGAATTTGACTAGCAATTCCATTTCCAAGATGGAAAGGAAATGGGCTCCAATTCGAATTCTGTTGTTTGGTTGTAAGTGGAATTTACGGTTGGAATAAAAGGTTAGCACGAGATTCCAATTCATGTTTGGATATATAAACCATGGAAATGAATGTTTTGTTGAGTTTGAACAATATAAACTTGTGTACATGGAAAAATAATGTGTGTATTTGTTCAAACTCATATACTAATTTCACGAGTGGGAGATAAGCCATTACAAAAAGAAAAGCCACAACTTTTTCATATGTTACCATGGTTGATTTTTATCAAATATCAGCATCTGCTGATGCGTATAAAGATGGAGAATAACATCTCAAATATTCATTATTCTCAAGCAAGAAAAAAACCATTTTCTTAGAATCAAACTACATATCAGGAATAATCACGTTCATTTCAAAATAATCCTTTCTCTGCAACACACAAACCTACTACAGCCAAGACAAAAAGCAAGCATCATGCATAAGCTAATCCACCTCCATGCCGGCGATTGAGGGCCTCTAGCCAGGCGCTTCAATCGAGCAGCGGGAGGCACGCGGGAGCCTCATCCGCCGACGTCTGAATCGAGGAGGGGAAACCTCCTTCAGCAGCTAAGCAGCGGTGCGCACCTCCAGCCGTGGCGTTGAGCAGCACCAGCCACGGCGCCGCCTCCAGCCAGACCACACGGCGCCCGCCTCCAGCTAGACCAACGACTGGCCGCTGTTCCCCTGCTAGAAATCTGCAATTTTTGAAACAGTACATGAGCTGCAGGCAGGAAAAAATACAGGTAAGAACAGGGGAGCCAGAGAAGAGGACGCGAGCCATGGGGCCATGCCCCCCGGCCGCCACCATGCACCTACTACGGCCGCCATTCGCCCCTGTCGCCGCAAGGGAGCGAGCTATAGGGTTCGGGCTGGGGAATGAGGGGTGACGTGGGGTAGCTACGGCAAGACCCAGGGTCGAGTACCCCAGGTTGATTGAGATGAAGAAAGATGAAGTGCTGGTAGTTACCACGGCGGACAAACAAGGCGATTTACCCAGGTTCAGGCTCCCGGAGGATAACACCCTACTTCCTGCTTGTCTGGTATTGATTATCGGAGATGTTACAATGGCAATCCCTGCGAGATATCGATCTCGCTAGGGTTTTGGTGGTGGAACAATAGCGTGTCCTAATCGGCGGCCCTCTCAGCCTTTATATAGAAGGCTGGGTCTCGGGAGTTCGTAACCGACTAGGTTTACAAGTAAGGTAGGTCTCTACCGCCATAAGCTACGCCTTCCTTGGGACGTGCTCTGTCTTCTTTGGGCCCCCTTCATGGGCCTCGAGCGTTGTCTCCTAGTAGGTCGCCAGTTGGGCCCTAGTCCTTGCGTGCACCAGGTATCCTCGTGGTGGGGCACCCGATAGGTAGGCCCACGTCAGTAGCCCCCGAGTGCTTGATCGAGTCGAAGAATCGGGTAAGGACTCAGCTCCGGGTGCACGTTGTTTTGATCTGTTGCAAGATGTTTTGTTTTGAGTCGGTAGTGCATCGACCGCTGTATACGCTCACATTTTGTTGTCTTGTCGACAGGTTCTAAGGATGATGACATAGCCGGCCTGGTTCACTCGACAGATCGGGACCAGTTAAATGCACTCGGGCAAAAACCTAGCTAGCCTAACTCGAGCCTGGAAAGACCTGATCAGCTTCAACTCAGGCTGCGGAGGTCTTACAGAGGACTATAGTATGATATATTGAGTACCCAATGCGTCCGTCAGGATTTTCTTCATGCCTGCGGCACGGTAATTACAGGGTGAACGCAGCGGGTGCGAACCCTGGCCAGCTCGACTAATCAGCGGGTCTTATCTTTACACTGTGAGTGCAGCATCCGAGGATCATATGTGGCGGACACATCTCGGGTACAGAACGTTTTGCGACTTCTATAGTCGTGGTCTTTGTATATAGCTGAATAGTTTTGGTCGATAGGAACTTTGACTGCTTGCTTCGGGACTCGATGGTCTCATGGTCTTGTGTTATCGGGGGCGCGACAGCGCTCTCGAGGGAGCAGCCCCCGAGATTAAGCTAAATTGCTGGTAATTGAGGTTAATCTCAATTAACCTTCAGTCGAAAGAATTTTATGATGTGCTCCTGATGGGAGTGAATGAAGCATGATTTGGGGACTCGACAGATAAACGAGTCCCTTCAACCTGATGGCCTACTTTGAACGAAGCACTATTTGGGGACTCGACAAATAAAGGAGTCCCTTTTCAACCTGTTGGCCTACTGTAAAATGCTCAGGCGATAATGTGTCCTAGTCGAATGATACGAGGGTCCGTCAAGAGGACTCGACAGCCTGCCGGCCTTGGAGCGATAAATATCACGAGTTGGACTCGAGTGATCCTTCTGCCTGTTAGGCTGATGTCATGCATGACGATTTTTGCTTGCACGCTGTCGCTGATGGGACGCAACGTTGTGGTCCCATTGTCAGTGTTGACCAGGAACGATGCCGCTTCAGTTCTGATTTGACCGCACGGCGCGAAAATTTCGGAGCGTGATGATGGCTTCCTCTTTTCTCGTGCGTAGTGGCGGCGTGGCCTGCGACGGTTGCTGCCGATGCCTGAGAGGGGTTAACTCATCAAATCCCATGGTTAAGGACCTAGGGTTGAGATTACGAGGGAGAGAATGTGGTAGAGCTGGTAGTTTCGTCGGCTGACAAGCAAAAGCAGGGACTTTACCCAGGTTCAGACCTCCGGAGAGTAACACCCTACTTCCTACTTGTCTGGTATTGATCTGGTGTGAATATGCGAGCTACAATGGGGTCCTAGCGAGATGTCGATCTCGCTAGGGTTTTGTGGTTCAAGAGTTGCGTGTCCTGGATCGACGGCCCTCCCAACCTTTATATGATAGGCTGGGTCTCGGAAGTGCGCAACCGACTCAGATTACATGTAAGGAAAGCCTAAACCGACTATGCCTATGTCTAATCTTGAAGGATACTCCATCTTGTTGGGCCTTTCGTCATGGGCTTCATGTAAGTTCTTGATAGTTGGGCCTTAGTCGACACATGCACCAGATACCCTTATGGTAGGGTACCCAAGATGTATATCCTTGTCAGTAGCCCCCGAGTACTTGTCTGACTCGAAGAATCGGGCATGAACTCATTCGTAAGTGCACGTCACATGCTTTGTACTTGTATGTTGTAATTGGAATTCCTGTATGAAGAGCACATGTTGGCTAGGTCGAGTATTTCATCGACTTTGGTTTTTGCTTATGTTAATCAAGGGATAATAGCTTAGTAGGCCCAGTACACTCGACGGATCAGGACTGGTTAACTACACATTCGGGTAAAACCTTACTAGCTTTCAATCAAACCTGAGTCCCCGACTCGAATCTGGAACAGACTGGTCAGACTCGACTAGGCCGCGGAGGTCTTACTGAATCGATCTGCAGTATAACTTTGAAATTTACCCAACGCGTTCGTCGGGATTTTTCATCATGTCTGCTGACACGGAAAGTATAAGGATTAACGTTGCTGGAACAGTTCTTAGCCCAGCTCGAAACTTTGGCGGGTCTTACCTTTGCACTATGCATGCAGCATCCGAGGTATTTGCGGCGGACACAACTCGGGAATGTTTCGAGTATGATTTTGTATATGAACTGAGTCGAGCCTTTTGTCGACTGATACTTTGTCATTATTCTATCGGGGTGCGCGACAGCGCTCCCGATGGGAGTAGCCCCCGAGATTGTGCTTTATTGCTTGCAATGGAGGATAATCTCAAATCTTAAATCTTTTTATCCAATATATTCTTAGTCGAAGAAATTCTTGATATGCTCCCGATGGGAGTAATATGCCTTAGTCGAAGGAACGGTCGAGTGACCAATTTTTGCCTTAACGTTGCTTTTTCACACTCGAACCAAGCAAGACAGTCGAGTGACCGATATGCATTGGGCGGACTCGAATGCTTTTCTGAACAGATCGCTTGCAATGACGTCAGGGATGACGTTTTTGGGATCGCCCATGGATCGCACGATTGCGATTTGATCGGTTGTGATTGATTTTGCTTTGTGGTAAATAGGGAGGACGGCGTTGGCATAATTTTTTACTTGCCATTTGCTCTGCGCGCCGCCCCTGTGTCATCTTCTTCCTCGCGCTCCCCCTCCATTGTTCTTGTGCCAAAGCTTTGCGCGCTCCACCACCATCCCATTGACGATGAAGAAGGTAGCGGGCAACAAGCGTGCTACCGCGACCGATGCGGTGGCGGTGAAGGGGAAGAAGAGCGCGACGAGCGCGTCTGCATCCGCCGCTGACCTGAAGAAAGGTGATGGAGATTGGGTGAAATCCACCATCAAGGATACGCACCTTGACAAGCTACGCAAGGAAGGGATGCTGCCACCCGCGGACCAGCTGTTCGTCCGCGCGCCATCGCCCAAGGAGGTAATCCCTGAACCTCGCGCTAATGAGAGTTTGCTTTGCGGAGTTTTTGCCTCGGGGATTTGCGTTTCCCCTCCACGACTTTGTTCGTGGTTTGATGTATGCCTACGGGGTGCAAATCCATGATTTCACCCCGAACAGCATACTGCACATTGCCTGCTTCATGGTTTTGTGCGAGTGCTTCTTGGGGGTGTCCCCTAGCTGGGCTTTATGGAAGTCAATCTTCCTCGTCCGGCCGAACAACAGAGGCGGCCGCACTTATTCTGTTGGCGACTGCGAGATTCAAGTACGCAGCGACACACGCTACTTCGCCCTGAAGCCAGTCGATTCGGCGCAATGTTGGAGGAAGAGATGGTTCTACGTCCGCGTAGACCAGGAAGGAGTCCCAGAATTTTCGACTGCCAAGCCTATTGTGAGGACAAATGCCTGGGATCAACTGACGAGTGCAGAGGGGGGAGGTGGCGCCCCTTTTGGGCAAGATTGACGAACTGCTTGGCAGCATGACTGGTGTGCACTTGATTGCCACCTTTGTGAAGATGCGAGTCTGGCCGCTCCGAGCCCAAGCCCACCCGATGGGGCTTATGAAGGTGTGCTCGACTCCAGTCGAATGAGCACGGAGGAGCTGTCGAAGAACGAGCTGGTGGCGCATGTGCGATCCATCACCAGCCTCAGGTGAAGCGACCCCTGCAACGTCGACGGCCCTGTCACTCCTTATGGGGCCGAAAAGCCTTTGGAAGAGGTTAGTGAACCATCGAGTTTATTATCTCCTGACTTTGCAATTTTATTGTGCATCTTTGCAACTTTCGACCGCTGTATTTGGTATGCAGGGCCATTCGACTGCGTCAACCCTTCCTCCTCTTCCCGAGGATGGCCCAACTCATGAAACGGAGGTGCAAACGGTAGAAACGAAGGGAGGGGATGAATCGCCTCTACCTTCGGCTACCACATCTCCTATGGAAGAGGTCAAAGAGGGAGAGGCAGAGGAAGTACAGGCTGAGGAGCCCGCCACGACTGATCATGTGAGCGAGGTTCCCACTCGCAAGCGTCGTCGGGTGGCCCGTGGTTTGTCTTCTTCTGTGAGCTCACCCTCGAAGGAGTCGGATGTGAAGGATGACGGAGACTCGGGCTCGTCCCTTCTGCCACAGCTGCTCCTTTGAATGTGAGCCCGTTGCGCTCAGCTCCTCCTCCCAAGTCGGGTGAGGAGCTGCTTTTTGGAGGTCCAAATTTTGACAACCTTGATAGCGAGGAGGAAGAAGAGCACAGGTTTGCTCCTATGCTTTCTGTACTGAATTTTTTTTCGTTTTGGTTTTCATGCTTATGTTGTTCGTCTTATGTCACTCGCAGTGCTGAGACCGTGCGTCCTCTGACTCCTCCATCCGACAAAATTTTGACCCCTGAGCACCCAGACATCCCTCCTGTTGCCCCGGAGGTTGTTCAATCAGTATCCACGGCTACTGCCATTGAAACGGCCAAGGCTACGAGTGCCGCAACCCGGAGGTCGAGACATCGGCCGCGAAGCCTGCGCCTTGGACTGAACACGTAAGTGTCTTTTGCCGAACCTGCATACGGTACTTGTTATGTGTAACTTATGCTGGTTTCATGTGCTTGTAGCCTTACTACCTCAACCTGGTAGAATCGGGCAAAGCTTTTGTCCAGATGGAGCAGGAGAGGAACAGTCTGCACACTGCCTGGACCAACTCACTCGTAAGTGTATTTTGCATTTGCACTCGAAAGTTTTTGTTGTTTATTGGTTTTTGAATTATGCCTTGCCATCGTATTCAGGTGACAAGACATCGGCTGAGTCCCGGTGAAGGAGCTAGAGGAGGCACTCGCCGCCCAGCGCGCCGAGTCGAAGAAAACTTTGGATGCCACCAAGGCCGCAGCCGCCATACGCGAGAAAGAGTATGCTGGGCGACTGGCTGGCCTTGCGCAGAATGTGAGAGGTGAGTAACTATCTCTTTGCATGCTTCTTGTATGCCCGTTGGGTATTATGAACTAATATTTGCTCTTTCTGGTATTTGTTGCAGAGGCGATTGGTGTGCCAGCACCTACTGACATGGTCAGTGACGAGTTATCACTCGACCAGGTTATAGGTGACCTTGGCGCTACATTTGTCCAGGCGAATGACGCTCTTGCCAAGTCTGCCAGCACCCTCGGCGTCGTGCACCAGAACGTGCTTCCAATGAAGGAGGTGCCGTCGACTGCTGATGGCTTCGCTGACATGCTTGGACCGGGGACCTCGACCATGGCGAGCTTTGCTCGCACTCTTACGGTACGCGGCTCGGAGTCCACCCTCAAGCTCATTTTGGGTCATGGAATAAAGGGTGACTTCGAAGCGGCCATGTCTGACTTCCCTCAAAAGCCCGGTGGGAAGCCTATGTCTCTGAAGGCTGTTAGCGAGCCAGCCGCTCAACTGGCCACCATGGAGCCTCGAGCGGCGGAGGTTGCCACTCGCGAGAGTAGGGCTAGGTTAGAGTCTGTGTCCGAGAGATAGGTAGCCGAACCCTTACTTATGTTGTGTAATTATGCTTTATGATAACGCGAGTATGCGTACGCTTTTGCTACACTTGTATGGATTTGGTTCCTTGTTGTGTTTTCGCCTGTAAGGCTATGTGTTGTTAATCGTCTGAGCCTTGTGTTGAATTTCCCATATCTGACATGAGATTTTTATGATGTTTGGAACAGCCACGGGCAACCGCTACTTCAGCTGGTTCATCGTGGCACGTGCTTCCACCCGATCTCGAGCTGAAGTGGCGAATGATGCCAAAGTAATGCGTTATATGAAAGCTCAAGTCGTGAAACTGGAGCAAGAGTTGAGGAGTGCCCAGAGCGAGCTGGATAGGATGAAGGCGAGGCCTGCTTTACCCACTCAGCGAGAGGAGTATGTTCTTGGCGAGATGGAGATCGTGAACAGACAACTCGAGTGTAAGCATAACTGCCCTGCTTTCAAGAGTTCCTAGCCTGTCCTTTTTGTTGATCCAACGTGCGTTGTTGCAGGCTTTGTTCCAGACTTCCAGGCGGAGAAAGCTCGTGTCGATGAGCAATTGAACAATGCGACTGACGAACCAACGACGGGCCATCAGCATTTTCGCTTGGATAAGAACCGAGCGCGCATACTCACAACTCTGAAGGATCGAGTGTGGCGGAGCACTCTGCTGCTCGAGTTATGCAGGTCGGCCTTCAATCGCATCAACCAGACTCTTTTTCCGACGGGGCCGCAACCTCAAGGAATCCACGCGTTGCTCGGGCTTTTCCGGAGTGCAGGTCCTATTCGAGACTTTATCACCCAGAAGCTTGTGGATGGGGCCAATGCAACGATGGCATATATCCGGAGTCAGCGTACAAATATGCAGCTACATCCACCCGTGCCTGGATCGATTTTGTCACAGTCACAACTTGACGTACAGTCGAGTCTGCGAGGATGATGGTCGAGTGTTATCACGCTCAACTTATGGGCCATGTTCTGCCAGTCAAGGACGAACCGGAAGATTAGGGTATTTCTGTATAGGGGACAGCCCCCGAGTGTAAATTTGCCACTTGTACGTAGTGTATATTTGTTTATGTGTATGTATGCAGCCCCCGAGTGTATCGAGTGGGGTTTATGAAAAACACTTAGAGTATGGAACATAAATTGCACAGCCCCGAGTGTTCGAGTGAGGCTGTGAATTTTTGCGATATTTGAAGCTTCAACTCATGATTTTAGGCTCAGCCCCCGAATAGTTGAGTGGGGTTGAGCAACTTTTTTGTTTGTGTATGATTTTTATGACCCAGCCCCCGAGTATTCGAGTGCGGCTGGGGTATTATGTTTGAAGAAGGAGCGAAAGCTCATGCTTTGAGATAGCGCAGCCCCCGAGTATTCGGGTGAGGCTAAGTTTGTGCGAATAAGTTATGCGAGTAGTAAGCAGAAAGAAATATGAGGAATAATTGATTATATTCCACTTTGAATGTTAAGCTGCGGGCCGCCTCATTAAAAACCTTCCAGTCCCCGTAGGTACCCTGGTAAGGAAAAGAGCGCGTCTGAAACCTGCAGCCATCCGACATATGTGCCTATTACATTGTGCGACTGAGCAATCTAAGCATAAAAACGGCGCAGCTGCGCAACGTTCCAAGGATTGTGCGAGAGTTCGCCTGTCTTCGCGTGCTTCAGTCTGTATGCTCCACCACCAATGACCTCGGTGATGATGAAGGGTCCTTCCCATGGAGAAGCGAGTTTGTGCACCTTCTTTTGCTTCAGTCGAAGTACCAGGTCGCCAACCTCGAAGGACCTGGTGCGCAGTCGACGGTTGTGGTAGTTGCGGAGGTCTTGCTGATAGATAGCTGTGCGTGCTAGCGCTGTGTCGCGTGCTTCTTCGAGCAAGTCGACTGCATCTTCGAGTGCTTCATCTGCATCTTCTTCGTTGTATACTTCGACTCTTGGTGCATTGAATCTTACATCTGATGGTAGGATTGCCTCTGCACTGTAGACCATGAAAAATGGGGTGAACTATGTTGAAGCGTTAGGAGTTGTGCGTAGGCTCCATAGTACAGACGGGAGTTCTTCGACCTAAGCACCCGCGGCTCTTTTGAGTGGCACCAGGAGGCGTTTCTTGATTCCGCTTGTCACGAGTCCATTGGCTTTTTCGACTTGGCCATTGGACTGCGGGTGTGCCACGGATGCATAATTGAGCGTGATGTCCTGCTCTTTGTAGAAGGATCGGAACTCTTCAGCCGTGAAGTTTGTACCGTTATCAGTGATGATGTTGCTTGGCACACCGAAGCGGTATATGATGGATTTTATGAAATTGACTGTTGTAGTGGCAGTCGAACTTGTGATAGGGACTGCTTCAATCCACTTGGTGAACTTGTCGACCACCACCTTCTTGTGCTCCGGCATAAGTGTTCGATCGTTGGAGACCGCTAGATCGGCGAGTGTTGCTTCCATGCCGAACATCTCAGAGATTTTGCTAAACTCTCGGTCGCAAGACTCGGATTTTTGGAAATTTCCTTTGACTGTGATTACTCCTTTTGGTCCAGGCATTTTCAGCTGGAGGTATGCGTAGTGTGGGACCACCTGAATCGAGCGAACGTCGGGCGTCCAAGATGACGTGGTATTGTGACTTCCAGTCGACAACTTCGAACTCAATCGACTCTGTCCTGAAGTGGTTTTTGTCCCCGAATGTAACGTCGAGTTGTATGGTGCCTTCTGGGCTTATTGCTTTACCTGGGATGATACCGTGAAAGGTGTTTGAGGATTTTGGCAGGTTTTCGACTGACCTGTTCATTTTGCGGAGCGTATCGCGAAGATGATGTTTATGCCGCTGCCACCATCCATGAAGACCTTGGACATGGCGTAGCCTCCGATTTGGGCATCGAGTACCAGAGCAGAGTGCCCTGGACGAACGACCGATGGTGGGTGGTCCTCTGTGCTGAAGCTTATTACAGTTTCGGATCCCTTCAAGAATTCAGTTACGGCGGGAGGTGACATGACCGCCATATTTACTTGTCGAGTGTGAAGTTTTTGCTCCCTGTTGGAAGGGTGACCTTTCTGTATCATGTACATCTGCCCTTGAGGCAGAGGGTACTGAGGTTCGTCCACCCGAGTACGGGTTGTATGGCACCCGCGATATTTCCGCCTGCGGCAGGCTGTGGTGGTGGAGGTGGTGCCATCAGAACAGGCACATTGTTTGGCTGAGGCACAGGTGCAGGTGCAGGTGCGTGTGCGGCTGTTGCCTTTCTGAGTTGCACGTATTCAGATGCTAGTTGGTCGAATTCTCTGCAGTTTCTCATCGAGTGATTGGAGCGCAATTTTCCGTCTTCCCCCTTGTACAGGTGGAATCTGCAATCAGCATCCATCTTGTCATCGAATGATCGCTCGTTTTGTGCGCCGGAGCGCGACTTGCGCCAGTCTTTCTTCTTGTAGCTGTCGCTGCGTTGGCTGCGGTCTCGACTGTCCCGACGATCATCTCGACTGTCCCGGCGATCATCTCGACTATCCCGTCGATCTTCTGATCGTCGGTCACTTCTGTCTTGGTCTTTGCGGGGTGTGGAGAACCCAGCCGCCATGAATTCGGGTCTGTCGTCGTCGTAGTGACGTTTTGAACGTTTGCGCCTCCGGTCGTCTCTGTATGAGTCTCTGCGGCTTCGACTGCCACTATCATGATTGTCACGGGGTGAGGACCCGCGTGTGGTGCGCGCCATGTCTTCTCCGTCTGCCCACTCAGTCGCGATCTTTAGGAGGTTAGCCACAGAGGTTGGCTTTTGGCGACCAAGTGCTTCTTTGAAATCTCGCCTGGCGAGGCCCATGATGAAAGCATCCATGGCCATATCTTCTGAAATTACTCCAACTGAGTTGCGTATCTCAGTCCATCGTCGGATGTATGACCTCAACGTTTCGTCCGACCGTTGAACGCAGGCTCGCAGTTCTTCGAACGTTTTTGGTCGCTCACATAGAGGCTCGAAGTTTTTGATGAAGTCTGCGCGGAAGTGATCCCACGAGTCGTATGTTGATGGAGGTAGAGCCTTGAGCCAGTCGCGGGCTGTGCCTTCGAGCATGAGTCGTATGTATTGCATGGCTGTGATATTCGTGCCTCGCTGGCACGCGACAGCCAGTTTGTAGTCTTCCAGCCATCCTGAAGGTTCCTGTCGACCCGTGTATTTGGGCTGTTCAGATGTGAGTTTGAACCCTTTGGGCATCCGTGTCTCGCGGACGCGTCGAGTGAAGCACAGAGCTCCGTGTGGCTCAGGCTCCTGATCAGAGTACGAGTCGCTACTGTAAGATCTGCGTGATCTGCTCCTGGACCTGCGCCGACGTGAGCCGCTTCTTTCCTTCGAGTGGTGACGGCGACCACTGCGATTATGTTCTTCACGACGCGTGTCTACTATGGCACGGTCTCGACTCCCTCCTGGAGTTTTTGGGATTTGGCGTATGGCCTTCGCCGCTAAGGCGAGTGATTTGATCTGTTGGCGATGTAGTTTTGCATTGGGGTCATCCGCTGGAGGCTTGATTGCCTCTAGGTATGCTGCAGCAGTAAAGAGGGCACCCGCAGCTGTTTTGGGTACTGGCACTCCCTCCTCGTCGAATGTCATGAAAGAGTGGCCTAAGTTGCGGGTGAGTGCTGCCCTCTCATCTTCCGCGAGGCGTGATAGGCTTGATCTGGGTCTTGTGTCTGCTCACCCGGTGGAGCTCAGGGAGAGCTGTCTTCTTTGAGCACTCGACAAGCTAGCTTGCTTTTTACGTTCTTCGAGTGTTGCTCTGATCTGCTGCAGTCGAAGTGATTCCTGCCAGTTGAAGTACTGGAAGGTCAACATCTCCTCCCATGTTGCGTCCACTGGCATCATTGTGCACTCCTTGATGACTTTATCTGCTTTTGCTGCCATCTCAGCAGTAATTGTGAGATTTGTGACTCCATCCGGCATAGTAACTGTGCACGGGAATTCTGTAGGCCTGCGACTGGCCGCAGCATCAGATGATTCTGCGGCGAAGGCAACGTAGACCTGCTGGGGTATCACCCGAGGGTATGTGTATGTGTTTTCGAGTCCCTTCATGGACTCGACGTCTTCATCAAGGCTCATGTCGGAGTCGATATGCCCGTCGAGTGGTCCGTCTGGACGGATCTCGCTGTCGATGTCTTCATCGCCTATGCTCATCTCGGTGTCGGCGAAGTTGTTATGGATCTCGAAGTCGAGGTTGTTGTTGGTGCAGATCTCAGAGTCGACGTGGTTGTCGATATGAGTTTCGGGCTCATCGAAGTCGCTGAGGGAGATCCCACAGTCGAAGCTATCCTCGAGTGGAAGATTGAGCTCGGGATCGTTTGTGCGGTATGCTGATTCAGCCTCCTCACCTTGGAGTTCTTTCGCAATGAACTCGTTGATCTCTCGAGTCGACATGGTTGTTGCAGACGAGCAGGCTTGAAGGATCGATGACGGTATGAACGCAGTTGATGGATCCGCAGTCGAAGGAGCCGCAACCGATGGAGCCTCGGGTGCGGAAGTCGCGAGTTGGCGTGGATCTGTCAAGTCCTGCATACCAAGCTTGTTTACGAAAAAATTGAACGAACCAACGCTTAAACCCAAACCTGACTCGAGATCAGCGAACGTCTCCTGGAATTCAGGCGAGTGTGGCTCAAAGTTCATCAGAGGATCTGATGTGCTTTTTGCAGGTGAAGTTGGCGTGCTGCCGTTTGTCGAGTGAGTCGGCGAGTTGCCGTGTGCCGCCCGAGTCGGCGTTCTGGTTTGTTGATGCAGCCGGCGAGTTGCCGTTTGTAGATGCGATCGGCGAGTCGCCGTTTTCGATGGAACCGAAGAAACCGTGAGTCCAGCACTATTGCTTTCCACAGACGGCGCCAATTGACGAGGGGTTAAATCATCAAATCCCATGGTTAAGGACCTAGGGTTGAGATTACGAGGGAGAGAACGTGGTAGAGCTAGTAGTTTCGTCGGCTGACAAGCAAAAGCAGGGACTTTACCCAGGTTCAGGCCTCCGGAGAGTAACACCCTACTTCCTGCTTGTCTGGTATTGATCTGGTGTGAATATGCGAGCTACAATGGGGTCCCGGCAAGATGTCGATCTCGCTAGGGTTTTGTGGTTCAAGAGTTGCGTGTCCTGGATCGGCGGCCCTCCCAACCTTTATATGATAGGCTGGGTCTCGGGAGTTCGCAACCGACTCAGATTACATGTAAGGAAAGCCTAAACCGACTATGCCCTATGTCTAATCTTGGAGGATACTCCATCTTGTTGGGCCTTTCATCATGGGCTTCATGTTGGTTCTTGATAGTTGGGCCTTAGTCGAGACGTGCACCAGGTACCCTTATGGTAGGGTACCCGAGATGTATATCCTTGTCAATGCCGTTTAGACGGTTCAGATTTGGCGGCGCCGCAGTATATTTATTTCACCGCGACGGCAGAGATTGATTTTATCCCGATTCTTGATGCTTCCTTTCTTTGCTTCATCTTCTACCTCGCGCCTCTCCTCCATTGCCACTGGTACCAAGCTCATCTGCGCACCAGCCAGTAACCACTAGCCATGAAGAAAGCGGGCACGAAGAAGGTGGCGAGCTCCGCCGCCGCCAGCGTTGCGGCGACAAAGACGAAGAGGGGGAGTAGTGCGGTGAGCTTCGCTGCCATTGTTGATGCCGCGAGCGTGGATACGCTGAAGAAGATCCCTGTTAACTGGGTCAAGTCCGCCATCAAGGATCATCACCTGGATGAATTCCGGGAAGATGGGTTGCTGCCGCCGGCTGACCAGCTGGCCACGCGCGCGCCAGGGAAAGAGGTATTCCCACAACCTCGGTCCGGCGAGCGTGTTTGCTTTGCGGATTTCTTGCATCGGGGAATCTCTTTCCCCTCCATGATTTTGTGCGTGGATTGCTGTATGTGTACGGGGTCCAAATGCACGACCTGACCCCGAACGGCGTCCTCCACATTGCGTGCTTTATCACCTTGTGCGAGTGCTTCCTGGGGTGCACCCGCGCTAGGGCTTGTGGAAGACCATCTTCAATGTCAAGAGAAACATGGGTGCTGGTGGCATCCAGGTGCGCGGCGACACCTCCTACTTCGCGCTGAAGCAGGTCGATTCCGTCCAAGGCTGGCGGAAGAAGTGGTTCTACATCCGCGTGGAGCAGGAGGGCCTTCCTGACTTCGTGGCTGACAAGCCTCTAAGGAAGTCGAACGCCTGGGCGCATATGCTGTCGAGTGAAGACAAGGTGGAAGTGGCGCCCCTGCTGAAGAAAGTCGCCGAGTTGATGAAGACGATGGGCAAGGAGGTGGGTGGCATCCACCTTATTGCCACTTTTGTGAAGATGCGCGTGCAGCCAATACGCCTTCGGGACCACCCAATGTGGGAGTTCCAGGCGCAGATGACTCCTCCCGCCTGACGAATGAGGAGTTGTTGAAGAAGGAAGTCGTTACGAAGGTGCGGTCCATGACTAGTGATTGCGTGGATCACACGTTCGCTGGGAGACCACAAGAGGAAGGTATGAAGCAGTGTAGCAGCAGTTTCACTCAGTATGAAACCAAGGTTTAATCGAACCAGTAGGAGCAAGAAATCACTTCTGAAGGTTGTCAGTGGCGCGCTGACGTGGAACCTGCACACAACACAATCAAACTACTTTGCCCCAACGAAACAGTGAGGTTGTCAATCTCACCGCTTGCTGAAAACAAAGGATTAAACGTATGGTGTGGAGAACAGTAGTAAATTGCAGAGAATGAAAAAGAACAGTATTTGCAGTTGGTTGTATTATCAGTGTAAAAGAATGGACCGCTTTCAAAGGTTTTATGGCTGTTTTGCGTAAAGCTGGTTTTCTTTATAAAAGACATCTGATATCGACTAATCAGAATATTTTCAAAAGGGGATAAGAAGTAAACTCTTTTCTTTTGATCAACTTCATCAACAACCACCATCAATCACTTCACCTGTCTACCAAGGCACCTCCCCGAATCACCCTCGAGGAACTCAACCTTGCATTATTGGTAGTACCTTTAGTACTCAGGTTTTAATCATTCCGTTCAAGTTTTCTATGGTCTCTGAATCCGGCACCAAGTTATCCATAACCGTGGACACGACTTTTCGAAAAGATTTACCCCGCAGGGGTGTACTGTTTTTAACCACTGGTACCGTCCGACTCATTGCCTGACATTAGCTCTCTTCCGGGAAAGCCGGCTGAGTGGGAGCGGTTACAACCTTTACCTTGCTTGAGACTAACCCAGGATCATCAGTGAGGACGGGACAGGTTCAGTGCCTCCAACACCCTACCCCATGGCCACTAATTTTCCTAAACACCAGCATCCTCATCCCAGTCCAGACCACCATCTTCACGCACGCGCAAATGGAAGCTCAAACTAGAGGACCCTGGCTAGCCCCGCCCAAGTTAGTTGGTCGATAGGGATCCCATAGGCCCACCGATGGAAGCACGCTCAGTCTTGGCTCGAAGGGGAGAACTCGCACTTAGGCGGCGAGAACGAGACAACCCACCACATTCCCCGTGGCCTCTCATCCCCGCCTTTACGCAGTTTATTATCTGTCACCACCATCTTCACCACATCCGGCCATTCCATCAACTGTTCCAACAGTGAAACATCCACCGGACATCTAAACATTTAAACTAAGCATGGCTAAGCATATACATAGCAAATATACTTATCTCAGGCCAACACTTCAATCCTAGGGATATTAGGAACGATACAGGTAATGGCAACAGATTTCTAATGCAACTAATAGGATACTCTAATCCAAGCAAAAGACATTTGGAACCGAATGCAATAGTATAGTGGGGAAAATAATTGCGGAAATATAGGAGCAGACATGCTCAGAGGGGGGATTACGCTTGCCTTGTTCAGGGGGCTGGTAATACGGGTCGTCGGGGTATTGCGGTGGAACCCCGACTGCTTGATCTATCGATGCATAAAAACACCGGAAAGAAACAATCAATAACCACACATGCATAGCAAATGCAATGTGCAACCACATGATGGCATGACAATTTAGATGCACTGGAATTACTATAACAACATCTACCAATTTAAATGGGGTGCAAAATAATTATTTCGACAAGAGAGAATAAAGCCCCATATTTAACTTAATGATTTTTCCTAACTTCTAGAAGTGCAGTACTGGAATTGTGCTCAAATATGCATGCAAATGATGTTACTGGTTAGTTCATAATATTCTGAGCATTTTGATATATTAAACAAATTTTTCTGATAAACCGATAAAAAGTTATTGCATTTCTAAAATCCATTTTAAATCTGCCATTTTAGCAAATCATTTTAAACAACCCTAACACTAATTATCCAGGTTTGGGAAAATGGTGGAACATGAAGTATATTAATTGCTGAACATTTTGATAGGTCAAACTTAATTTTTGGATCATTATTTTTTAAGTTATTGATTTTCCAAAATTGCTTTCTTTTCTGCCATTTTAATTATTTTAATAAAACAACAACTAAATCAATTTAGTTGGATGTGTGAGTTATGCTAATAGACACACTTTATTTTTCTGAACATTTTGGTATCTTATTTGTAATTTTTGGACAAGTATTTAAATTGTTATGTATTTTACAAATTAATCCAAGTTTCTGTCAGTTTTAAATATTTACAGAAAAGATGCCCGAAACGTTTTTCACTCAGCTGCGGCTAGCCACAATCACTGACCAGTGGGGCCCGAGGCTACGCTGGCATCCACGTCGACGCAGGGGCCCACAGTCACTTTGACCGCGTCGATGCCAGGACCGCGGCGTGCGCGCGCGGTGACCGCGGACACGGCGGCGCTCTGCTACGGCGGAGGAGCTCGCGCGGGGATGAACTAATGGGCGCATCCGACGCACACGAGTACGCGGAGGCTAGTGGCGGCGCTACGACCCAAATGGTCGCCGGCAGATGCTCCGGCGACGAGGCCGTGCGGCGGTGGGCTACGGCCTCTGGCGGAGCTACGACTAATCGTCGATCTAGCGAGAAAGAAAGAGAACGGAGATGTCCAGTAGGACCGTGAGCTCACCCTCGATGCGTGCGGTTGCTCGGAAGGGACGGAGGAGGTCGGAGGCGGTGGCGAGCTTGCTCGGAGCGCGGCGGCCGGAGAGGAAGAAGATGAACTCGTGCGCTCGATTAGCGGCCTCCCGGCTCGATTCCTTCAGCGAGGATGTAGAGGAGGACGAGGCGGAGACGCTGGTGTTCTCCGATCTGCTAGGGGAGCCCTGGAACAGCGGCGATGCGGCGGCAGAGCTTCGGCTAGGGTTCGGCCATGGTGAAAGAAACTGAGAGGAGAGGGAGCAGGTGGGTGGATAAGCTCGGGTGGGAGGAGCAGAGCGTCGTGGGGGGGCCTTCTTATCTCCTTCGACGCGGCAGGAGGAGCGGGGGGCCTGGGCGTCGCGGCGAGCTCGGCCACTGGCGCCGTGCCGCCCGCACTGGAGCTACAGAGAAGGCGGCGATTTTACAAAAAACCCCTTGCTCTTTTCTGTTTCTTTTACAAACATGGGCTTTTAGGGATTTAATTAGGGCACTAAAACATTTTAGAAAATTATGGGAAAAATCATGTAGCCTCCCCACAACATGTAGGAGCTCCCCAAACATTGGTGTGGCAAAATAAAATGTTCTTCACCACTTTTGTTCATAGTGTTGGATTAGGGCATTTTAGTTAATTACAAATTTATAATCCTTTAGGCATGTTAAAGCAAGTTCAAAATATTATTTTTGAACTCTTGGAACTTCCTTGGCAATATGGATTAGCATTTGTATTTGTGTTTGTCAAAAACAAACACATTTGAATTGCAAGGATTGAATTTAAGTGGTGCCCTTGTTTTCATTTGTTTTAATTTGTTTTCATAACTTTGTTTCAACTTGAACACTAAAACAAATAATGCCATGATGCCTGAATGAAATGCAAAAGTGAAAATTTGGTTCACATTTTAGGTTCACAAACTTGGGGCTGTTACAGTAATGTAAACAAATGCATTAGACCTAACAGCGCACTCTTAAGCTAAGCATCGGTTATTTTATCCCTAGTGGCAACAACACATCCACAATCTTAGAAGTTATTGTCACTCTCCCAGATTACCGGAGGCATGAACCCACTATCTAGCATAAATACTTACTCTTGGAGTTACAAGCATCTACTTGGCCAAAGCATCTACTAGTAACGGAAAGCATGCAAGATCATAAATAACATATAAGATAGATTGATAATCAACTTGACATAGTATTCAATATTCATCGGATCCCAGCAAACACAACATGTAGCATTACAATAAGATGATCTTGATCACGATAGGCAGCTCACAAGATCTAAACATGATAGCATAAAGTGGAGAGACAACCATCTAGCTACTGCCATGGACCCGTAGTCCAAGGATGAACTACTCACGCATCACTCCGGAGGCAGGCATGGTGATGTAGAGCCCTCCGGTGATGATTCCCCTCTCCGGCAGGGTGCCGAGAAGAGCTTCTGAACCCTCCCGAGCTAGGGTTGACGACGGCGGCGTCTCTGGAACTTTTCGTGGATAATGGCTCGGGTATTTAGGGTTTTCGCGACGGGAGGAATAAATAGGCGAAAGGGCGGCGGCTGCGGAGCCACGAGGGCCCCACACCACCCCACGGCGCAGCAGGGGGCCCGCGCGCCCCATGGTGTGGGTGCCACGTGGCCCTCCTCCGTCTCTCCTCTGGACTCCGTCTTCGTGTTGGAAAAATAGGAGGTTTTGTCCAAGTTTCGTCCAATTCCGAGAATATTTCCAGACTAGCTTTTCTGGAATACAAAAACAGCAGAAAACAGGAACTGGCACTGTGGCATCTTGTTAATAGGTTAGTCCCAGAAAATGCATAAAAATGCTATGAAGTGTATATAAAACATGTAACAATTGGTATAATATCAACATGGAACATCAGAAATTATAGATACGTTTGAGACGTATCAAGCATCCCCAAACTTAGGTCTACTCGTCCTCGAGTAGGTAAAACGATAAAAACAAAATAATTTCTGAGGTGACATGCTACAATCATAATCTTGATCAAATAATACTGTAAAGCACATGTTATGAATGAAGTGATCCAGGTCAATGGTCTATAGTTTGCTAGCAAGTAGATAATGAGCAAACAACTGAATCATCTAAGCAAAAACTTTTCATGAATAGTACTTTCGAGACAAGCATCAAAAGTTTTGCATAAGAGTTAACTCATAAAGCAATAGATTCTAAGTAAAAGGTATTTAACCAACACAAAGGAAGATTTAAGTTTCAGCAATTGCTTTCAACTTTCAACATATATATCTCATGGATATTTGTCAACACAAAGCATATAATAAGTGCAATATACGAGCATATAAAAATTGTTGCACCAAAGTTGACACTAGTGTTTGCTTCTAAGATAGAAAGAAGTAGATAAACTGACTCAACATAAAAGTAAAAGAAATGCCCTTCGCAGAGGGAAGCAGGGATTAAATCATGTGCTAGAGCTTTTTAAGTTTTTGAAATCATAAAGAGAGTAAAAATAAGTTTTGAGAGGTGTTTGTTAATTGTCAACGAATCAGAAAATGGAAAGTACAATATGACCCCTGCCAACCAGACTTTTAAGAGCGGCTCCCATGAAGGACGTTATTTCTACCAGCAAGGCAGATCATCCCTCTTTCTCTTTTGTTTACACATGCAGATATTTCACTGTTTGTCATTGCTTGACTGATAAATCAGGGCAAAAATGTGAATAGAATTAAGCGGTTAAAGTTGTAATTAATTGGGACTGGGCACCCCATTTGCCAGCTCTTTTTGCAAAATTAATGGATAAGCGGATGTATATGCCGCTAGTCCGGTGGTAAAGTCTGTTTGACAGTTGACATAAAGACATCCACCCCGTCCTCATGAGCTTGGTAAACATTGACACAAAATAGGAATAATAAAGTTTGAATAGTTTAAAGGTAGCATATGAAAAATTTACTTGGAATGGCGAGAAAATACACATATAGGTAGTTATGGTGGACACAGATGGCATGGATTTTGGCTCAAGGTTTTGGATGCACGAGAAGCATTCCCTCTCAGTACAGAGTTTAGGCTAGCAAGGTTATTTGAAGCAAACACAGGATATCAACCGACATAGCAAGACTTATATGAAAACATATTGCAAGCATTATAAGACTCTACACTGTCTTCCTTGTTAACCAAACCCTTTTACTAGAAAATATCTAGACCTTAGAGATACCAATCATGCAAACCAAATTTCAACGAGCTTTACGGTAGTTCTTCATTAATAGGTTTTAACTACATGATACAAAAGCTTAAACATGAACTACTTGATAACTCAAAACAATTGACAAGTATCAAATTATCCAATACAATGATCTAACATCTACCACATGCAACATTTTCTGTTCCAACCAAACACCAATCAATTTATTTCAACATAAACTCTCCAAACAATTATAAGTGAAGCAAGAGAGTACTTTTTAAAAGAACTAACAGCTCTGAATAAGAGATGCATGAAAAACAGGAGCTAAAAGCATAGCAATAGCTAGACAAGAATACTCAACAAGTATAAGTGAAGAATAGGAGTATTCATATGAAAAAGCGGAGCGTGTCTCTCTCCCAATCAAGAATGCTGGGGTCCAATCAAGTTGACCATAAGAAAAATAAAATACTGAAAATAAAAGCGCACAGACGCTCCAAGTAAAGCACATATGATGTGAAAGAATTAAAATATAGTTTCACTAGAGATGACCTGATAAGTTGCTGATGAAGAAGGGGATGCCTTGGGCATCCCCAAGCTTAGACGCTTGAGTCTTCTTGAAATATGCTGGGGTGATCCATGGGAGCATCCCCAAGCTTAATCTCTTCACTCTTCTTGATCACATTATATCATCCTTCTCTCTTGACCCTTGAAAACTTCCGCCACACCAAACTCAAAGTAATTCTCATTAGAGGGTTAGTGCACAATCAAAACTCACATGTTCTATAAGGACACAAACATGACCGTTACTTTTACATTAGCTACTGCCACTGATGTTATGTGAAGCTCTTCCCCTAAAAAAGAATTCCACTCAACACTAGTAAAAGAGAGAATGCGAAAAATAAAAGACAGAATCTGTCTAAACAGAACAGTCCGCAAAGACGAATTTTTTCGAGGCACTTACGTTGCTCAGATCGAAAAATTTAAACTAACGAAAGATGCGTACATATCTGAGGATCACGCACAAAAAATTGCAGATTTAAATAATTTTTCTGTGATTTTATAGAATTAAAACGGTGAACAGAAGAAATCTGTTCCTGCGCAGAAATCCAAATCTAGCATATCTTCCTATTAGAGGCAATACTTGGCACAACAATGCGATAAATAAAGATACAAAGGATTGTTACAGAAGTAAACAACTCCTTGACTCAAAAAAAGAAAAATTGCAGAAATAAAATAATGGGTTGTCTCCCATAAGCGCTTTTCTTTAACGCCTTTCAGCTAGGCGCAGAAAGTAAGAATCAAGTGTTTCCAAGTGATGAAGCATCAACAATCTTACGCTTAGCTCTCTTACCCTTACCCTTATCTTTAGGAAATACTTGGTTACACATAGGTGAAGAGGCGAAATTCATAGTGCCTTGGCCCACATCTATTATTGCTCCAAAGCGTTTCAACAGAGATCTTCCAAGCGTAATTTGTCCTACTCCTGCACATTCAATGACAAGATAATCAATAGATATTGTTATCCCCAGGAGTTTTGTAAATACTCCTTCGGCTACTCCTCTTGGTAATTTAATAGTATTATCACCCAAAATTATACAATCTTCGCATTTGGAAAGCTCCCAAAGATTTAAGGAATCAAAAATATCCTTGGGCATTAAACAGAATTCAGACATAATATCACAGCGAGCATGAAAAGTTTCACCATTAATAACAACTTTTACTGAGGGAACCCATCCCGATGGTTCAAAATTTACTGGCACATTATCATAGTGTTCACAAATTTGATTATACCCTTCTTTTAGACCAGATATGTTTGTTTCAAGAGTGTTAAGTCTATCACTTATGCTTGTAAAGCCAAATCAATTTTACTGATTGGAGGGCTAGAAATTGTAATCATTTTTTTATAGCATTAAAAGCTTGATCCCATCATAACGAAGGAAATCTCCTCCTACCACAGCATCTAAAGCATATCTGTAGCAAAGAACAAGACCAAAATAAAAGCTACTAAGAAGCAGGCTTAAAGTCATTTTAGGTTCAGTTTTAGCATAAGACTCAAAAATTCTAGACCAAGCATCTTTAAAACTCTCCTCACTCCCTTGCTTGAAAGTGAAGATCTCTTCCTCAGGTGACATGATGACAGGAACAGGGCTAACATGATAACAAGACTGAAAAATAACAATTCGAAAAATAAAAGTAACTAATTTTTTGTGTTTTTTATAAATAAAACAAACAAGACTAAATAAAAATAAACTAAGCAAGACAATAACAAAGTAAAGAGATTGGAAGCGTGAAACTCCCCTTGCAGAAATCCTCTTGCTCCCCGGCAACGACGCCAGAAAAAGAGCTTGATTGCGTGGATCACACGTTCGCTGGGAGACCCCAAGAGGAAGGTATGAAGCAGTGTAGCAGCAGTTTCCCTTAGTATGAAACCAAGGTTTAATCGAACCAGTAGGAGTAAGAAATCACTTCTGAAGGTTGTCAGTGGCGCGCTGACGTGGAACCTGCACACAACACAATCAAACTACTTTGCCCCAACGAAACAGTGAGGTTGTCAATCTCACCGGCTTGCTGAAAACAAAGGATTAAACGTATGGTGTGGAAAACAGTAGTAAATTGCAGAGAATGAAAAGGAACAATGTTTGCAGTTGGTTGTATTATCATTGTAAAAGAATGGACCGGGTCCACAGTTCACTAGTGGTGTCTCTCCATAAAAGATAATTAACATGCTGATGCATGAAAAATGCATACATGAACTTTGCATATATACTCATATTTCAATCATATTTGCATCATATAAGGGTTATATCATTGTTTTATAGTGATTTTGGGAATATTTCATTGTTTCCCTATTTTTCTGGAATTAACCCTGCACAGGCAGAAAACTCTATTTTCTATATTTTGATGTTTCAGGGACCCAAACGACGTCCAAATGACCTGGAAATTTACGAGCATCAGTTTTTGGAAGGAACAAAGCGTGGGAGCGAAGGAAGCGAATAAGCGGAGGCCCGAGGGCCAAGATGAGTGGGCCCATGCGGCCAGATTCCTTGGCCGCGTGGGACCCATCATCTGGGGCCTCATGGCTCCGTTGCCGTCGATCTTTTTTCCCGAGCCTCCGTCTTCACCTAAAAACGACTATAAAAATAGTCCCCGACGCCCTTCGGAAAAGAGCGCCGCAGAAACACAGAAACCACGAAACAGAGACTTGGAGTTGCAGATTGGAGGGGGAAAACTCCGGCGGGGCACTGCCGGCGTGGTCTCCATCTTCTCCAACGACTTCTCCACCGTCTCCATGATGAAAAGGGAGTAGTCCACCCCTGGACTATGGGTTTGTGGAAGTAACTTATGTATCTCTCCTCTCTTGAGCTTCACTAATTAGTACCGTTTGAGCTGCTGAACATGATTACGGTCATCTATGTAATACCTTTGTGGTGGATCTTTTTATGAGTTAATATATGTTTGAGATTGCAATAGTTTTGTTTCAGTTATGAAAGTAGATGCATATTATGTACCCCGTTCTTGTTTACTTGTTTTGATCAAGCATGTGTATGAGAGCGTGTGAGGGGGAACGTGTGCATTAGTTGGAGTAACGGGGGGTGGCTAGTGCGGTGAACGTGAGAGAAAGTTCCGCGATCCACTTGGGTGTTTTACCTTACTTTGTTGCCTCACTAGGGATAAAGAAAAATACCTTGCTACCGGAGATGTGGGTGTGACCATTGCCACTACTCCATGACTAGATCTAGCATGTTCTTATTTTAACTTCATGTCATGATACTTAATGCTATGCTCTGATTTATCTTAATTACTAAGGTGTTATGATTTAGTTCGCATCTTGGTGGAGTATAAGAGAGATTAATAAACAAAAGATCTCTATGTTAGGACGTGATGCCCATATAATTAGTAACTTGTCATGAAACCTTTTTGTTGCAATCTCATATGTCAATTCTAGTGTTCCATTGTCTACCACTTTATTAAAGAGAGAGTGCATTTGTGAAACCATGAACCCCGGTCCATTTTTAATCATAAGAAACACCTTTCCAACAACTTTTATCCATTTTCCATTTTCTGCCATTTAAAAATCCGAAAATACAAAAACACTTTTATATCTTGCATTCATAATACAAAACCCAAAAAAATCATCCATCATTGTTTCCACCATCCTTGCATATTTATTTTCATCATTGCATATTTATTTACTGTTTTGCATTCATTTTATTTTGATATCATTCTCACACCTTGTGCTTGACAACCACTTGGTGAGGTTGAGGGCCAAAACAATTTACTTTGTTTGTAGGTTTTCAAGAGAAGGATAAGAAGATAAATCTTTCACTACTGATTCCCCGAGAGTTCGATATTAAACCCTCGAGTCACCCCTCGTGGGGAAAACCGTCTTTCCTATACTATACACTCTGCACTTGGAGTCTCAACCTAACCCATATTCTTTTGACGCAGGTAACTACGTCAAGGGCCATCAAGACAGTTTTCTGGGCCGTTGCGGGGAATCATTGCTGTAAAGGTTTATCCAAGGGTATCTCACAACAAAGTCAACTTCATCACCAACTTGTGCAAACACCTAAGCTTGGGGAGGTTGCACCTACGTGAGCATCATCTTATCCATCTTTACCTTCAAAGCATTTTATTTTGTTTGTTATTGTCTTGCATATCATATTTATATTTCGGTTTCATATTTTATTTTCAGTTTTGCATTTTGTGTTGCATTTTTATTTCGGTTTGCATTGTTTAGTATCATTTTACTATCAGTCTTTCATTTATAATCATAAAAACCAAAAAAAAATTAGTGTTGTTTTTAATATGTGTGTTAAAGTATGGAGAAACTTTCTGGAATCTCTATACCTAATGGTTATGTTAAAACTATGGAAGCCTACTTTGAATATGAATCACCGAAGAAGGAAAAAGAATGCGTAAATTGCTTGAAGCTCTTCACAGAATGGCTATTCAGTTTTGTGAGTTACATGGTATAACTTGTTGCAATAGAAGAGTTGTTAAACATTCCCACTATCAATGCAAGTATAATAGTGATCCTATAATTTCCTGTTATCGTGAAGATAAATTTTCATGCCCTGATATAGAACAAGTTGAGAAATATATTGCTTATGTTGGAGCCCTTGAGATAGACTCTCTTATTGATAAATTTCTTACAACTAGTCATGAAGCTCGTGTAATGAAAGGACAAATTTCTATTATTCTCCAACTTTGCAAAAACGAATTTAGTGACAATGTTTATGTTAAAGAAAGAATTCTTGCTTCCATGGAAAGTACTAATATTTTGCAGGAAGAGGATGATGAAAACATAAGCTTGGAAGAGGAAGTATGTGAAGAGGAGATTGAAATGGATGTGTTCCAACCTAAGCTTGGGGAAGAGTTGGATCTCCCAACTTCACCATCAACAATGATAGTAACACTCAAACTCAAAAATCTTTTGTTATTTATGAGAATCCATGTTATGATGAGTGTGAAACTGAAAATGCTATGGTCCTATATGATAACCCATGCTATTATGATGAAACTAATAATGCTCCTTTACTTTTTAATAATGCTAAGTGTTGCTTAAATATGCTATATGATAATGCTTTAGATGATGGTCCTATGCTTATTGATAATCCTCCATGTTTAGTTGTTACTAATTTATGCGAGGATAAAAATGATATACTTGCTGTTTGTGATAGTGCTCTTACTCATGAGAGTCCTACTTTGTTTTGAACTCTCCTAATTACACCATAGAGGAGAAATTTGCTTATGTTGAGAAATACTTATGTGATTTGCAACTATCTTTAGTTCCAAATCTTTGTTGCAATCATGATAGTAAACTTGATATTGATCTTATAACTATTTTGAAAGAGGGAAGCATGCTAATGAATTCCATAATAAATTTAATAATCCTCTTTATGTGCCTAAATTATCTAAGTTGAATGATTCTTGTGGTTATATGGTTGAATTTATTTCTACTACTTGCAACTATTATGAAAGAGGAGGTGATAAGAACCCTCTTTATGTTACTAATAATTATATGCTGCAAGTAAATATTGTTAATATGCATTGGAAACTTCTATTTATGGTGATTCATTCATATACAAAATGCCAATGCATAGAAAGAAAGTTAGACTTCGTTGTTATTACTTTTGTGTTTTGTTTTTCTCTCAACTAGGTTCAACTTGACTATTATTTTGATTGGTTTGAGAACACCATGGGATCCTGGTATTATGCATGAACACTTCCAAGGAAGAGGGACACACAAAGTTCAAGCTCCCTCATGAGCTTCGTCCACAATAAATATCAAGTAAGAAGCCTAGCTACATGGCTATAAAGAAAGCGCTTTACGGGAGGCAACCCGGTTGTTTTTATTTTTGATTTTCTTTGTGTCCTCTTGCTGTAACAAGAGACTTAGTTTTTAGTTTTGTTTCTGGAATTTTTAATAAAGTGCCAAGTTTTACCTATTTTGGTTTGAAAAAGTTGCTATTTGCATTCGGAGATTTTATTCCAGCACGAATCTGTGCACGGTATGATTTTTAATTCCTATTCTGTAACTCCGAATGAGCTGATATTTGAACTGTAGTTGCAACTTTTCATCCTCTGTAAGCATGAATTTTTCAGAATTTTTGACATATTTAAGTAGGGTAGAAAAATACGTTTTGCTGCTGCTGTTTTTCTGGACAGATTCTGTCCCATTTTGTTTGATGCATTCTTTGAACTTTTAACTTGAATCTTTTTGATCCAATTGAGTTTATAAGTAGGCATACAACATTATACACTTTCTGGACATTCATATGAATTTTTGTTTAAGGATTTTATGCAGCAAGAATTCGTTTGTCTATCACTACTAATGCCCCACAGAAAAGAAATGGGAGAAACGGTGTTTTGAAGTTTTTTCACAGGGATTAGAGGAGATGCACCAAGAGCTATCCAAGGATGGTGAAGACCATAAGCTTGGGGATGTGAAGACAACCCCACTGGACCAACACACTCTCGGTTTGCACACGTCTAACTTCTGTTTTTCGATCAATGCACTTTATCGCATAAACTTGGAGCGTCTTTTATTTGCTTTTTATTTCGGTTTGATTTTTGTTTGTCTTGAGACCACCACTATCATTTATATATGAGAGAGCTACTGGAAATTTGGGTTGAATTAAGTTGGATGCTATTAAAAGATTGGGAAAGGGATGTTTGAGTTGATTCAAAAAGATACATATAGTTGCATGATTCATATGCTTTTAATGAATATTAATTTGCAAGTGTTTTATCAAGAGCTATCTTTTATTCATGTTTTGATGCTGAATGTTACTTTACTTTGTTTAACATGGATTGGTTAGTTCTATGGACACTTATGCATGCATTTAGACGGTCAACTTTCTCCCTCTTGCTAGCCCAAAAATTCCAACAAGTAAAAACTTGTTTTCCAACACCTTCAACCAAAGTTTTTCCAGTGAGTCCACCATATCTACCTATTAGCTTTATGCTATTCCGAGTATGTTTATCATGTTATTTTGTATTATCTATACTTCTGAATTAAAATGCTTATGTTATTGATTGTTATGGGAAAAGTTGGTTAAAGAGCTCTCACGAACTTGATGCACACTTACTTTTATTGCACTTAATAAACATGACCCATTGTGATTAAAATTATGAAGTTGTGAGCTTGACAAGAGTCTTGGTTGGGAGTTAGCTCATATGTGCTGTCACATGGCAAGCTTTCAACGTGCTCTTTATATTTTGTTGATATCATGTACTTTTGTTTATGGATGCTTATCATGGTGCCAAATAAATGCGGAAACTTAGTGAGTTTAATGAGTTTGTATAAATGGCTAGAGAGACGCCTGGGCCGCTAATCTAAGCCATGCATCATTCATGGTGGAAATTTACTTACATGCTATGGTGAACCTTCAGTGATGCACCCACAATAAAAAGCTATACCAATAGTAAATAAAAAGGGTGTGAGATTGTTCATTTTGTTTGTTTGTCTTGTCATTTTGACATGGGCTTGTTCCATGTCCTGGGACAAGAGGTACCCCAGTTGACGCTCTTGATGACGCTATTATATTACTTACAATGACCTTAACTTGAACTTGCTTTGTGTCCCAAGTTGAGTAACACCGTGGTGTAGGTACTCGTATTCACGGGGCATGAGACATTCAACCCATACTTTGTCAAGCACTACTCATATTTGCTTTCACTTTAAACTTTAACCATTCAAGATGCTATGATAGGGGTAATGAGAGCTTGACACCAATACCACATTGCAAACATTAACTTAAGTAGAAGCATTTGGAAGTTAGATGAAACTTATTCATGTTTTACCTCTACTCATTTATATATCTTTCCAAAGTGTCCACCTTTTATATTCAGATTTATAGAATACTCTATGACCATTATAGGATGTTTTTACTTTTCATTATGCATACATTTGGTCCATAGTACTTTCTTCTATGTTACACTTTGTGAATTATCATTGAACATCCTTACATTGAATATTTGATATCACTTCATAATCTATCTTGTATATTGCTACTCCTTTGAAGAATGAATCATTTGACTCTATGTAGCAATAGTAATCATCTTTGATATCCTTTGATAGTATTAAATTGCAAAGTCCATGTTAGTTTTATCACCTTCATACTCGAGGACGAGTATAGGTTAAGCTTGGGGATGTTGATGCATGTAAAATGCATACATGAACTTTGCATTATATTACTTATATTTCAATCATATTTGCATCATATAAGGGTTATATCATTGTTTTATATGATTTTGGGAATATTTCATGTTTCCTATTTTTCTGGAATTAACCCTGCACAGGCAGAAAACCCTATTTTCTATATTTTGATGTTTCAGGGACCCAAACGACGTCCAAATGACCTGGAAATTTACGAGCATCAGTTTTTGGAAGGAACAAAGCGTGGGAGCGAAGGAAGCGAACAAGCGGAGGCCCGAGGGCCAAGAGTGGGCCCACGCGGCCAGATTCCTTGGCCGCGTGGGACCCATCATCTGGGCCTCGTGGCTCCGTTGCCGTCGATCTTTTTTCCCGAGCCTCCGTCTTGACCTAAAAACGACTATAAAAATAGTCCCCGACGCCTTCGGAAAGGAGCGCCGCAGAAACACAGAAACCACGAAACAGAGACCTGGAGTTGCAGATTGGAGGGGGAAAACTCCGGCGGGGCGCTGCCGGCGTGGTCTCCATCTTCTCCAACGACTTCTCCACCGTCTCCATGATGAAGAGGGAGTAGTCCACCCCTGGACTATGGGTTTGTGGAAGTAACTTATGTATCTCTCCTCTCTTGAGCTTCACTAATTAGTACCGTATGAGCTGCTGAACATGATTACGGTCATCTATGTAATACCTTTGTGGTGGATCTTTTTATGAGTTAATATATGTTTGAGATTGCAATAGTTTTGTTTCAGTTATGAAAGTAGATGCATATTATGTACCCCGTTCTTGTTTACTTGTTTGATCAAGCATGTGTATGAGAGCGTGTGAGGGGGAACGTGTGCATTAGTTGGAGTAACGGGGGTGGCTAGTGCGGTGAACGTGAGAGAAAGTTCCGCGATCCACTTGGGTTTTACCTTACTTTGTTGCCTCACTAGGGATAAAGAAAAATACCTTGCTACCGGAGATGTGGGTGTGACCATTGCCACTACTCCATGACTAGATCTAGCATGTTCTTATTTTAACTTCATGTCATGATACTTAATGCTATGCTCTGATTTATCTTAATTACTAAGGTGTTATGATTTAGTTCGCATCTTGGTGGAGTATAAGAGAGATTAATAAACAAAAGATCTCTATGTTAGGACGTGATGCCCATATAATTAGTAACTTGTCATGAAACCTTTTGTTGCAATCTCATATGTCAATTCTAGTGTTCCATTGTCTACCACTTTATTAAAGAGAGAGTGCATTTGTGAAACCATGAACCCCGGTCCATTTTTAATCATAAGAAACACCTTTCCAACAACTTTTATCCACTTTACATTTTCTGCCATTTAAAAATCCGAAAATACAAAAACACTTTTACATCTTGCATTCACAATACAAAACCCAAAAATATCATCCATCATTGTTTCCACCATCCTTGCATATTTATTTATCATCATTGCATATTTATTTACTGTTTTGCATTCATTTATTTTGATATCATTCTCACACCTTGTGCTTGACAACCACTTGGTGAGGTTGAGGGCCAAAACAATTTACTTTGTTTGTAGGTTTTCAAGAGAAGGATAAGAAGATAAATCTTTCACTACTGATTCCCCGAGAGTTCGATATTAAACCCTCGAGTCACCCCTCGTGGGGAAAACCGTCTTTCCTATACTATACACTCTGCACTTGGAGTCTCAACCTAACCCATATTCTTTTGACGCAGGTAACTACGTCAAGGGCCATCACATGCTAGGTGAACAAATTACAGCTGGGCAATTGACAAAATATTGAGCGCATGACAATGCATATATATGACATGATGATTACTATGATATTCATGTGGCATTACGACAAAATAGATAGACCGTTATCCAACAGCGTCTATGACTAATAATCCACCGCCAGGTTGTCATTCCGAGTTCCCCGTTGGTATTAAGTTGCAAGCAACGGATAATTGCATTAAGTAATGTGCGTAATGTAAACAAATGCATTAGACCTAATGGCGCACCCTTAAGCTAATCATCGTTTATTTTATCCCTAGTGGCAACAGCACATCCACATCTTAGAAGTTATTGTCACTCTACCAGATTACCGGAGGCATGAACCCACTATCTAGCATAAATAATCACTCTTGGAGTTACAAGCATCTACTTGGCTAAAGCATCTACTAGTAACGGAAAGCATGCAAGATCATAAATAACATATAAGATAGATTGATAATCAACTAGACATAGTATTCAATATTCATCGGATCCCAGCAAAACAACATGTAGCATTACAATAAGATGATCTTGATCATGATAGGCAGCTCACAAGATCTAAACATGATAGCAAAAAGTGGAGAGACAACCATCTAGCTACTGCCATGGACCCGTAGTCCAAGGATGAACTACTCACGCATCACTCCGGAGGCAGGCATGGTGATGTAGAGCCCTCCAGTGATGATTCCCCTCTCCGGCAGGGTGACAGGAAGAGCTTCTGAACCCTCCCGAGCTAGGGTTGACGGCGGCGGCGTCTCTGGAACTCTTCGTGGATAATGGCTCAGGTATTTAGGGTTTTCGCGTCGGGAGGAATAAATAGGCGAAAGGGCGGCGGCTGCGGAGCCACGAGGGCCCCACACCACCCCACGGCGCGGCAGGGGGGGCCCGCGCGGCCCCATGGTGTGGGTGCCACGTGGCCCTCCTCCGTCTCTCCTCTGGACTCTGTCTTCGTGTTGGAAAAATAGGAGGTTCTGTACAAGTTTCGTCCAATTCCGAGAATATTTCCAAACTAGCTTTTCTGGAATACAAAAACAGCAGAAAACAGGAACTGGCACTGTGGCATCTTGTTAATAGGTTAGTCCCAGAAAATGCATAAAAATGCTATGAAGTGTATATAAAACATGTAACAATTGGTATAATATCAACATGGAACATCAAAAATTATAGATACGTTTGAGACGTATCAACTAGCCTCAGAGCCTCGGACCTCTGCGACGTCGACTGCCCCGTTGCTCCCTATGGGATGGAGAACCCACTGCCTGAGGTGAGATTTGTTTTGCTTTTTGTTGTCATTCTTGTTTGTTGCTATTGTGTGAACCATCTTGTGCTTGCCTTGCAGGGTCACCCGAGTCCCTCTTGTCTTCCACCTTTACCTGAAGGTGGGGTGAATTTTGAGGTGGAATTTCCCGAAGTGGAGACAAGGCGAAATCAGCGGACTCGCCGTCCAAGAGGGTGGTACTGGAGGATGATGGCGACTCGGGCTCTTCGTCGCCCAGCGTGAAGGACCCGATGGAAGTCGTTCCGCTGAACACGGCGCCTCCCGCTGGCGGTGCGGCCGAGTTTGGCGGGTTGTTCAACGTGGACTCCCTCGGTAGCGAAGACGAGGAAACAAGGTGAGCACCCTTCCCCATGCTATTCTTTTGTCTTTGCTTGTGCGCAGTATTGAGTTGAGCACTCTGTGCGCAGTGCTGGTCGTGGCGCGGGTGCGCCTCCTTCTCCTGTCCGGGAAAACACGTCTGTTCCGAGCAGTACGGAGTCACCGCTGAACCCTCCGGAGGCTTCCCCTTTGACGATTGCGACGGCCGCTACGAGGGTTGTGAAGGCTTCGGCTCCCTCCGCTCTAGAAGTATTTGCTCCGTCTTCTTCGAGCGCTATGCCGCTCCATGATCATGTAAGTGTCTTCTGGCCTTCTGAGTTATCGGGTGCGTGACAGCGCTCCCGATGGGAGTAGCCCCCGAGGCTATGTGCAACTAGTATAGTTGGGCATAGGCTAAAATTCATGAGCTGTCCTGTGTTGTACAACCTTTCTGCCGTAAGCTCATGGAGTCAGGTGCGGCGTATGTCCAGATGGAACAGGAGTGGGATCAGCTTCGCCTTGCTCTGGAGCAGTCGAAGCGCAAGCGACTCTTTGATTTTTTGTTTCTCTTGCTACCACTCCTGCTTTCGCGTCCACTTGAAGCTTCGTTCTTTTTGTAGGAGATCAGGAGGCTGCTGCGCATCGGGTGCTCGAGCTGGAGAAAGCACTCAAGACTCAACGCGATGAGGCTGAGAAAAAGCAGAAGGAAGCCAAGGGCCGAGAGGATGCCATTCTCCAGTCTAAGAAATTGCAGGTTGAGCGCCTGCTAGCCCTTGCCCATGTTGTGGGAGGTAATACCTCATTCATGTCTTGTTTACTTGAAGTTTGTTCTCCCAATTCAGTCGAATTGGTACTTAAATTTGTTGGATGCATAGATACTTTTGGCACGGCTCCGCCTATGGAGGTGGCGGACGACGATGTCCCGCTGGATCATGCTGTCAGCGCCTTCGACACCATGTGTGCTTACGCCAAGGACGCGCTTGCCAAGTCGACCGGTGCTCTTGCTGCGGTGCACAAGAACGTCTTTCCACTACGCACGGCACCCGCCAGCGTTGATGGTCTGGCCGCAGTACTTGGCCCGAAGTCTTCCACCATGACAAACTTCACTCGCACCCAAACTGTACGCGGCTCGGAGCTTACATTCAAGCTGTTGCTGGGTCATGGTGTTGCGGGTGACTTCAAGAAGGTCGTAGCGGACTTCCCGCGTAAGCCTGATGGAAGAACGATGTCATTGAGCTCGGTGAAGGAAGAGGCGGCGCGACTGGCGGAGAACATGGTGGTCATGGTGGAGCGGCGCACTGCTGAAGTTGCTGCCCATACTGTTAGGTCTAGGTTGGAGTCGATGTTGTAGGATGTAGTAATGGCCTCCTTCCTTTTTTATTTTGCTTGTAATGAACTTGTGCTACTTGGTGATCAACATGAGGCTGCTTCTGCAATTTGTGTCTGCTTGACTGCGCTGTCGGGGTTTGGCCCCCGAGTGTGCTTTTGTTGACACTTGTATTCCAGGGTCTCATGTTGTTTTGACCTTTGCTTTTGAGCAGCCTGAGGCGTCTAGTGCATCTGGCGCCTCTGCTTCTGCGAGTGCGTGGCTTCGGCCTGCTGTCCGGAGCAGAAACGATGAGGTCGTCATGTCATATATGAAGACTCGAATTGTGAAGTTGGAGAAGGAGCTGAAGGATGCGCAGGATGAGTTGGACATGCTGAGGTCGAGGCCGGCTCCTTCGTCCGAACGGATGATTACTTGATTGGAGAACTGGACTTGCTCAATCAACAGCTAGAATGTCAGTGCTTCTGATGAGACCTTCCACTGCGAGTTGCTATTTTTTCGACTGTTTCTCATCTTGCTTCCTTTTATTGCCTTGCAGGTGTGAACCCAGACTGGAGAGCCGAAAAGGCTCGCGTAGAGGAGCGCCTAGATGGTGACGTTACCGGCACGTCTTCTGGCTCCCAGTACTTCTGGTCTGACCGACCAAAGGCTCGGGTGCTGGTTGTCTTGGTGGATCACGCCTGGCGAGGCGGTCTGCTGCTGGAGTCTTGCAGGGCTACTCTGGCTCGGGTGCATTGGGCTTTGTTCCCACATAATGAGTAACCTCAGGGTATACCTGCCCTGCTGACGAGATTCCGCGAAGGCAAGGTGATCAAGGAGTTTTTGCGCGCTCAGCTTGTCGCCGGAGCCAATGTCGCCTTTGCTTATGTGTGACTCCACCATCCAAACCTTAAACTGGAGAGGCTTGTTGATGGACTGCCCGGGGAAGACCATTACGCGGATACTCTGGCACATGCGAGGCAGGTTATTGGTCAAGTCCAGGGGCAGACAGAGCGTCTTGTAGGTTCGTTGGACGCGCCCAAAAGTGAGCCTGTAGCTTAGGAGGCAAAAAATATGTATGCTCATTGAGCTATGTTGTACATGAATGATGTATGTCCATGGGGTCAGCCCCGACTGTATAGTTGCGATTTGTTTATCGAAGACAAAAGTTTGTTTGATGGTTTGGACGCAGCCCCCGAGCGTTGGGTGCGATCCACATGCCTTTAGTAATGCGACCTGTGCGGCGCAGCCCCCGAGCGTTCGGATGCGGCCAAGGTTTTTTGTTTGCATGAAGAGGGAGTAACCTGTGCGGCGCAACCCCCGAGTGTTCAAGTGCGGCCTAGGTTTTGTTTGTTTTCGGTGAACCGGTGCGGCGCAGCCCCCGAGTGTTCAGGTCCGCCAAGGTCTTTTGTTTTTGAAATGAACCTGCGTGGTGCAGCCCCCGAGTGTTCGGGTGCGGCCTAGTCTTTTGTTTCTGAAGTTAAACTGTGTGGCGCAGCCCCCGAGTGTTCGGGTGCGGCCTTGGTCTTTGTTGCTTCTGAAGTTAACCTGTGTGGCGCAGCCCCCGAATGTTCGGGTGCGGCCGAGGTCTTTTTTGCTTTTTGACTGTGAAAAGTAGGAGAATGCTTTGGTTCCCAATCATTGTATATTAAGCTAGCAAGCCGCCTCATTAAAACCTTCCAGTCCCCTTAGGTACCCTGTTAAGGAAAAGAGTGTGTCTGAAACCTGTTGCTTGGAGGCGTTTAAGCACAATTACATGGATGTGTATGCTATGCGTAGAAACAGTGCATGTGCGCAACGTTCCACGGGTTGTGGCAGAGTTCTCCCGTCTTCGCGTGCTTCAGGCGGTAGGCACCGCCGTCGATGGCCTCCGTGATGATGAAGGGTCCCTCCCATGGGGAGGCGAGCTTGTGCACCTTCTTCTGCTTGAGCCGCAGCACTAGGTCGGCAGGGACGAAGAATCTTGTTCGCAGTCGACGGCCATGGTAGTTGCGAGACTTTGCTGGTAAACGGCCGTGCGGGAGAGTGTGATGTCCCGTGCCTCGTCCAGCGTGTCGACGCCGTCTTTGAGTGCTTCGTCTGCGTCTGACTCGTCGTAGGCCACCACGCGAGGTACGTTGAATCGTAGGTCGTACGGCATGACTGCTTCGGCACCGTAGACCATGAAGAACGGGGTGTACTGTGTTGATCTGTTGGCGTGGTCCTTAGGCTCCATAGGAATGAGGGTAGCTCTTCCACCCAGGCAACCACGGCGCGCTTGAGTGGTACCAGTAGACGCTTCTTGAGGCCGTCGCAGACCAGGCCATTTGCTTTCTCGACTTGTCCGTTGGATAGAGGGTGTGCCACGGAGGCGTAATTGAGTTTGATGCCCTGGTCCTTGCAGAAATCCTTGAACTCGTCGGCTGTGAAGTTTGTGCCATTGTCGGTGATGATGCTATGGGGGATTTCGAACCTGAAGATGATGGATCTGATGAAGTTGACTGCAGTTGAGGCAGTCGAGCTTGTTATGGGTACGGTTTCAATCCACTTTGTGAACTTGTCGACTGCCACCAGAGATGTGTGTGTCCACCACGGGATGATTTCCTCAACGGGCCCACATGTCGAGTCCCCATTGGGCGAAGGGCCGGGCGAGTGTATCATTTTCAGCTCTGATGCAGGTGCGTGCAGCTTGGTGGCAAACTTTTGGCAGCCCAGGCACTTCCTGACTATGTCTTCGGCCTCCTGCATCGCCGTGGGCAAGTAGAATCCGGCTCGGAAGGCTTTGGCCACCAGGGCTCGGCTGCTGGCATGATGTCCACAGGTACCCGCATGGATGTCGAGTAGTATTGCTTTGCCGTCCTCTGAGTCGATGCATCGCTGTAGGATCCCCGATATGTTGCGTTTGTACAGCTCTCCGTTTATGATCGTGAAGGCCTTGGAGCGACGCGTGATGCGCCTTGCTTCTGTTGTGTCCGCCGGCAATTCCTGACGCAGCATGTATGCGAGGAAAGGATTTGTCCAGGTTGGCTCGACGAGGAGGACTTCTATGTGATGATCTTCAGGTACTGCAGGGTCCTTTGCTGGCAGGTCCCTGGTGCCTGCTGCTGGCGTAGAAGGTGCCCCCTGGCTGCTTAAGCTTGATAGACCGTTGTTTGATACACTCGACGAAGACTCCAGGTGGGACTGGAGCTTTAGTCGAGCCAAGGTTGGCTAGCATGTCTGCCTCTTCGTTGCTGTCGCGACCGACGTGCCACAGCTCGCAGCCATCGAAGCTGCCTTCCATGATGTTGTAGAGGTCCCTATATGCGATCTTGTTCTCTACTGTAGCATCACACTCCTTCATGGTTTGCTGCACGACGAGGTTCGAGTCCCATGGATCATGAGGCGAGTGGCGCCGCAGTTCTTGGCCATCCGCATGTCGTGTTTTAGGGCTTCGTACTATGCCTCGTTGTTTGAGGGCTTGGGGAAATCCATTTGCAGTACGTAGCGTAGCTTGTCACCTTTTGGCGATGTCAGGACGATGCTCGCCCCTGCACCCTCGAATTTCTTGGAGCCGTCGAAGTACATGGTCAATGCGTTGGACAGGTCGGGTATATCTGGCAGCTGAGCTTCTATCCATTCGGTTGTGAAGTCCGGGAGCACTTGTGCCTTGATTGCTTTGGGGTGCGTGTACTTCAGGTCCCATGGGCCGAGCTCGACGACCCACTTGGCGACTCGTCCTGTCGCATCAGGGTTGGTGAGGATGTCTGATATTGCCGGAGCGCTGACCACAGTGATCGGGTGCTCGGCGAAGTAGTGGACCACCTTGCGTGAACTCATGAAGACGCCGTAGGCAAGATTCTGATAATGCGGGTACCGCTGTTTGGATACGGATAGCACCTCGCTGAGGTAGTATATGGGCCGTTGCACGCGGTGGGCGTGGCCTTCTTCTTCACGCTCGACGATGAGGACGGTGCTTACCACCATGTTGGTCGCTGCTACGTAGAGGTACAGAGGTTCTTTCTCGTGTGGTGCGACGAGCACTGGCAGAGTCGCCAGGACGTGCTTGAGATGTGCGAAGGCTGCTTGAGCTTCTGTCGTCCACTTGAACTTGTCGGACTTCTTCATCAGTTGGTAGAAAGGAAGTGCCTTTTCACCCAACTTACTAATGAACCGGCTGAGCTCTGCGACTCGTCCGGCTAGACGCTGAACTTCCCGAAGCTTGGTTGGGGCTGGCATTGTCAGGATTGCTTCTATCTTCTCTGGATTCACCTCGATGCCTCGTACGGATATGAAGTACCCGAGTAGTTGCCCAGCTGGTATGCCGAAGACACACTTCGTTGGGTTAAGCTTGATGTTGTAGAGGTTGAGCGCGGCGAAGGTTTCGCGCAGGTCTTCGAGGAGCGTGTCCTCTTGCTTGGTCTTGATGACGATGTCGTCGACATAAACTTGGACATTGCGTCCGATCTGGTCCTTAAGGCATGACTGCATCATGCGCTGATACGTGGCACCAACGTTCTTGAGCCCGAAGGGCATGGTTGTGTAGCAATAGACACCATGAGGTGTGATGAAGGCTGTCTTCTCCTCGTCCTCAACTTTCATCCTGATCTGGGTTTTGCCTGAGTAGGCATCCAAGAAGGATAGACGCGCACAGCCTGCAGTCGAGTCGACGATCTGGTTGATGCGTGGCAGCGGAAAGTGGTCTTTCGGGCAACACTTGTTGATGGCGGTGAAGTCGACGCACATGCGGAGGATTTTCGTGTGCTTCTTTTCGACCAGTACTGGGTTGGCGACCCAGTCTGACTTCTTGATTTCTCAGATGAACTTGGCGTGAAGTAGTCTGTCGATCTCTTGCCCTATGGCGACGCGCTTCGGCTCGGAGAAGCGGCGCATGGATTGCTGACAGGTTTGGCATCTGGATAGATCTGAAGAGCGTACTGTGCGAGTTCCCTGGGTACGCCTGACATCTCCGCTCGACACCAGGCGAAAATTTCCCAATTCTCACATAGGAACTCGACGAGCACGCTTTCCTATGCGGTAGGCAAGCTTGATGACACGAGCACTGTCTTGGAAGCTGTCGGAGAATGACTCCCACGAAACAGGGATAGTCAAGCTCACGAAGAGAGTTCGTGTAAGGGGCTGAACACGTTGGTCAAACAACCCTCAACCTGCACGGCGACGGTGCTCGTCGAGCAAGTGGAGGGACATCACGACAGAGATGAACACCAGCCCGTACCCAGGTTCACGGCCCTCGTGTGGAGGTAACACCGCTACTCCTGCTTGTCTGTATTGCACTGCTTGTAGAGGTTACAGTACAATGAGCTTGCCGAGGGCTCTCTTTTGGCAATGGTGTACACAAGGAACGGAAGCAGTGGTCTTCTTCTTCCTTGCGCGTAAGTGGCTATGCTGGAATGAGAATGCGATCCCTTGCTACGGTGCACCTCGTCCTCCTTTTATAGGCGCCCGTGCTCCCTCCCTGCGCTTGCACTATGGTAGGGCTGTCACGTGGCGCAGAAGGTAGAGCGTGGTGCACCGCAGCCCGGTTGTCCATGGACGCGGTCCATGGGCGTAAAGCTGACGCCTGTAGCAGAGTAACCACCGTCCATGCAGGACGGCCAGCTGGGGCCGCAGAGGAACGTGGGGGTGCCCACGGTGACGTTGGCCGTGAGTGTAGCGCCGGCCGGTCCCCTTATCACCAAAGAGGAAACCTTGTAGTCCGGTGCGGATGGCACAGCTTTGTTGACCCTTTAATCACCAAAATGGCAACTGCGGCGTCGTCGTCACCGCGCGCAGGGGCGCGCGTCACTCTGCGGCCGCTGCAGAGCCCATGTGCGCTCTGCAGAGGTTGCTTTGCAGCGAAGCGATCTCCACGAGGGCTTGGATGCCCTGTAGAGAATTCGGCGTTGACCTCTCTCCAGGGGAGTTTCCTTGAAGAGGGGGCAGCAGTAGAGAGGGCCTCCGCAGGCCTCTGCTGCCTCAAAGCCCTCGCGAGGCAATTCGCCTCGCGAGGCTCTCCAAGCCGTAGGCTTGGTCCTTAGCGAAAATTGGCCATCAAGTGTCGAGGGCCGTAGAGGACAGGCCCAGCACACCCTGGATTTCACTGGGCCGACAGTAGCCCCCGGGCCCATGATGGGCACGATGTAGTCCAATGGACGCAGGCGAATCGTCATGGGCCCAAAGTGTCCGGCCGGCCTGAGACACGTGTAGGGCAGTTACGCCGCGACGACACGTTCTCTCGGAGATGACGGGCGTAGTGGGGGGACCCACCACGTCTCGGTAACTGCTCTGAGGGGAATAAAGCCTGCAGCGCCGGTTCAGGCAGCAGTTACTGCATCATTTGCGCGCCCCTCCTCGCTCTTGACTTCTGCGCTCCGTGTCTCCGGCGCTCCTCCTCCTTCACCGAGCTTCTCCGCCGCCCTTCTTTCTTCGACCATGGGTCCCAAGAAGGACAAGGCGGCAATGGCGAACGTACCGGCCGAGGCGCAGCAGGAGGACGAGTTCGCGCGGCGCTGGTGGGGACTCGCATCCACACGGCGGAGGCGCTGGACAAGATCCGGCTGATGGCCGCAGGCAAGAACAACGAGCACGGCGCCACTGTTCTCAAGGCGGCGCGCTTTGGCAAGCTCGCGGCGGGGCTGTATCCCATTTTCTTCCAGACCATTTTCGCTGGTTTGGTGCCGCCATTTTCCCCCTTCCTGGAGGAGGTTCTGGCCTTCTATCAGATCCAACTTCTGCATCTGCACCCCAACTCCATCTTGATCCTCGCCATCTTCGCATATCTTTGCGAGGCGTATTTGGGGGTGATGCCTTCCGTGGCCTTCTTCCGGAGCTTCTACGCGCTCCGCTCCACGGCGCCTGGCGAGCGGTCTGGTTGTGTGTCCTTCCGCATCGCGGATGGGATGGGAGGTATCTACATCCCCATGTCCTGGGACGGCGACAAACCCGTCACACGGTGACGAAGAAGGTGGACGATTTCCGCCAGCGGTGGTTCCTCGTGGACGCCAAGACGCAGAATTCCTTCTTCGACGTCCCTGAGGCGCCGCCGCTGAAGAACTCGAACTGGTCGAGTGCAACCTTCAGAGCCCGAAGATTGCTGACTTGGTCGCACGCATGAAGCTCGTCCGCGACGCTGGCCTCACGGGGCAGATGGTTGCTGAAGACTTCGTGAGGCGCCGTATCGCTCCTCTCCAGAAGCACACAAAGCCGATGTGGATGTATTCAGGCCCGGCGGACGCAATGCGGCTGCACTGCAGCTCCCACACCCCCGACGTCATAGCTTCCATAATGGGCATCCTCTTCACCGCCCCGGAGGTTCCTGTGCCGCGCAGTGAGCTCGCGAAACCACTCCATCAGATTACTCCGAAGAAGCGCCTCGCGATCCTGGAGCTGATGCCGGAGTTCACCCCTCAGGGCCTGGCTGGGGAGGAGAAGAAGGAGGCGCGGCGCCCGTGGTGGAAGAGGACTGGGCCTCGGAGTCACCCGCCGCATCTGACGCCGATCTGGGCGTCACCTGTGGAGGGGCGAATCCCTCGGCAGGGGAGGCGAGCTCTTCGAGACCTGCTCCCCGAGGGAGAAGTTCTGGAGATTTCGTCCAGCGGGGACGAGGATTTCCTTGTGGCCCCTTCGCGCCAGGTCGCGGAGGGGGAGGAAGACAGCGATGAGGAGGCCGTAGCGGGACGCTGCGATCCCCGCTCCAAGGCTTTTCACGACAGGGCCGCCAAGAGCCCAGTGGGCACCCCTCTCAAGAGGAAAGCTGAGACTGCTCCTGAGGGGTCCGGCTCTGGAGCTGCTTCGTCGAGGTCGTGGCGGTCGTCCACCACGATGTGGGTTGACTCACGCGCCAAGTCATCTGGGTAAGCATTGGTCCCTGTTTTCACATCTTTTGAGAGTTTTCTTGCTCCCCTCTTGATGGCCTTCCTTGTTTGTTTGTTAGGGATTTGGTGACGGCAAAACGCCGGAGGCTCCGCAAGGCCGCGGAGGTCCGGGGCCTTGCCTCGGCAACCGTCGAGGAGCCTGTGGAGCCCTCAGCTGAAGAGGTTGCTAAGCCCGTGGTGACTGAGGCCTCGAGCCGGTGGCGGAGGAGGCCACGAAGCCTGTGGCGGAGGAAGTCGCAGGGCATGTGGTGGTTGCCCTCTGACCGGAGCAGCTACCTCATCTCTACCGCGGAGGTGCGCCCCGAGGAGGCGGTGGTGCGGACACCAACACCACCACGCCCTGTCACTCCACCAGAGAGGCAAGAGGAGGTCGCCGCGGAGAAACGGGGAGCGGCTCGCCGGCGAAGGGAGGCGCCGACGTTGAGATGGGGGAGAACATTCCTCCGCCGCCCCAAGGCACCGACGCCGCGATGGAGGAAAACGTCCCTCCGCCGCCCCCGCCTAACGCAGATGCTGAGGGGGCGGCGGCTTCTTCTGAGGTCGCAGCGGGCTCGGCGGCGGCGGACCTCACGGTGGCTGGGCAATCTTCCCCAGCCCCTGAAGCTCGAGAGGAGGCGCCGATGGAAGACGACGGTGCTGGAGCCCATGGCCCCAATGACGGAGAGGGCTCGCTTCACAGCCCCCAGGCCAGGGTCGACCCGGGCCCAAGCTTGGAGACTCCCACCCTTGAAACTAGTGCGCACGAAGCCTCCATGTCTCGTGGGAGTTCGCGGGCTCTGGTCCTGGGTGGCAAGAGCTGGAGCGGCGCTCGCCGCAGCTCTACCTTCCGCCTGGCGAGGGGTGCACTGGATGGGCTGGAGGCCCAACTCGCTCTCGAGGAGGCCGAGCTCGCCAGAGAGTATGATGAACTTGAGAAGGCCTGGACCCGCTTCTTCGAGATCGTGGAGCACGTCGCCATGACAACGAGGCCATGCAGGCGCAGCGAGAGGAGGCGCTGCGCTTCGCCAAGGAAGTTCAAGAGACCCTGGAGCCACTCCAGGCAGAGCGCCAGGCCGCTGCAGAGGACCGCGAGGCGGCTGTGGCGGAGCGCCAAGCGCAGCCTCAGAGCGCGCGGCCCTCGAGACCACGCTAGCCGCCAGCGCCGAGCTTGCTGACCGCGAGGGGAAATTCACTGCGGAGTCGGAGGCTACGCGGAAGTCTTTGGACCAACACCGCGTGTCTTTGGATGCCCGTGAGCAAGCTCTGGCGGCGCGCGAGGCGGAGGTGCTCAAGCGCGAGGAGCAGCAACTGCAGGCTGACAGGGAGCTGTCCACGCAGCGCGCAGATCTTGAGGCGCGGGAGGGCAATCTGGCCGAGGCCATAGGCAAGCATGGTGAGGAGGTGGCCAGGCACAAAAGCTTGTGAGAAGTCCAACCGAAAGCTCGCCGCGAGGAAGGAAGAGGCTGAAAGGATGTTGCCGCCAAGCAAAAGAATACGCTGCCGTCGCCGAAGAATATGCCGGGAAGTTCAGGAAGCAGGAGGACCGCTTCAAGAAGAAACACGCGGATGACAATGCCCGCATCATTCACTGGAGCACCAGAACGCCAACCTGAACTCCCAGGTGAGGCGCCAGAGACGGTCGTCGCCGCGCGGAAGAGGCTCGCGAACGTGCAGATCAAGACCTCGCCTCCCTGATGGCTGATATGAGGGAGCTGAACGCGCAGGTGGGCCCTGCTGTGGAGCGTGCTGCGAGGCTGAGCCAGCGTGCAGGCGGCGCGGGTCCTGACGCAGCAGCGGGAGCGCATGTTCAAGTCCTTGGTGACCCGGGGGAACACTCTCGCGGGGCAGCTAGGAGTGGATGCCCCTGCGTTCCCGTCATGGGAACGCTGACGCCGCCACATACCTCGCCTACTTCGATCAGCTCTTCACCGCGCTCGAGGGCCCTGTGGCGGAACTTGGCGATGTTGTTGATGAGGAGTGCCGCAAGCTCTTGACCGTGGCGATCGATCGCGTCTTCGCCAACCTCCAGCGCCTTCACCCCGGCTTCGACTACGAGTCAGTGACCGAGCCCGTCGAGGAGGACCAAGCCTGGAGCTCTCCAACTTGGTTCGAGAAGAAGTCAACGATTACGTCGACCGCTTCAAGAGGGTTGAGGCGGAGCAGGCCGCTGAGGAGGATGAAGGCGCCGAAGAAGAAAGGCTGAAGAGGACGGCGATGGTGAACCCTCTGCCTAGGCCACTCCTGCAACAAGATGCGCTTGACGCGCAATACTTTGTTTTAAGACTTGTTTTAACCATTCTGGCTTGTAAGATACTTTGATCGTACGCAAACATGTGTGTGTGCCCCTCGATGGGCCTTTTATCCCTGTTCCATGTCTTTCTTCGCTCTACGTCGTCAGGACCCATCTCTTTGCGCTATGACACCGCCGCTGCGGTATGCCGGAGCGTGACTCGGCAAGGCCGGGGGGTGTTTAAGGCTTGGAGAGGTAAGGGCTCTCGAGTCGCGGTGCTCGAGGGCCCCCTTTGACGCACAAGCAGTCCATGGAGTGTGAGAGAGAAAAAACCCGCTCGAGGGACGACAGGTGCTCGTGGAGGGAGAAAAAACTCCTGAGGGCGCGAGCGCTAGACTTAGCTTGGCGAGACTTTGGCCTCGTAGAGGGCGTTGGCTTCCCTGATGGTGCGCTCCCCTCTAGGGGTCGGAGCGTGACTTCTCGACCTTGGGGAGGACTCTTGTTCCCTGTATTGGTTAGAGAGGCAAACCCAAAGCAGGCACATGGTAGTAAACACTCATGCGCGCTTATAGGCTTCCTCATGGTATCTCGCGAGGAGAGTAAGTACCAAGGTCCTTTGGTGAGGTGGCGTGTTTTGGGAGCAAGCCCATGGGCCAGAGCTCTTTGGGAGGTAACAGGCGTGAGAGCGTGCTCACGTGTAGAGCTCGGATCCTTTGATTTTGCGGTGCTGTTGGGGTGCTCTTGAGGCACAGTCACCGTACTCAGCCCCCGCTCGCGAGGTGCGCATGGGGAAGAATATGAGCGCGAAATGAACTAAGATGATGAAAAGTAAAAACTCACCACCAAAATATACATAGCGGCGCCTCAGCGCAATGTTTCATTGAGAAACGAATTGGTTCATTACACTTGGTGTACCAAGATAAAGTTTTCCATGTCGAGGCATGGGGACCACATTCAGTGGCTGAGACTCTTCACGGCCTGCGGCGGCACGTAATCAGGAGAGCTCAGAGGGGCTGGCCCTCGGGAGGAGAAGCTTTTGTGAAGCTTGGAGGTGAAGTTGTGTGCTTCCCTCTAGAGACAAAAAATGTTGGCGTGACTATGATCACGGGTAGAACTTGCGTAGATGCGCGATGTTCCATGGATTCTTAACCGGGATGCCGTCCTTCGTTTCTCTCTCATTTTATGACTCTTGCGTAGATGCTCTCCCTTTATGACTCTTGTGGTGTCGAAGCGCAAGTTGAATGGTTGCAGCTCAATGTTCCATCCGCGCGACGCGTCAGTAGCGTTGGGGTTGCGCAGGATCTGCTCCAGGGGGAAGGACGTGACCACCGTGATGGGGTGGCCCTGGAAGTAGTGGCGCAGCTTCCTGGAGGCGATGAGTAGCGCGAGGAGGAGCTTCTGCTGCACTGGGTACCGCTCGCGAGCATCTCGCAGTACAGTACTGACGAAGTAGACTGGATGCTCGACGAGGGTCGTTGATGGTGCGGCAGCGTCGGCTCCCTCGAGAGGCTCCTCAGGATTTGGCGAGGTTTGCCTGTGGAGGAGCCTCGGCAGGGTGCTGTGTGGACTCGACTTGAGGCTGTGGGTCTGGCACTGGGTCTGGAGAGACTGTTCCCTCGTCGGGAGGTTCTGGACTTGGTGTGGCAGTGCTTTTCTTGGGGAGAACTGGCTCTTCTCTTTCCACCACCAGGACGGCGCTTGCAGTTTGTGGAGTGGCTGCTAGGTACAGCTTCAGATGCTCGCCTGCCCTGGGGGCTACCATGACTGGTGAGCTAGCCAAGTATTTCTTCAAGTCCTCAAATGCTTTGTCGCCTCTGGAGTCCACTTGAAGGTGCCGGATTTCTTCATGATCTTGAAAAATGGCAAGGCTCTCTCGCCGAACTTGGAGATGAAGCGGCCTAAGCTGGCCATGCATCCTGCTAGGCGCTGCATGTCCTTGAGGCGGCGAGGTGGCTGCATGTCTTCTATAGCCTTGATCTTGTCAGGGTTTGCTTCTATGCCGCGGTGGGACACGAGGAACCCGAGGAGCTTGCCTGAAGGCACCCCGAAGACGCACTTGGCGGGGTTTAACTTGATGTTCACCTTGCGCAGGCTGGCAAGGTTTCCTCGAGATCCTTCAAGAGAGTGTCTCCCTCGCGAGACTTGACCACGATGTCGTCGACATAAGCTTCTGCATTTCTTCCCATCTGAGCCCCCAAGGCGATCCTCATGAGCCTCTGGAAGGTGGCGCCGGCATTTTTCAGGCCAAAGGGCATGCAAGTGTAGCAATACACACCACAAGGGGTGAGAAATGCTGTTTTCTCCTCGTCTTCCTTGGCCATTTTGATCTGGTGGTAGCCTGAGAAGGCATCCAGGAAACAGAGGAGATCACAGCCGGCGGTGGAGTCCACAATCTGGTCTATCCTTGGCATGGGGTATGGATCCTTGGGGCAGGCCTTGTTTACGTCTGTGTAGTCGATGCAGAGCCGGCCTCCTCCATTGGGTTTTGGGACAACCACACCGTTGGAGAGCCAAGTGGGGTGGGCAACTTCTCGAATGATGTCTGCTGCTTTCAGCTTCTCTACTTCTTTGATGATGAACGCTTGCTTCTCGGGGGCTTGTTTCCGCGCTTTTGCTTTACAGGGCGTGCGTCTGGACACACGGCTAAGTGGTGCTCGATCACCTCCCTTGGTACACCGGACATTTCTGACGGAGTCCATGCGAACATGTCAGAATTTGCCCGAAGGAAGGCGACGAGCGCGCTTTCCTATTTGGGAGGCAAGCCAGCGCCTATGGTGACGCTAGCCCCCGAGCCCTCAGCCCCCGAGCCGCTGGTGCTCAGCGACACCTTCTTTGTAGATGCTTGCTCTTGAGTGAACAGCTGTTTCTTCTTCTTGGGCCTCTCGAGAGGCTCCATGTCCTCGTCAGCGGGGAATGCCATGGCAGCGGCCTTGTAGGCGATCTCGACAGCGCGCGTGGCGTCCTGTACGTGACCACGTATGGTGATGGTGCCACCGCTGCCAGGGATCTTGACCATGTTGTAGGCGTGGTGCGTGACGGCCATGAACTTCGCGAGGGCGGGGTAGCCGAGGATGGCGTTGTAGGGCAGGCCAATGTGCGCGACGTCGAAGTCAATTAGCTCGGTGCGGTAGTTCTCCTGCGTGCCAAAAGTGACCGCGAGCCTCACTTGCCCCAGAGGCGAGATTGAGCCGCTGGTGACCCCGGTGAAGGGCCTGGAGGGCATGAGCCACTCGTAGGGCACTTGAAGCGTCTCGAAGGTCTCGACAGAGATGACGTTTAGGCCTGCACCCCCATCAATGAGCGTCTTGCCGACGGCGATGTTGTTGATGGTGGGGGTGCACACCAACGGGAGGTGCCCACAGTCTTGTAGACTTGGGGTGATCTTTGGCGTCGAAGGCGATGGTGTACTGGGACCACTTGAGGGGGCGGGACGTCTCGACCCCGGGAAGCGCTGCGTTGAGCTCGCGAGCGAACTGCTTGAACTGGTTGTTCGACTTGGGCGCCTGGGATCCGCCGAGGATGCATGCCATGGCACCCTTGGGGGCCTGGTAGCCTCCAGGCTCTTCGTCGGGAAGATTGTTGTTTTTCTCGGCGGCATTCGCCTGAGTTCCCTGGGCCTCTGGAAGTTGCCCTTGCGTCCACCTTTGCGGTAACCACGGCCTCTGCCGCGGCCACCGCTGCCTTCTTCTTGCTCACGCTTCTTGCTCAGCTGCTTGAGGTCATAGCAGTTCTCCGTCGCATGGCCGCGCCTGTTGTGGTAGATGCAGAACGGGCGGTTGTCCACCTTTTTCTCGCCAGCCTCTGGGAGTCCTCGCGAACATGCTTGGCGTCGGGTTCAGCTGCCAGGACTGCGGTAGGCTTGCGCTTTCTCGTCACGCCTCTTCTGGGTCTTGGATCCCTCGACAGGGTCGTCTGTCGAGCCCACCTTGACGAAGAGGAGCCCTTCTTCTGCCTTGGCGCATTTGTCTGCGATGTCGAAGAGCTTCACCACGGAGGAGAGGGTATCATGGATGCCGAGCTTCTCGAGCATCCTGTGGTTGGTGACGCCCTCTCTGAAGGCCGCAATGACGTGCGAGTCCGGGATGTTCGGGATCTTGTTGCGGACTTGGCTGAAGCGCTGGATGTACCTGCGGAGGGTCTCGCCAGGCTTCTGGCGCACAGCTCGCAGGTCGTTGTAGGTGAGGGCGCGCTCGTACGTGCCCTTGAAGTTCGCAACGAACTGCTGGCAGAGCTCCTCCCACGAGTCAATGGAATCCTCGGGAAGGTTCAGGAGCCACGACAAGGCGGAATCCTTGAGAGCGTGGGAGAACCAGTTGGCCATGACCTTGTCGTCTCCCCCCGCAGCTTGGATGGAGGTGGTGTAGAGCTGCAAGAACTCGATGGGGTTGTTCGTGCCGTCGTAGCCCTTGGGTAGGTCAGGCCTGAACTTCTGTGGCCAGACGACGCGACGCAGGTTGCGGGTGAAGGCCGCGCAACCTGTGGCGTACGAGGCGATGCCACCCTGAAGAGCACGGCGGTTCTGTCGCCCTGCTTGGCCGATTTCCTCGACGATGCGCTTCTGGAGGTCCTTCTGGCGCTCCATTTCCACCCGCGCGTCTGGGGGTGTCGCTGCACGATTTGACAATCGCGCGGCGAAGACGCGTGGGATGCGGCCTTGTGCGCCGCAGCGGAGGGGACCGGCGGAGGCGGCGGCGGAGGTGCGCCATGCGCGGTGGTTCCAGCGCGTCCGGAGTTGTGGTGCACCAGAGAGCGCGACGCCGCAGGAGCAGCGCGCGGTGCCGCCGCAATGTCGACGAGGTGCTGGAGGCGGCCGAGCCAGTTGTCGTGCGCCTCAGCTGTGGGGCGGTAGCGGAAGAGTTCCGCGGCCATGAGCAGCGCGGTGTTTGGGCTGGGCGCTGGACGCCCAAGAGTGGAGGCGCTGTGGCGCTGGGACGGATGCGAGGACTCAGCGTCCTCGCCGTGCCCGTGGTCGACGTCGTCGTCGAAGCGGTCGTCGTGGTGGCCGTCGTCGTCCTCGGGGTGCTCCACACGCGGTTCAGCGGTGTTGCGCCCCGTGGCACGGCTGGCGCGGGGACGGCCGCGAGGGTTGGTGGTGTTGGCAGCGGGCTCGGTGGTTGCCCTGCCTGACGCCCGCCGGTGGCGCGAGCTGCGCGAGTGTCCGCCATGGTGCAGAGGTCGATGAAGGTTGAAGACGCGCCTCAGCCCCCTACCTGGCGCGCCAATTGTCGGAGAATGACTCCCACGAAACAGGGATAGTCAAGCTCACGAAGAGAGTTCGTGTAAGGGGCTGAACACGTTGGTCAAACAACCCTCAACCTGCACGGCGACGGTGCTCGTCGAGCAAGTGGAGGGACATCACGACAGAGATGAACACCAGCCCGTACCCAGGTTCACGGCCCTCGTGTGGAGGTAACACCGCTACTCCTGCTTGTCTGTATTGCACTGCTTGTAGAGGTTACAGTACAATGAGCTTGCCGAGGGCTCTCTTTTGGCAATGGTGTACACAAGGAAGGGAAGCAGTGGTCTTCTTCTTCCTTGCGCGTAAGTGGCTATGCTGGAATGAGAATGCGATCCCTTGCTACGGTGCACCTCGTCCTCCTTTTATAGGCGCCCCGTGCTCCCTCCCTGCGCTTGCACTATGGTAGGGCTGTCACGTGGCGCAGAAGGTAGAGCGTGGTGCACCGCAGCCCGGTTGTCCATGGACGCGGTCCATGGCGTAAAGCTGACTCCTGTAGCAGAGTAACCACCGTCCATGCAGGACGGCCAGCTGGGGCCGCAGAGGAACGTGGGGGTGCCCACGGTGACGTTGGCCGTGGAGTGTAGCGCCGGCCGGTCCCCTTATCACCAAAGAGGAAATCCTTGTAGTCCGGTGCGGATGGCACAGCTTTGTTGACCCCTTTAATCACCAAAATGGCAACTGCGGCGTCGTCGTCACCGCGCGCAGGGGGCGCGTCACTCTGCGGCCGCTGCAGAGCCCATGTGCGCTCTGCAGAGGTTGCTTTGCAGCGAAGCGATCTCCACGAGGGCTTGGATGCCCTGTAGAGAATTCGGCGTTGACCTCTCTCCAGGGGAGATTTCCTTGAAGAGGGGGCAGCAGAGAGGGCCTCTGCTGCCTCAAAGCCCTCGCGAGGCAATTCGCCTCGCGAGGCTCTCCAAGCCGTAGGCTTGGTCCTTAGCGAAAATTGCCGTCAAGTGTCGAGGGCCGTAGAGGACAGGCCCAGCACACCCTGGATTTCACTGGGCCGACAGAAGCATCAGTCGGGTGGACTTGTTGTGCTCTTGTGTCATTGGTCGTGCTGAAGGCGGCGTCGGGTGCCGGTTTCTTGCTTGCAGGGAAAGGGTCTTGTCGTTGCCGAGCGAGAGCTCTTCGAGTTGCTGCTGCATGCAGAAGGACTCGGAGATCTTGCTGAAGTCACGGTCACAGTTGTCCGAGCGCTGAAAGTCACCACGCACGGTTATGATTCCCTTTGGTCCTGGCATCTTGAGCATGAGGTAGGCGTAGTGCGGAACTGTCATGAACCGAGAATGTGATGCTGGTCTCCGAACCCTTGAGGTACTCGGGTACAGCCGGTGGGTTTGCAATGGCCTGATAGACTTGTCGTGCGATCAGCTTCTAGTACCAGTTTGATGGGCGCCCCTTCTATATCATATTCATCTGTCCTCGAGCTTGCGGGTACTAATCCCTTGCTGCTGGAGGTGCTTCCAGCCATGGTTGGGGCTGTATTGATCCCGCCAGTGGCGCGGGTGCAACTGCTGCTGCAGGTGCTGCTTGGAGAGCCGGTTGCACGGGTGGTGCGGGATTCAGGATCCTAGTGAATGCTCCATGCATGCGATGCATCTTCCGGCAGTCTTTCAGCAGGTGGCTGGAGATCATCTTGCCGGTTTCTTCGCTTCTGAACATGTGGAAATTGCATGGTTGCTCGAGCTCTTTTTCAGGTGTAAGGTCTGGCCACGGTTGTCGCGGGTCCGGCGCCGCCACTCGTGTCTCTGGTTCCCATCGCTGCGCTAGTCGTCACGGCCTCGACTGTTCGGGCGACTGTTGTCGCGGCTTCTATCCTCGCGGGGGTCAGCAAACCCGGCTGCTACTAGTTCGACTACCTCGCCTTCCTCGTAGCGGGGCTTTCGCTTGCGGCGTTGGTCATTGCCGCGGCCGTCTCTTCGGTCCCAGTTGATTGGTCCGCCTCGTCCTTTGGTGAGCTGGGGACCTCGTTACGCACAGAGTCTTCTCCATCCACCCACTGGTTGGCAATCTTCATGAGCTCGACTATGGATGTTGGCTGAAGGCGGCCAAAGGCCTCTCGAAGGTCATGTCGGATGACACCGCGAACGAAGGCGTCCATTGCTCTATCTTCTGAAACGACTCCGACGGAGTTGCGCATGAGGGTCCAGCGCTGGATGTATGATCATAGTGTCTCGTCCTTTTGCTGCTTGCAGGCTTGCAGTTCTGCAAACGTCGCGGATCTCGAGTATGTTCTGAGGAAGTTCTTGACGAAGGCCTCTTCGAATTGGTCCCAAGAGTTGAAGGAGTTACGGGGCAAGGTTTGGAGCCAACCACGCGCTGAGCCCACGAGCATCAGCTATATGTACTTCATGACTGTTATTAAGGTGCCTCCTTGACAGTTGACCGCTATGATGTAGTCATCGAGCAAAAGCTTAGGGTCCTGGGTGGCATCGAACTTGACTGACACGGATGTGAGCTTGAAGCCTCGTGGCATCCTTGTGTCGCGGATACGGAGACTGAAACATGAAGCACCACAGGGCTCGTATTCACCCTCTGAGTAAAGTTCTTGACCCGGGGTGTTGACGGGTCGCTTGGCACGGTTGCGGTCGACCTGCCGCTGCATAATGACGTTGCGCGCGTCTTCTCCGTCCTGCAGGTGTCGGGTGGGCCAATTTTCACGTGCTGCGCGTTCTCGGTCGCGTCGGTCTCGATCTTCACGTGCTTGGTTTGTTGCTGCAGGCGGGTTCTCTGTGATTAGCGCCTCTTCTGCTAGGTGAAGCGCCTTGATTTGTTGCCTGTGCAGGGCTGCGCGAGGGTCGCCCTCTGGAGGTTGTGTTGCTCTCAGGTACGTGCCCACTGATAGGAGGGCTCCAGCGGTTGTTTTGGGGATAGGTATCCCGTCTGCGTCTTCCGTCACAAAGGATGACTCGAGGTTGCGGGTGCTCCCCGCTCGCTCTGCGTCTGTCATCAGGCGAGCGCGCGATCGATGGCACCTGTTTTCTTGCGTTACAGTAGGTCCTGAGGACGAGAATGAATAGGCTGCCCGCCGGGCACTCGACGCATCAGCGAGCTCTTTGCGCCGGGCCAGCTCAGCTTTTTCCTGTAGCAGCTTCTCGTTTTCCTTCCACACAAGGTATTGGTACGCCATCATCTCCTCCCGGGTCGCCTCCGGAGGAGGGAAGGTGCAGTCCTGGACGTGTTTCAGGGCTTGGATTCCCATCTCCCTAGTAATCACCAGGGTTGTTACTTTGTCCGGCATCGTGACTTCCATCGGATACACAGGTTCCTCGCGGCGGGCGCTGCCCCCGGGGTCTCTGCCGTCTTTGTTTGGGGTTGAATCTACCATGAAAACCTGGACAGGGTAAGACTGCGCGGTCGAGTACGCGTTGCTGCTGCTGCTCTCGCCGCCGGAGCTATCATTGGAGCCAAAGATGGAGGTGACATGATAGATGCCGCAGTCGATGCAGAACTTCTCCGGCGAGGTCTTGCCGGACGTGGCGGTCGATGGCGATGTGGACGCCGGAGTCGATGGAGATGCGGACGCCGGGGTCGATGGGGACTCGGTCGTAGCGGGCGCGATCGTTACAGTCGATGGAGGCACGTTTTTTCCAGTCGGTGGAGGCGCGGGTGAAGTAGTTGAAGTAGGCGCGGCCTCCGTAGTCGACGAGGGCGCGGGTGAGGTAGTCAACGCAGGCGCGATCTCCATAGTCGACGAAGGCGTGGGTGAGGTAGTCGAAGCAGGCACGATCTCCGTAGTCGACGAAGGTGCGGGCACGATCTCCGTAGTCGACGAAGGTGCGGGTGAGGTAGTCGAAGCAGGCACGATCTCCGTAGTCGACGAAGGTGCGGGTGAGGTAGTCGAAGCAGGCACGATCTCCGTAGTCGACGAAGGTGCGGGTGAGGTAGTCGAAACAGGCGCGATCTCCGTAGTCGACGAAGGTGCGGTCGACGTAGTCGAAGCAGATGCGATCTCCGTGGTCGACGAAGATGTCCCCCACTTGTTCGGGGAGTTGAAATGTCCCCCACTTGTTCACATGGATTTGCATGCTACCGAAAGTAAGGCACATACCTCCATAGAGATCGGCGTACACCGATCGGTGGGCCGGCGGGTGGGGGTCGAATTCGAAGGAGCCGAAGTAGATCGGCTTCGCGATTGTCGGCGCGTCGATTGTCATTGCGGATGGAGCCGGTGCAACCATGATTCCAACACTTTTCTTTCCCACAGACAACGCCAATTGACGGGGGGTAGCTACCGCAAGTCCCAGGGTCGAGTACCCCAGGTTGATTGAGATGAAGAAATATGAAGTGCTGGTAGTTACCACGGCGGACAAGCAAGGCGATTTACCCAGGTTCAGACTCCCGGAGGATAACACTCTACTTTCTGCTTGTCTGGTATTGATTATCGGAGATGTTACAATGGCAATCCCGGCGATTTATCGATCTCGCTAAGGTTTTGGAGGTGGAACAATAGCGTGTCCTAATCGGCGGCCCTCCCAGCCTTTATATAGAAGGCTGGGTCTCGGGAGTTCGCAACCGACTAGGTTTACAAGTAAGGTAGGTCTCTACCGCCATAAGCTACGCCTTCCTTGGGACGTACTCTGTCTTCTTTGGGCCCCCTTGATGGGCCTCGAGCGTTATCTCCTAGTAGGCCGCCATTTGGGCCCTAGTCCTTGCGTGCACCAGGTATCCTCATGGTGGGGCACCCGATAGGTAGGAGAGGAGTCGACGAAGGGAGCGAAGATTGAGGTGTAGAGAGGAGGCCGAGGGGAGGGAGGGAGGGAGCCTGCACCGCCGTCGGCAGATTCTTCTCCGTCACGGCCGAGCGAGAAGCTGCGTCTCGTTCTGTTTCGACTTTCGAGGGAGCAAACGGGTGCGGAGCGAGATGCGCGTTTCCGAGCCTTTCCGAGCTGCGGAGCTCGGAAACGTGGACTGCGGGGCGCGCGCGGGGGCCTCACTCGTAATGGGGTATCGCTACCTAGAGGGCTCCCTTCGCGAAGGTAACTCTCGCGAGCGTAGCGAGCGTGCAGGACGCCACATGGTGGGCAGGGAACGGAAGAAAAAACGAAGACGGCACGGTCCGGTCCCCGTGTGCGTTGCCCAGCTCGTACGCGTGCATGCGTACCCGCCTGCTCCCGCGCGATCTGCTCCCTGCGCGCGCGGCATACGCCCCGCGTAGCACGAAGCCCCCGTGGCTCTGTACATCCAGCAAACCCGCTATGGTTGTACATCCAGCGAAACTACCGTCCTTCCACGCTTGTACTAACAAATCACACAGAATTTGTACATAGTAAAATGGTGTTTTAATTATTGCGGCTTGGCTATGGCTCGATAAATTTTAATAAAATCTTAAAAAGGGTACATTGGTCGTTGCGCGTATTCGTTGTTGCGCGCATTGGTCGTACCGTGTTCTACGGCTCGGCTTCGCCTCGATAAGTTTTAATAATATATTGAAAGGGGTACATTGGTCGTTGAGCGTATTCGTCGTTGCGTGCATTGGTCGTTCCGTGTGCTACGGCTCGGCTTCGCCTCGGCGACTTTGCTTTGCAGAGCTCTGGACGCCTACGACGTACAACTATACAGAGACATGTTGTACAACTATACAGACACAGGTTATACAACTACACATTCACAGATTGTACAACTACACAGACAGATGTTGTACAATTAGACGGACACAACTTGTACACACAAATGTTGTACAACTCGACAGACACAGGTTGTACAACTACGCAAACACAGTTTGTACAGACACAGATTGTACAACTACACAGACACAGTTGTACAACTATACATAACCGGGAGTAAAAAAAATTGTCGAAACCTATCAACATGTGATCTATCTTTGAAGATCTCGACGCGAGAATCTCAAAAGTGAAAACGGTTCGTAATTTGGATAAACGGTTCTCAAGATATTTCGTTTTTAAATTCAAATTTGAAAAATAAAAGGAAAAAAGGGAAAAGTGCATGCCCACGTACGTGCATACCTCCTTTTCTCTCTCATACTCCCCACTTTCAATCTAATTGTGACACTTGACAGACATGTAGACAACCAAAATTGGAGCATGTGAAGAGAAACCGAAACTTGTCACAATTAGAACGAGGGTGGGGGTTCCCTTTGCAAAGGGAACCCTTTTTCTAGTGATTACCCGGAATTGCGTCGCGTTTCCACACCTCGATTCCTTGACCAGCCCAAACAGCGGAATCGGCCCACAAATTCCAGATTTCCAATTCCGAGGCCATCTTTCCAACATCCAAACACAGCATTATTATTTTGAGCTGGTCCCACTAGTAAGATGGGTCCCACTGTCATGTTGATTGCATAAATGGGCCCCACACGTCAGAAAGTTCAGAATCCTTTAGATTACTTTCATAACTAGGTCCCACTCATGAGGTTTCCATTTCACAACTTATCAAATCACATGCATAATCAATATTTCAAATAGAACACACTTATGAAATTCATCAAATCACAGACCTAGCCCAGTTAGTTGTCAATGCGCGCACTTCACAGGCTAACCTGTGGCCCGCGCGGGTCGAGGATTGGAGACCCCGTCTGTGAGATCCTGGCTCAGGGCTTAATAGGATAGATAGGATACTCATGTCAACAAGTTGCAACTTCTTTTCCGGAAGCTCATCTGGAAGGAACTCCGAGGTTAAGCGTGCTTGACCCGGGCACTCCAAGAATGGGTGACCGACCGGGAACGCGTTCCCGGGTGCGCACGAGTGAGGACAAAGTGCATAGAAAAGATCAGTGTTGATCTGTGGGGCCAGTCTAGAGATCCTAGAGAGCTGCCAGGGGTGACAGGCCCGGCGCGGGGGGTGGGCCGGGGTGTTACACCGTCCCAACGAGTCCTAGGCCAAAAACCGGAAACAATATGTAAAAGGAGTCGGTGTTGTAGTTCATCTACAAAGAAGTGTTGGCCTGGTGGATTGGTCGCCTGTTCGACTCTTGGTGATGAATCTAGTCCCGTGTGTCGGCTTGACGGATCACGTCTGTCACGTGTGAGGCCTACCTATAAGGGTGGACCCTACTTGTTAGTGGGCAGATCCCACAGTTCAAATTGGGTCCAGATGTGCTGGGACATGTCCCACATGTAAATCGGCACCGTATTAGTGGGTCCCATGCATCAGTGGTAGGCCCCACAGGCAGTTTAGTCAACAAGCCAACCGCTATAAGTGACACATAAACGAAAGTGACGACTAGACACGACACGGATGCGAAATTGATAATGTGGTTGTCCAGTAGACACGACAAGCAGGAGAAATTTAAGATGTGTCCGTCCAGGCATACTAGTGCATCCACATTTACGATGTCATGACGATTTCATCTTATGAAATTATAACCTTTTTGGCTCAATCGTCGTAAATTTACAAGGTTTTGCCGCGGCCTGCGAACAACTGATGCGTGTGATGGCACGTTCGCTGGGAACCTCAAGAGAAGGTATGATGTAGCGTAGCAGCAGTTTTCGCTTGATTGCAAAACCAAGGTTATCGAACCAGTAGAATTTGGAGAAGGCTTCGGCTTGGTGTCAACGACATTGGCGCCAGGAAACTGTTGACGTGGACCTGCGCACACACGAACAAACTATTTTGCCCCAACGAAACAGAGAGGGTGTCAATCTCTCCGGCTTGCTGAACACAAAGGATTAAACGTATGATGGAAAATAATATGAGAGCAAAAATGACCAGCGAGCAAATGACTAGGAAAAGCTATTAAAATGGTTGTAAGCAATGTAGGAAAATAGGACCGGGGTCCACAGTTCACTAGTGGTATCTCTCCAAAAGATATACATTTTGGGTGAACAAATTACAGCGGGACAATTGACAAACATTGGCGCAACACAATACTATCATGACACAAAGTTCATTGTTTCATTTAATATGGGCATTACGTCAAAATACATAGAACGTTATACAACTGCATCTATGACTAATAATCCACCCCGAGATCGCTATCCAGCATGTCTCCCGAAAGTATTAAGTTGCAAGTAACAGATAATTGTAATAACCATGGTGCGTAATGTAAGCAATGGTTACAACATAAAGCAATAAACACCGATGTTTTATCCTTATTAGCAACAGCACATCTCAAGTCTTAATCATTTCTGTCGATCGAGCTCAGACAAGAGAGGCATGAACCCACTATCTAGCATAAATACTCCCTCTACTGACACAAGTAATTACTTCGGCCAAAGCATACACAAGCATCGGAGAGCATGCAAGATCATAAATAAAACATATCATAGATAATCTGAACAATAATGTCATGACTCCATAATTCATCGGATCCCCGCAAACACAACACATAGCATTACATAAATATGATCTCATGCAGGGCAGCTCATAAGATCTAAACAATGGAGCACAAGGAAGAGAGACACCCATCTAGCTACTGCCATGGACCCGTAGTCCCGTGGTGGACTACTCACGCATCACTCCGGAGGCAGGTATGATGGTGTAGATGCCTCCGGTGACGATCTCCCCCTCCAACAGGGTGCCGGGAAGAGTTTCAGAACCCTCCCGATTTAGGGTTGACGATGACGACCTCGAAACTTTTCTGGAAAATATAATCGTGCTATTCATGAGTTACAATTGAGAATCAGTGACGTCACCTGATTGAGAAGTAAGATAATTATCGTTCGACTGAGAATGGGTCACAGGGACAAATACTTGATACTCCATCTGTATCCATAATAATTAGTTTTAAACTGGGTTTAGAGTTTACAATTTAGGATTTAAACTACGCCACTTATTTTGAATCGTGCCGAGTATCAATAATGTTTTCTTTTGTCCCCATGAAGCCGCGTACCTTCACTTCTACAGATGTGTGCACTGCAACCCGGCGACTCAGGTTGCATAGCGGCGCCCATACCCTCAAAGTTAGGCATACTACTTGTAACGTTTTTTCAATAGATTACTTCGTTTTTGTACTAATCCCTAGTTAAGCGGCCCCGCTTGACACCTTCAAACCCGACTACAGCTTCAATTATGCATAACTCTGTGTGCTAATTGGTCGAGGTTGAAGTTAGGAATCAGAAATAGCAAGTCCGATATATCTTTTTTTTGCGAATCAAGTCCGATATATGTGTATCGTATATGTAGTTTTTACAGTACCGTATGCTCGTATATGTAGTGCTGTACACACGTATACTGACGCACACACAAACAATACATCACGCGAGTTTGGAACCCTCAACGAATCCGGCGCGCGCGGGAACTGTCAAGCAGAGCAAACTCCTCTGCCTGCACAATGTAAAACCATAGCACGCACGTGACCTGAAATCCTGAACAGGCGAAATCACAGCCCCAACGATGACACGGCCGGACCTGGCGCGCCGGCCGACGATGACACGGCCCGACTTGGCGCGCCAGCCGCCGTGTCCGCCTGCGAAAGGAACGGCGCCGCCGCATGGGCGTCGCTGCAGTAGAGGCATGGGTGCTGCTCGTACCCCTGCTCGTCCAGCACGGCCCTGGCCCTCGCCACGAGGTCCCGGTTGCTCAGCGGCGCCGGGTGCGCCGCCAGCACGCTCTGCACCGCGCTGCTGAACGCCCCGCACGCCTTCCCTCCGCCCTCCTCCTCGTCCTCCGCCGCAACGTCCGCGGAGGTCTCGTCCGTCTGGCACCCGCTCAGCAGGATGCCCTCGTCCGCGCGTGGAGCCCGTGCGGCGGCCGACGACAGGGAGCCGCCGTGGCCGTGGAACTTGGCGCTGGCGTCGGCGCCGAAGAGCGCGAGGAGGTGGTCGGCGGCGTGGTGGGACGACGGCATGCCAGAGGCGCCGGAGAGATGGTAGAGGAGCTCTCCGTAGGGAAGGAACCGGGCGGCGCGCGCGCGCACAGGCGCGCCGGCGGAGTCGGCCGGGAGGACGGAGGGTCCTATCTGCTCCTTCTCCTGGTCGATGAGGCCGCCGCTGTGGCACGAGTCCGACACCATGGTGAAGGTCGAGCCGGGCGGCACCCGGTCCACCAGCTGCCGGAAGTCCACGTCCGTGATGAGGTTGAAGTCACACGGCACGATCGCCTCCTCGTCCTCCTTGCCGTGGCCGTGGCGCGGCGGGACGAGCGTGCCGTGGCCGCTGTAGTGGAAGAAGAGCACGTCGCCGGGCGCGGCGCGGGCGATCATGTCCGCGAGGGCGCGCTTGATGTTGGCCCCCGTCGGGAGCACCGCGAGCTCGCCTCGTCCGTCGTCGTCGGTGAGCACGGTGACGTCGGCCGGTGCGAAGCCGAACCGGGCGACCAGGGTGTCCCGCACGGCCTCGACGTCGTTGATGCAGCCGCGGAGCTCGTTGCGCGTGCCGGCGTAGTTGCAGCCCACCAGCGTGGCCAGCATCTTCTTCTTGTTCGTCATCTCCCCGTCCATGTCCTACTCTCTGAATTAATGCTTTGTGTCTGCAATAGATCGATAGAGAGATCGATCAGTAGCTAGCCTATCTTGCACGTATAACAATGTTTCGGACGACTGCTTATATAGATGCTCTCGACGATCTGTTGCTTAATTGTGGATGCATGCAATGCACGAAACGTGTGTTTGCGTTAAGCAAACTATTTCTATCGCTTCTTCTGTTTTCTTATCTATCAATTCGATAAATTGACCACGCAGAGATGCATTGCTGTGCTGAACGGTGAAATTAGTTAGCGGAAACGATGCTTCCAGCTAGCTTAATGCCAAAGAGAGCCCCTGTTGATTTCCAACGAGCAGAAATATTGCAGTAAGTAGCCTGGTAATTTGTTAGTACGTTTTTGTTCAAATAAGAATCGTTTTACGTTGAACATCGGACGCCGCATCGCAGGTCGGTCGAGCTCCCATCGGTAGTTCGTTGCTTTGACAAAGGGGAGAAATCTTTCATTGCGTGCAAGAAATGTACTTATATGCCACCTACATACATAAATAAATTTGGTCATGCCTTGAAGCGTATGAAGCTCCCGCTTCACGTCTCTCTCTCTCTCTCTCCGTACCTTAACCATCGGCCTGGTTTGCTTAACGCATCAAACCATCTAAATTCATGTCGAGTTAAGTGCGCACGTATCTAGCTTGAACTATCAAATTAGTTACTCCCCCCATCCACAAATAAGTACATTGTACACTTCTACCGTTTTGTTTTAAGTCAATTTTTACAAAATTTAACAAATTTTAGAGAAAATAGTAGCAACGACATCAACTTGGTATCATTTCAACACGAATCTAGTGATAATAATTTAGGTCATAAATGTTGACACTTTTCCCTCTAAAATTGATCAAATTTTAATAAGTTTGACTTAGTATAAAAGATAGAAATACACTTGTTCACTGACGGAGGGAATAGTTTGGATTGTGTTTGCTTCCACGCCGGGATCAATAATACATGGTAAGTTTCTGCCTATGAAGATGATGGTGATGATTAGAGCCACGAATTATATACTGACACGAGTTATTTGTGGGCGCTGAGTCCTCTTTAGCATCATTTGTTTCGGGCGGGAGCGGATTAAAAGGGAACTGCCTAGACGATTGGCTGCTGCCACACAACTTCTCTGTGTTGTCGATAATATTGTTTTCAATCCGCAAAAGACTATCAGAATTCTCCTCTCCCCTTAAAATGTGCAAAAATTTCTGGCATTTTTATCTGTTCAGCCAAAAAAGGGAAATTGAAATTATTTTTCTCGCGAAAATAAAAAAAGGGAGAACATTTCGCTTATGATCTGGAAATGTAAAAATTTATCTTTATATTATGTCTATGCAACTAACTCCAAACACTCAGAAAGGCCCCTATGTTTGGTATGGTACGACATAAGTTAAATATTAACAATTTGCACACATAAACATAAATCTTCTCTCATCAGACGTTGTACGCCGTTGACCATCATTCGCTTCCTTAGCATACACCTATGGTGCCGAGCAACCAGAGGGCCTTATCGCCATCCCTGCGAAGAAGGTGTGGGCAGTATCCTCTAGCCGATGTCGCATGTCCGTCGATCGATATCCATCTTTTCCCTCAAATTCTCTCCCGACTTCCCATCTTCCGATTCTCCCGTTATTAGTTGGTTTGTGTTTTCAGCATGGTCCATGCATGGGACTCTTAGTTTTGGCAAACTTCCGCCTTCATATTCAAGTAATGCATTTGCTTTGGGTTTGTTTCCGTTGTATCTTCTTTTGCATTTGTTTCCAGTGTTTTCAAATTTGTTTGCGCTTCTGCAAAGAAAAATCAAATGTGACAGCACCCAAATCTGTATGTTCTGTTTACATCTCTACTCACTGTCCTGCTACAATCGCTTAAGAGGGGAAAATAAATCAACATAATTACCTATCTATGTGTTCGCAGACCCTCATATACACGGAAACATGCACCATTTCGGAATTTAGCGTAGGCGAACTACCAAATTACACATTTTAACCTAAAGTCACCTAGCAGCGCAATCTTAAGAATGATCAACTACCTATTAAAAAAACTGATACATAACTAAAATGTGTCACATGCAAAATAAATTAGTAATCAAAACACTTGTAAATACTATTCAGGTTCCAAAATTGTTTGGTTTGCTACAATTACAGACATACTATTATGTCGGCACATCACCGATCCAGGAAGCACCAGGTCAACAGTTCCACCATATGCACATTTTGTTTTTTTTCATAGGCCTAGAACTTGCACGATGTATGAGTTCTGATAGACGAAAAAATAACTACGAGTTCTCATAACGGCCAGTCTCCTTAGCTATAAGATGCAGAGTAAATGTTACACCCTTTGTCCCATAATATAAGATGTTATTACAATCAATATCAGAGGATATTGGTTGGAATAACAATTTATATTATGTAACCGAGGAAGTATTTTATAGATAAATAAATGTTTATAGCAAACTTGTTTATTTAGATTACATCGACACACACTTACACACCACCACCACAACTATGCACATATGCACACACGTCCTTGCTAAACATTCTAGATGTGAAGTAGATGTCATTTAGAAAAATGTACTATCTCCTTGTCAAAATGCAAGTCCTTTTAAAATTGTACTTAAGTTGAACTTTCACAAGTTTAACCAAGTTCACATAAACAAATTTCCTATTTATAAAACAAAATATACACATTATGGAAATATATTCCATGATGTATCTATTCATGTTGGTTTGGCATTATTCATGTTGATATTTTTCCTACAAATTTGTTCAAAATTAAGAAAATAATAACTTATGAACAAATCAAATAGGACATACATTTTGTAATGGAGAATGTACCATTTATCATATATCAACTGCGGACAAAAGTGTGACAACAATCCTATGGACATTGTCACATTGTAACATATACCAGCGCCTTGTAATTTCTTCTTTGCTTCCGTTTGAGAACTCTGTAACCTTCTTTCAAGCTTAATCTAATGACTCGCAGATCTTCTCAGGGTTCTCGAAAAATAAGACTGAACACAACCGTAAAAAGAAAAATCAGATGATTGAATAAACGTAGACAGGCGTTGGACCAGCGCAAATCTTACCCACTAGTAGAGATGAAAACAGAACGGAATCTTTCTGACTTTTCCGCGGAAAAACGGAAACGAACTCGTGCTCAATTCTATTCAGAATACTAGGCTTTTCTAAGGGAAGTTTTTTAGGGAGTTGAGAATATTAGGAAGAGCATGGCCTCAGTTCATAAAAATGGCCTGTTCAGTTAAAAAATAAATGGTTTGTAGCTCCAGCGGGCCGGGTATCTAAAGATAACATCCTTGGGTAGAGACCAGCGTTTCTCAGAGCTCAGCAAATGCTGACCGTCCTATAGGATTTTGATGCGATCTCAGCCGATCCGTTCACGTGGTGATTTTTTTTTACAGTTTTTGGTCCCACTGGTCATTGACTCAGTGGGTGGAAAAGTCGGTACACAATGATCTCTCCTGAATGACTGGCCACCGCGAGCCGTCCGATCCAAGAACCATTCCCGCATCGATCTGAGCCGTCCGTTGTTTGCAGCCTGAGACAAAACGACAGCAGGAACCCTATCTGCCACCCGCGTGCGCTTGCCTCCTCCCTTTCCCTCGCTCTATCCTGTTCCGCCCTTCTCCTCCTCACCATTGCGCCACCAGCTTCCGCCATGATTTTGGCCTCGTGACGGAGAAGAGATTCGGAGGTCCATCTCGCACTCCTCCTCGCCGGCGGCTCCGTTGTCTCCGATTCGTCCTGGACTTGAGCGATGGTGCCGCGTGGATCCGACGCTGGTTGAGGTAGGCTGTGGCTGGATCTTCCCCTTTTTCCTGTATACATATCGTTCTTGGATTTGATCTCCCGTGACCATTCTCTTTGTACAGTTGTGGCTGTGACCTACTCTTCAGTTGGATCCGACGTGCTACTGGTTTGAGGTGAGTGCAGAAATTAATTTTTCCCAATCACGTGGTCATGCTTAGAGGTAGCGGTTGCTTCCAGGTTCTTCAGATTGTGCATATAATGCTTTTTTGCAAGCCGTGCTTTGTGGCCATGCATAGAGATAGAGGCATAAGCAGTTTCTTAGATTGCTAGGGCCTAGCTGGACGTGCTAAAATGGTTTGTTTTTCATACTGTGTATAATATTTGGCTCCCAAGTCGTTAATCTATTATGGTTAATTCGTCCATTATAATATTCGATGCACCATTTCCTACCTGCTGTGATCAACAAATATTATTTATTCGTCCATTATGATATTATGGTTGATCTAATATTATTAATTCGTCCAACTTGCTAATTAGTTCTGTTAGACAAGGACTTGATGAATTGTCTTACGATTTTAAAAGATCCAGTGAGACGAACAATGGAGGCAGCCAGGCTAATTGTATATATATTTACTCTGAAATTTCTTTTGAGCAGGATGTACAAATTCTAGGCAAATCGGCAAGGTTCCCAGAGCGTTTGCAGTATATAGCAGCTCAGTTATGTGACTACTATGTGCAAGCTATTAATTGCTAGATAGATTGAGTGATTCATGAGAAAATATATTTGTCATTGGTTGTTTGAGACAGATGCATCAGATTTCAAGTTCATGTTGTTGTCTGTTTTGTAAAGATTTATATCTTGGATGGTATCATTTTTGTAATCAACTTATAACTCTTGCGAAGTTTCAAAAAAAAAATTATAACTCTTGCGTATTTCTAAGAATTAAATTCAGTATTATGAATTTTGTGCAGATTCACTCAAGAGAGCGACAAGGTTACCTAATCCTCCGTCGCACACAATGACAGAAGCATGCCGAGCTTACTGGTGGGGCCCAGCCCTGAGCAGCTCCATCTCCAAGATCCACAACACCTATGCAATTCTTCATCTCCAGGCCAGCAATTTCCGAGCTTACTGGTGCCGGAGCTGACAATGCAGAGAACGATGGGGTCATCTCCAACAGTGTGAAGCTCAATCCCTTGCGGTCAGTGACTACAAGTAGCTTCTACGCACGTTTGGCTATTTTTGTGGTTTGGTTGAGGTTTATCTCGAAGCATCTGTCCTTTTTGAGCTTTTCTGTTCTTAGCATGTTGATTTTGTGTGTGCAAATTAATTAGATCTTGAGGCTCTGCCCTGCTGTGTTTCAGGTCCTGGCTGCGTTGTATGGGCAGAAATAATTTCAGAGGGCACTGCTAATATTGCCGAGAAACCACTATTGATTAGAAATTTAGTATGCATCTAGGAACTTTATTGTGTTTGAAAATTGAGCATATGCAATGGCGATTCATTGCCTACTGTTGAAATAACATAGTTTCTTATTACTCTGTTTGATCATTACAGACTGCCGACAAGCAAGCTATGCAATCTAGCAAAAGTATTCCTATGCAAGCAACAAGTGCTGCCAGTCTCCAAATTTATCAGATGCTATTCCCTTCAATCAATGCAAATTAGGTGTGAACAGCTCAACATGTCATTCTGAAGTTTCTTCCATTTGTATTTTATTCTGTACACATCTACCAAATAACTCAATTCAGTTTTCGTCTACTGATGTAGGTGAAGTATAAAATAGCTCTTTGGCATTCTACTCTACATGAGGATAGAAAACACTAAGAGGTTTATGTTTTTATTTATCGGTGTTTTTCTTCCAAATCTTAGGTTTTATTCTCTGCATTATTTTATCTTTCTTGCAATATTGTTGGATTTCTGTTTGTCATGAACAGAACGATAGATGCACCCACTGGGGTATGTTTCATCATTCGAGGGAGCGCTGATCCAACCATCGACATCCATGGAAGATGTTACAATGCGTCAACGGGTCTTTCTGCCGAGGAGGTACATATTCTTATCATCTATTTTCATGCTTCGTTGGTTCATAAGTCAAACATATTTTCTGTTTACAGTTGGTATTTCAGTTGTGGTGTGTTGGTGTCCCTTAATTTGTATGATACATTTATATTTATCTAATCAGGAGGAGCAAAAAATGTTAATGTGAGTGCTGACTGTTTCGTTGGGTATTACTACTATTACTAGGCTTGAATGATTAATGGAAATGAGTTACCTAGCATTTTGGTGGGCACCGCACCGCAAGGCATGTTACTTATTTGTGGCCATGTAAGATTTTACTCAAATGTTCTTTGGATTTGCAGTTTCTCTTTGAAGCATGAACTCTAATAGAAAATCGGATGTTTCACATTGGCCACAAGACTACAGTATTCAGTGTTCATTCTAATGATTGGAACAACATGGAGTAGCGTGGCTAAAACTCACACATGTTTTGGTTATGGCACAACAACAATAAAAATGTTTAGTTCAGCCTATAGATATGGTGTTAGTTAGCTGCTGCTACCTTGCTGTTCATTTGATCCAGTTGACATTGTGTGTATCTGCCCAACGATGTGCTTTACCAGGAGCCAATTTCGTCTCTGTCTCTTCGGTGTTGCCTGCTGCTTGTGTGTTAGTCCACTTGATCTGACCATGCCTCGGATATCGCTGTGCCTCGCCATCTTGGCATACGCTCTTGATGCTCTGAAGTTGTGTTTTTTAAATTGTGTGTCGTGTTTGTGCTCTGTCTTCAAAAGTTTAGATGTTTGTCTATGCTTTCAGTTGCTTTTGTTTTGGCAGAAAAGCTATTTAAAGCTTTCATTTGTAGCAATGATTTTAAATAACCGTGTGCGTGATAAAACTGACCGGGATTTGCTATTATTAACACTAATTGGTGAGAACTGAACTATAGTATACCTTATCTCACTTTAAAGATTTGTATTTGAAGTTACGTGCTTGGTTACCTGTTTCCAAAAATTGCGGAGATGGTGAACTCATTATTATTTAGTTTAGGAATTCAAAATTGTTTATCATCTTCTGGCCCTTCCTTTGAAAAGTGAGGATAGTTTAGTTATGCTTATCTTAGCCAGAAAATTATTAGTTCTTGCTTTTCCAGAATACAAATAAAAACCGTGTTCATGAAGGGAGTAGGTTTAACAAAATAATGAACTGTTACGGTTAGTTTATGGGCACTATATTATATTATATCTTATCCAAGTTCAAATGTAATTATTTTGAAAGTATCTACCTGTTTGTAAAAATAGGACGGTAAACTCACTATTATCAGTTCATGTTGGTGGCTACAAATTCAGAAGTTTCTCTTTTCAGGCCAGGAATCATCTCCCCCAAGTCCCAATCAAAAGCACTCAGAAGTGCTCCAGCTCGTGGTTGTCCACCAGATCGATGGCCTGGCCAAAGCAGGGAACTGACAGTGTCAGCAGCCTCGCCGTCTCTGCGTTGTCCGCAGGTATACCAAATCCTCACCTTGCCTTCCCAACCGGAAACCCGAAAATCATCTCTCTCTAACGACAACCCACATCTACAACACCCTTTTTCTTTCCAATTTGTTGTTTGATAAATCGAACATACTGTGATCTGTACTTTTACTAACTTGACATTACTAATTTGTTTCCATGGCTTAAGGTACATCCATGGCTCAACTTTTGGATTCATATGGTGTGTGTTACCCTGTGAATCTGTGATGCATTCCTGTCATGGTCTTCATCCAGCAAGTATTTTATTGATTCCTGTTAATTTACAACTTATAGTAATGACACCACACCTCAGTGTCTCAGTCTGTGCAATGCCTTACATAAATATTATTTGCTAGGTATTTCTTTTGCCAAGATGGCGTTACTGCTTTGTTAGCTATGCATAGAACAACTCCCGCTCAGTCTGTTGTTGTGTTAATACGTGTGCTATACAGAATTTCAGCTCTCAAATACTATGAATAGGGAGGTGAATCTCATGTTCTCAGTTTTTTTTAGTGTGAATAAGAAGCTGAATCTCATGTTCTCAGTTTTTTAGTGTGAATAAGCTTATGTTGTACATTTATTTTACCAAGTTATCTCAGCCCTAATTTTTTAGTTCCGAGAGGTATTAGGCTGCTTATCAAACTATTGTCTCCCTCAGCCCCTTCATACACTCCGGCATAACTAGATTTGTTGCACGCTAAACCCTCTGTTTTAGCATTTGTGATTTTGCGGTCAATACAGGCCAAATCTTTTGGCGTCTGTTTGATGTGTGTCCTGACGACTATGCTTCCTACATGTGCTATTTTATCCATGGGTTGCTAGCGGAAGCCTTGCGGTGGGCTTCCTCGACCTGCCTATGTTAAGTGGCATTTATTTTGAACGTTTGTTTATTTCTCATACTTGATCTTTCATGAATTGCGAAGTTTCTTTTTATGGTTATTACTGGACAAACTGATATTCCTCTTTGTTTATATAGCTTCTCATGTGTTCCGCAATATTTCGCAGAATTCTTTGTTAGCAGTTTGAATATCAGTGTCCTGGACAATCCACATATTTTGAGGAAGAGTTCAATCCATTTGTTGTTTCTATCAGGTGAAATAATCAGGGTGGCAACGAAAGTGGTGCATGCTCCACCATCTGCATTTCTGGACCATCTTTGTCACTCGTGGTGATCGACAGATCTAGCAACGCCTTTAGATGGATTTCCTAGGGCAGAGCATGGCATCGACTACAACAATCTCGGTGGGTACCACGCCACCACTTATTTGACTTATTTGATTACTTTGTTAGCTCATTTTAGTTTTCACCGTTTTCACTTCAGTGTGGTCATTTTTGGTTGTGTTCCTTTTTTCTTTTGCTCAGGGCTACTTTGTTAGCTCATTTTAGTTTTCACCGTTTTCACTTTAGTGTGCTCATTTTTGGTTGTGTTCCTTTTTTCTTTTGCTCATGGCCTTCTTTTTCCTATCGCTTGAGAGAAATGTCATTTCTTCACAAGGTAATATCAGCTCACCTCCTCAAAAAATTATGTGTATGTTTCTACTTCACTTTCAGTTACATTGATGTCGATTCCTCTTTTATTGACAATAATTCAAGCAATGTATTCCTACTGAGACAAATAAATTTGGAGATTAACTTCTCCTATTGTATATTTGAACTCCTTACTATAATTAATTAACAAAGGGGCAAACTAAATGAAAATAATATTATCTGATGGATTGTTCCTTTACTGAAAGAATACTCCTTCTATTTCTTAAATGTGGTAGTTAGTAACTTTACTTGCCTTCTTTAACAGAGCTAATTATCTTTTTCCCTGTATCGTTCAAAGTTTATCAGCTAAATTTCTGTTTTAGTATTGTGTATTTTGGATGTTGCTACTGCTATTGCAGCCAATAACAAGTTTGGGCATTTTCTAAGCTCAGACTAAACAGCCTGATGGGAGCTCGATTATTTCCTAAGTACCAGACTCTTAATATATGAAATAGAATTTTGCCTTCAGCGTATAGTTCACCACCTATGTAGCCATTGATTTTGATTCACGGATCTTAAGAGTTTTAAATATCAGGCCTTAATTCCCACGGCAGCAGCAGGCTGATTCCAGCATGCTTATTTCTTATATTTATCTTCCTTGTCATCTGATGGTGCTTACACAATGGTGGCCTGCCTATTAATCGATCGGTTTATGTGATTATACTATTCAAATAGTTCGTGTAAGTTTGAGACAAATCTCTATTTCTCAGTCAACTAATCAATGGTGAAGAGATTTATAGTAAAGAGGTTTAGCGTCAAAATCTTCAGTCTATGCCTTTTTGGCTGATGTGGGCATTGCTCAGCCTTTGTTTCAATAGTAAGTACTACTTCTACCTTATGGTGCCTAAATAATCATTACTAAAGTGTTCAAAGATACATTTTTCCATGTTCAAAAAAAGATTTTTCAAGAGTATTACAGTGTTCTTTTTTCCATGTTTTTAAGGATAGTAAAGGTGGTAAACTCATTATTATACATTTAATTTGGTTAGTAAAAAGAAATAAAAACTCATGTCTGCGCTTTGCATTTAGAGATTTAGCTACTTGATTATGTTTTCCATTACTTCTCTGGCTCATCACAGTCTATTTTGGCAGCGAAAGTATTTAGTACTTTCTTCTCCAGTAATCGTGTTATAATTCTTGCGTCTTGAGAGTAGAGCGTAGAGGATCCAATAACTGTGGGTATGTGACTAAGTAGACCCAGAGGCATTGTTACCTTACAATGGTTGCTATGATTAGTCATGCCTACTGAGTTTTTATAAATTTGTTTCTGATAAAGCCCTATGTGTGCGACCACATGTTCTGTTTTCTTTCACCCACATGATTCCGTTGTCCTCTGATTTATTAGTGTATTGTGGTGAAGAAATAATTTTATTGTTTTCTTTTCCAAAAGAATAAGAACTGTCTCAGATCAAAACACAGGTTTTTAGGATCTAATAATCTACTGGACAGTTTATCCGCCTATTCGATATTATGCCTTATTCCTCCTCTGTGCTCAATATTCTAAAACTATGCTTGCACTTTTCTCCATGTTTTAAAAGATACCGCCGGGCAATTGTTTTTTGAATCAAATGTATATAATACATCGATCCATCCATCGTCTCTAATTCGACATGTCAGTACAGGAACAAGAATGTATCATCCATTTCAACTGCTCGCAAGGCTTTGTTCGAAGAACCTAACCATCAAGTTCAGATTGGGCAAGCACTAACCGTTGAAAAGACTATAAACAGAACACCTCCAGTAAGCAAGCGTCTTCAAGAAGAGCCGTCAATCAATGCTGGTGAAGATGGTGGTCTAGCGAAGAAAGCTAGAAACTAAGTTACCCTGCATAGATGCTACTCCTTAAGGTCCGACCAAACCATACCTATCGTTAATTCAGTCCACAAAGCTACCCTCGACTAATTCTGAACTTTTTAATTGAAAATCAGACTTATTTTGCCTGTTCATAGTCTAAGTCCATGACTGCCACAAAAACCCGTGCTTGGTGATATTTTGGTTCTGCCATCTAGGTCTCTGTTGCTGAATGTCTCATTGTTAATGCTGTTGAGACCAGCTACCTCTGCCTTTTAAAATCGATTTCGATTACACAAAACTCATCAAGTGTTTCAGACAACTTATGTATTTTGTACTGCTTCCTCGTGATCAAGACTTATGTATTAAATGCGGTGTGAATTTCTATATTACTTCCCTCGTGTGTTTCACCATGGGTTTGATCTTCCAGTTTCTTAAGATTTTTATTATATGATGTTCTGATTATTGATTTCACACGGTGCGGAAAATAGGCTTCCAAATGTATAGACCTGTGATCAAATCCATATCTATACCTAATAATAAAGGAATGATGGCTTCTTGTGTTACGTCATTTAAACTCCCCCTAAACTTGACACAAATTACCCACCAATTCCACCCTTAAGTCGTAAGTCACCTAACGTTTCGCTTTTTTTTTGTTTCCCTTCGTCTCCCATCTGCCGTCCTCTTTTTTTTGCGGGATACCACAGGATTACAACAAAGTTACAGAGAGGACCTCCTCGAAGATGAAAATAACACAACAGTCCCTCTGCAGAGAGAAGGTACCGACACGAGCAGCACATGCCGGCGGCGCGCCGCCGCCGCACCTTCACAGCCTTGAACACGAAGATGCCCCCAGGCGGACGGGAAGTCGCCGATCCTCGAACTCCGAAGAGCCTCCATCCTGCGCTGCCGATCTCCACTCTCCCTTGCTGCAACCACCGCGGCATCAGTCTTCAGACCTGGATCCGCCGCACCGGAATCCAGAGCGGGGGAAATCGCGCCGGCGGCCACCGGGGGTCTCGAGCGCGATGACGGAGGTGCTCCACCATGGAACCACCACGAGCTCCATCTGCCGTCCTCGCCCGCGCAGACCCACGGAGCCGGCAGGACCAGGTCGCCCGACGCCCGGCGATAGGTCGCTGGCCCAATCTCTCTACCGTCGCTCACTAGCTCTCTGCGCTCCCCCGCACCCTGCCGGCGTGGGCATACTGGCCGCAGCAGCTGCAGAGGATCACGGTGGGGGTCAATTTGGCCCCGATCCAGTAGCTAACAAGCTATGCCCACACGCCACCCCCTGGATGCCCCTAGCCGAGGTGCACATCGGGCGAGCCGTGGATACGCCCGTGCCAGCGCCGTGGCCTGCACCTAGCGGAAACAATTGGCCTGCGGGAAATTTAGGCAGGTTAACTCATCTACACATTGAGCACCAGCGACTTTGGCCCATTCAACTCTGCATCCAGAACAGAGCACGAGGGGCCGCTTGACGGCGGTGATGGCCGCGGGTACGAACAGCGGCAGCTGCTACCGTCCATGCTTGGCTGCTGACTCGACCTTGCTCGGCTCCTCCCTGGCCTCCTGCTCCTGGCCGGCCCAGGCCGGGATGAACGACAGCGCCGAGGGCGTTCGATTCCGGGCTTCCGGGCTGTGCTCGATTGCTGGCTTGCTGCTGCTGTCCCGGCCCGGCCACAACTGCTTTTCCTGGTCATCGCTAAGCTTGGTTGCAGCTGCTCCAGGCGGCAATCTCTCCCAGCCACCTACGTTGCAAGGCAAAGCTGCCCCCGCATGTCTCCTCTCATTTCGATTTTTTTCATGTGATGACGTGAATCAGCTAATTTGATGGGAACTTGTGAAATGAATAACCTCTGATTGCATCTTTGAAGTATTAAAGTGTGATGCGTGATTAGCGATAATGATTATTTGCCATTATATGTGATACATACATCAATTTAGGATGTGTTATTATCGATTTTTTGAAGAATCTGGCAAAAACGCTAAATGCGCTTGTCCCGTTGCAACGCACGGGCATGTTTCCTAGTGGATATAAATATACTTTTAATGATGTGTATAAACTGTGACAACCACGGATAAAAAATTCAAAGAAACAACAAACGCCGCGCGGCAAGCCGCGCTGTTCAAATCTAGTAACAAACATGTTCCATTTGAGCGACATTTGGGCCTGGCCAGACAACCAAGTCACCGACGCCCTCATGCCGTGCGGTCGCGCCGCCATAGGTGCTATCTGGAGGAGCGGCGAGAACGTGGTGGCGACGCCGACCTGGAACCGCCGAGACGTCGTCCCGGGAGCTGGTACGAATTGCTCTACCCACTCTCGTACCCATCTCTCGCTGATCCAATCCGTGTTCCACTCTCATCACAAAGTCAATCATAAACAGATAACGACTCGCACAGGGATCGCAATCTAAATATCTAATCAAGCTGCCAAAGTGTGCACCGTTGTCTGAACTTTTGCCAGAGTTCTTCGATTTTCTATAGCAGGCCAAGCAAACCCAGCAATTCCATCATGAAATCGAAAGATTCGGTACTGTTACAAGTTCATCAGACGTCTTATTACACGTAGGTTAACACTGGAGCATGCCAACTTGCCAAAGATTGCGATCAATTGCCCAACTAGCAGATTGACTGGTTAGGTTCACAGTGCCAACAACAGGTCTACATTTAGAGATGAAAAAGGAGGACTCTTCAGTCTTCAGCATGACAGTGCCACAGCACCAGCAAGCATGCTCTCTAGCATGACCTACATCTATATGTGTTTTACTTATAATGTTCGGGAACTGCCAGGAAAGGTTTGAAGGTCAACAAGAGCCCAAGTACCTCTGTCAAGTTCAGCAGAAGAAACACCATCTGATCACCTGAACACATATGCAACAATTTAACATGCTAAATTCCACCTAGTTCTAATTCCACCCTAGTTTAGAGGGTTGATCAACAAATTGTACTTTAGCAATTAAAAATTGAAATACTATTGTAATGCTGCAATTTACATATTTTTCAGAAGTGCAAATTTACCTGGAAAGAATGCTCCGTGCTGGCGCCTCTGTGCCCACGAGAAGCTGCAATCACAAAAAGGTAGTGTCCAGTAAGTTTACTTTTCTTGTAAAATATATCTATTTTGCCTTAATTAGAACTGCTTCATGTTTTTATCTTCAGCTTCAGGCAACATGTGTTCACTAGACAATTAACAACATGAGATTAAAGTTAGCATCATTTTACGGATTATTCATATTAGCATGCATCTTTGTTTTGTTAAACCAGTATTTTCAAAAGAGTTAATTAAGCATGTAAACCCAGAGGTCATTTTCCAATCTGGGAAGTTTAAATCCGGAAAAGCCAAAGACATTTTATATCTGTGATCTTCTTTGTCTTTCTAGCAAATAGGAGACTATGACAACAGTATATTACACTAAGGCCCGGACAGGCCATCACTAGCTACCTGGATAGTAAGGATTATTATTTTTTGCTTTGTTGTGTCGGCCCCACCTTTTGTTGCTAATACACCACTTTGTTGCTCTTCTTCTAATTCAATTGACACACATGTTTATGTTTGTTTGAGAAAAGAGAATGCAAGGCTATACTTACATAATACCTGCCCCAGCAGGAGCAACAGACTTGAATATGGACATGAATGTTGTGGCTATTCCATTTGCAGCGCCTCTTTGTCCTTGTGGCTGTAAAATGTGAAATTTTTACACATTAGTGAATTGGAATGTAATTTTTCCTTCTGTAGGACTTGGGACAAATATTCAAGTCAATTGAGATGAGTTGGTTACATTACCACAGCATTGTTTGTTAGAAGAGAGGTGCCGCTAACTCTAGTTATCTGATCAACATATCGAGGATGAGTATTTGTGAAAGATAGATATTTGAATTATAAATGCACTAAGTACCCAAATACATTTGAACATCTATGATAAATTGTCAGTACATGTATCAACCATTTCTGGAAGTGATGAAAATGGCTTAAATCTTGGAACTATAAGCTCCTAAAGTGTACTTACAGCAAGAGAGCTTTTAATCATTGCAGCAATATATAGAGCAACACCAAGTCTTATTCCTGACAAGTGTGTCATAAACGGATAAGCAGCAATAATTGGTATAGACAGTGCCTGCAATGCTAGTGGTCAATTGAGAAAACATAGGTAGTAGTGAATTATCGAGTAAACTGAAATTCCCATAAATAAAAGAATTACAGTTTTTTTAGCTGATAAAAAGAGAGTGGCATTAGTAACTTACGGATGCGAAACGGGTTGTGTTGATTGTCCCGAGGACCTTATCGAGCCAACGATAAACAAATATTTGATATACAAGAAGAGTGGCACCTGCAGTGTAACAAATTGCATGTTTTACAGCGTAAATACACAACATTATCTAAAGCAACCTAAGACTCTCCAAAAAAATTAGGAAAGGACTTGATTTAACTATACTTACCTGCCACTGTAAGAACTTGTCCGACATCCTTAGATGAAAAGCTAAGTCCACCATATTTTCTATCACTTACAGTCCAGAGAGAAAATATCTGATGTTCAATTGTCATGGAGAATAGTTAGAAAAGTTTTGTTTCCAAGTAGCAGATGTGATGTTTGCATGAAGAATATGTAATTTTTTTTTGGATAAAATAGGTTAATCTTACACGGTGACATATATAGTTATGGAGATATATAATGTACTGCACCTAGATCTGTAGTATCTGTTTGAAGAACTTCTATAGTGATTTAATGATATTTCTTATTACCTCGCTATATGCAGTGTCATGAAGGGAGAAGACACAATATGTGATAATTGATGACATCAATGGCCAATTTTTCAGTAAGCTCTTCTTAGGCGACTCTGTACATTCTTGAGTTGTAGAAGCTTCAGCTGTTTCAACTACCGTTTGAAGGTTGGTGTGCTTGTGTAGAGTTTCCTGTTTAGTTGATCGACGAGACAACAGAAACATTGAAACAGGCACAATAGCATGTACATATAGCGTAAGAAGAGTTCAGGAAATACATACAGGAAGCCATATGCAACTTATCAAGGCCAACGTTGACAAAATTGATATGCAGAGACAGGGAAGAAGGTATGGGAACCTGCATAATTGGGATCATGGACACTAAAACGAGTAAATATTTATTTTATTTAGTATAGATGTAATATTTTGGGAGAAAGGTTTACCTCCCAAATGTTGACTTGTCATGGAAAATATGTGGATATTGTTTGGCTGGCTGGGAATAAGTAGACGAAAAGGTAAACATAAATACCTGTAGTGAATACAAGTAACATTTACGAGATATTTCGTATTACCCGTGCAAGGTAGCCTCCTATTGCTGGGCCAATTATAAGGCCCAATCCCCATGCTGTATTGACCTAAATTTGGAAATGGATCAAATTGACTGGTTGCTGTGCAACAGAGTGCTATACTATGGACTACACATTCGTAGTAAAGTGTTTAATGTGGAACAAGAATTTACAGTTGACATGCCCAAAGCTTGTTGTTCATCCCGGCAAACTTCAATGCAGTAAGCCTGCATCCGCAAGTAACCATCACATTATTGAAATAGACATTTGACAGAATTATAAGAATTTATATAACTATTGACAGTGATATAATTTCTGTGTTTTTCGTCACGATTGTTTCTGTATATATGTCAAAATACCTTTATTGGTGCAAGAAATCCGTTTAGAGCACCCAGAAGCAGCCTTGTAGTAATAGCCATCCAATATTTCACACTTAATCCAAATAAAGTATTGAAAACTATACTGAAAGGCAGATGCGTAAATTAGCTTATATCAAAAATTAATTCCATGGATAATTTTCAGGAGCGGAAGATATTATGAGTACTTACATTGAAAAAATTGAAAATATTATTACAGGCTTTCGTCCAATGCGATCTGCCACCATTCCCCAAAAGACTGACGCGAAAGCTCTACCGACCATATACGATGCACCTACAGTAGAAGTATGGAGAGTATGTACGAAATATTTTCGAGGAGCAGAGAACTATGTACGAATTTTGGTGGTCACGCAAAGGAAGATATGTTGCGTGGACTTTGTTATTTACTCATGGAGAATTATGTACGACAGAATCTTACCAAGAAATCCAGCATAGAACCCAATATCTTCTTCTCGTTCAGCAACGTGCAAGTCTTGTATCTGTCTCAGACAAAAAAAAGACTTGACTGCTTCTTTTTGCAAAGTACAAATCTTTGAAAAATTCTAGACCACAGGGGTGCACTATGCTGTAACACTGGATCAGAAATTATTGGTGAAACCGAACACAAGAAAAAGAGTCCCCTTGTCTTTCAAAAAAAAAAAAAGGAAAAGAGTTTCTGGACAACGACCTGCGTACAAACATGTCTGTTTAAAAAATAATTTGGCGATGATGATCGTTAGACTGCGCGGTTGATCTCCTTTATGCCAATGGATTTTGGCATGAATCTTCTTTTGGCCACTCGGTTTCTGCTAGTGGTATGTGGATCCAGACAGTACCAAAATGACAGAAAAGTGATGAAAAATTACTTGGTGGCAAAAGGTTATACTCATGAGTAACCATGCACACACTTTTTTTTGTACATGCCCTTATGGGTAGCAGACGAGCGAACATGTCTAAGCAGTCTAGCAGTACCTGCTAGCCAGTCTAGACTATCGTGTAAGCTTGAAACAAACAAGAATACAAAAAGGCAACTTAAAAAAAAAAAAGGGAAGCGTGTGAGAAACTCACCATGAAGTAGAGAAATGGGAACAGCGACGTGATCGGCAAAGCTGAGAAAGATCGATAGATGGAGGTGTACATGCGAATAGAGAAATATTGATTATGCTTAGATGATACGACCAAGAAGAACTTAGGTTGGCAGGCATGCATTGAGCAAATTAAATACTCCACTATGCAGTACTGCAGCATAACAGCGTACTTGCAGGGGAAATAAGATAAGACCGAGTGAGAGGGAGAAGAGATTAAGAAAGTACTACTCCTACTGGGCAGCAAGAGAAGAACACCATCGACCATGGCAGCAATTCAGTTAGTTTTGTCGTATATACAGTTATACACTAACATGATACGAAGGCGGTGATCCCGACGAAGGAGAGCTCCCTGTATGGGATCCCCGTGCTGCTTTCCTTCCTCCGCTCTATGGCGCACCCGGGGCAGCCGTCGTAGTACGTCTTGGCCGCGGCCGGCACCGGCGACGGTGACGACGCCTCGCCCATCTCAGCAGCTCCACAAACCTAAAGCCCGGTAGCGGAGGAGGACGTGGAGGTTGCTCAGACGTAGAAGAAACGAAGTGAGCCAGGGAGGCGGAGACGATGTGCAGAGAGATCGACTTGAAAAAGGAAAGGCGGAGAAGAAGATGGAGCAGCTAGCGGCGCCGAGGAAGCTAGCTAGCTCACTCTGTCGCCGTCGTGTGTTGGTACGTGTGCCCCGTTGCGTATCGATCTCTTCCACACTGATGATGATGTTGTATTAATGGCAGGCTTAGTAACAGATGAGAGGCGGGTTCCCGCCGCGCGGGTGACGCGCGTCAGCGAGAACAGCGGTGTCCACGTTTTACCTGTGGGGCTGTGGCGGCAGGGTGACGGAGCCACCGCACCTAACGATGGAGGCAAATCCAGGGCAGCGGCGTGTCCAAATGGAATTTCTGGCGTGTTGGCATGCATTTAGGTCCAGTCAGTTTCGGTTGAAGGAAAAAGAGACCGACGGTCTACACATACCACAGTCTTTCCGTAGTAGGAAGAGTGGACTCTTTCGCGTTTGTATCGTCTATGCACGGCTAAGTATCAATTTTTTCGATAAAAACATATATTAGTATCACGGAGAAACCAATTACATTCGGCCTCTGCACCAAAATAATGTGTTAGGAGCAAGTAGAGACAATAAGGATGCACACAGCAAAAACAAAGAAAGAAAACGAAACAGTGCACAACCGCTGTTGACGCTCGAATCAACAGATATTAGGTTTTCGCATTGGAGAAAGTCTGAGATCCCCAGACAATGGCTTCAACCAGGAAGCAAACGTCATCAATAGGCACAACCAATAAAGAATCGGTACTCGTTGAACACCACCAAAAATGTATTCCCCCAGTGCTGCCGCCCCCACTTGTCGAGTATCAATAGAAGTTTGTGTTTCTAAAATAATTTTTCAAAAAATTAAATTTTGCATAATGCCTACAAATAGGAGCTCACACCCGGCATTTGCACAATAGGGTGCACACAACCGCAAAAGATAAGAGAGACACAGAGAAAAGGAAAAAGTAAAGACAAAATAAATAAGTTCATCATAATAAAATCGACGTGTATGACTATGGTGAGCCAACTCGTAGGATATGCCGCCCTCCACATGTGATGTCAACATCCTTCGCCATTTAGCATTTGTAGATGTATGCGGAGATGGTGGGTAGACGCGAAGATTATGCCGCCGCCCAAGGGGGGTAAAAAAAAACTTTGGCCACTTGCTCCAGTCGCGAGCAGAGCTCTACAAATAGGGCGCAGTGTGCCGGTTTCTAAAGAGTAGATAACGCTCGCAGCTGGCCCGGCGAGGATTCCAAACTTTAATGACTCTCTATATCCCAATTCCTCAAAATTGCACTCTTCTAATGGTTTCTAGTGGTTATATTGTCAAAACAATTTCTAATACTTGCAACTATTACGAGAGAGGAAATGATAAGTGCCAACTTTGTGTATATTCTTATAAGTTCCAAGCTTCCGCTTGAAGTATGCATCTATTTCCTCCGATTTTCTATGATTTATTCAACTATAAAATTCGAATGCGTAAAAATAAATTTAGGCTCCGTCTTTGCTTGTTTCCTGCTTTGCGCTGTTCTCTGCCATGGCTAAGATTGTTAATTATCATGATTTTTTCTAAGTACACCTTGGGATCCTGGTATTTGTAAATTATTTTACCTATTTTTTCAATAAATAATTACATAGTTTTAATAAAATAAAGATTTGATAAGTAAATGAGAAAGAATAGCATTGGAAAAGTTGCGGTTATTCTTTAGCATGTGTTTATTTCATGCCAACGGGACCTTCGCAAAACTTTCTTCATTAAAAAAATTCACAGATAAAAATAAAATAGTTTTTATTTGTGTATATTCTCTTTTTAATAAAATGTTCCAAAAAATCAAATTCAGCACAAAATTGAAAATTGGTTGCTTGTTTGCTGATATTTGAAGCATCGCTGTTACTGTATTATTTATCATTTCCTATTGGACGTGAGACACATATGAAAAATTCACACAATATGCATACATGTGTCTATTATTTATAGTAACTGTTAGAGTTTTTTTTATAGAAGAGTTTCAGGTAAAAATTCAAGTTTTTGTCATTTGTTGTTGAAAACGCAATTTGAATTGCTCGCTCTTTTTGAGTTGTGCCTTTCCTGTGTTGGATTTGCTTCCCGTCCATGATGTCTACCGTCCACACCTGGGTACCATCCCAACTACCATCGTCGTGAAGACGAACACCGGATGCAGCTACATGGTGAGACTCAACGATGTCAACGGAACGTTGAGATGGATCAAGGGTGTACATGCTTTGACATTGTTAACCAGCTTAGGATCGACTACTTCTTGTCTTTCAAGACCTGAAGCCGGATATGTACACGGTAACTATTTTCGGCTATTCATACACATAGGTGGTCATGAAGTGCGTCGAGCACGAGCCAGCCCTTGCCATGATCGATCGACTGAGAGTTTATGACTTCTGGTTGTGGTGATCTTGTGTTGGTGAACTTTAATATACTATTTGTTAGTAAGTATGTGTGTCAGGTGAACTAACAAGTACTGCTGTTATTATGAATGTGGTTTGATCAGGTTGTTCCCACTTTGGTCATGCTTGTTCTTGTTTAACTGCATTTTGCTTAGCTGCTGCTACTTTAGTTGTGTTGGTAATCTTCTCATATAAAAGGTTACCACACCGCACGTCTTGCACACAGTCATTGCATGAACCTAACAGTAGGTTTCCGTTTTTCTCTCCATGTAAAAAATGCCTAGATTGCAGGAACCAAACGAGATGCAGAAGGTGGCTGTTGGAGCATCGCGTATGAGGCTGAAAAAATGGAACGGCAACCGAACACGGCCTTCGTGTCGGCATAAATAGCTGCAAGCCAAACAAGATCACCATCGCGCGAGGTGAAAATTGGTAATGCTCAGCCATGCGCTGCAAGATGCCATCGCCATATATTCACCAGTGCGATCGACTCAACTGTCCCGGCATGGTACAGTAGGCACACGAGGCGCCCGGAGAACTCATTCTTATCCTCACCTTCTCTCTCCTTTTTCGCTGTAGCTGCTCCGGCCCGAACCGAGGCCTCTCTTGCCGGCGATGCTGGCTGGAGATGGCTGAGGGGAGGTGCCGGTCGTCCTCCTGTACATAGTAGTTACCTAGGTGTCGGCTGGATGCCGTGTAGGGGCTTCATTCCCGTGGTCTCGAGCGGAGCTCCAGGTCTTGGCGGCCGGATCTGGAGGTTAGGGTTCTTCTTCGTTGCTTCGATGCTTCTCTGGTCGAAGCCAGGAGCGACGGAGGAGGCTGACGCTCGTCTGAATAAAGCGGTGGTTCGCGACTGCTGTTCGGTGATCTTTGCTCGATCTGCTCTGATTTCCTCTCTGGCCGGCCTTGGTGGCGAGGGGAGGGGATGGAAGAGTGCGTCGGCGACGACGTCCACTGGTGGTGGGTTTGATGTGGTGGATGGCGAAGAGCTCCTTCCTTTGGCGGGCCTTGGTGGCGAGGGGAGGTGGGAGCTCAACGTTGTCTCTGCTGCGTCTACCTTGGTGCTCCGTTGGACTGGCCTGCTGCTGCTTCTTCTTTCTCCCTGCCGTCGCGGGGACGGAGAGGGTAAGGAGATAGCTGCTGCGGTGCCGCTCAACGCAGGTGCTTGGACAGATCGAGTGGTGCGCAGCGAGCTGCGTGCTGCTGGAGCTTCGTTTGCTTCTTCCGGAGTTCCCAAGCGTCGGCCACGGTGGGCCGATGCTATCCATGGCCGATGGAGCCACTCCGTGCTCTGGCGTGATGGTCAGAGATTTTTCTTCCTCCTTGCGTGGAGGATCTTTGATCTCGGCGTGGGAATCCCCTTCTGCGACACCCAAGTGGCTTGTTCCCGGTGGTGCTGCGGATGCCCAGGCTTTGAGGTCTCAGGTGACTGGCGGCGACGGCGAAGGACCTGATTGCGTTCTGCATTTCAGTTTTAGGGTCCTGTTTGCAAACTTTGAGGGTGTTTATGTAATTTTCCAGTTCTTAAAGGTCCTCCTTGTAACTTCGTGCTTGCTGCCTGATTAAGGAAGCTCCCAGGCCCTTCTGGGCCTTATCTGTTCAAAAAAAAAAACTGTCCCGGCCTTTCCCTTTCTCCTGGATCGTATCGTCTCTCGGAGATCCTGTCGCCTCGCCGTCGGTGCAGTTCTCTCCGTTCACACATATTTCCATTTTCCAACTTCTACCGCATTACAGCCAATCAATCAATCAATCAACATGTTGCCAATGCATTTACTAGTCCGGCGGCTAGCGTGAGCGTGAGCGATGCGACCGCTTGCGCGATTAATTCTGCGCGAAAGTGTAAGACGATAGAGATACATGGCAACCAGGAATGTCCATACATTTATTCACTTCCACCCATTAAACTGATGGAGTAAATTGAACAATATAGTTTAGCCAAATATGGCAGCTGGTTCGCAAGACCAAATCTAAGGAATCGTGCCACTTCAGCTCGCTAACGGTGGCCAGTGACAGTGCATCGCTCTCCATTGATCCATTCAAAAGGATACAGTAGATAATTGCAGTACATAGTGGCAGATTACTTCGCCATGGATCCATGATGAATATGTGACTGTACTACGTGTGAGTGCCTTGGGAGTCCCACCTGAACTGAAGCCGCCAACGGCGGCCGCCTCCTTGCCCTTCTCATAGACCTTCAAGGGAAGAGCAGGCTCGCAGAGATTTTCCCACAAATGGATGATGACTGATGGATGAGTGCCTACGTATTTTTGTGTGAGTGCGTTGTGATCATGAGCATGCATGGGTTTTTATTACAAAAGGAGAGGTTCAAATCATTTGTTTGATTGCTGCTCATCGACCGAGCGATCGTTTTCACCGGCTGCCTGCCGTAGCTTTTGGCTCCACTAATCCGTGTCTTGCTTGAATAAAGCGGTGAACTCAAGTGCAGGGCATATCCATTTCTGGAGGATAGGGATTACCAGGCCGACCATCTTCTTTTTCCTCTGTTTTTTTTACCTTTTCCCCTTTCTCAGGTTTGCTTGAGAAAAATATTTGTTGCATCAAGATGTACAAGGTAAGAAATTAAGATTGGATTTTTTTTCAGAAAAGTTCAGCAGTACTGTTTTTTAAGATAGATCAACCAATCAGTTCGTAAGTGCATCGCAAAAAAAATTGGAGAGCAATGGGGTCAGTAGCAAACAACATTTTTTGGGTCCTCTTTGCTATCATGATGAAAAACTGGACTTAATTCAAAACAAAATGATGACAGAGTTGGACATGCCGTGCTCACTAGGTTAAGTGTGGCTTGGAATTCTCTTCTACCTTAGACGTCATCACTGTATTCATCATGTTTGAAACATTTACAAGAAAATATAAAATATAATTGAACCAACGTTTCTGTTAATATTACATGTTGCTGTTACAAGAAATAAAATGAAATTGGGTGAACATTTCTGCTATTACCAAATAATGACAGGTGACGATCCTTTCCGCTCTTTTTCCTATCTGCGTTATTATCCCACAGCAGGTAATACCAGGAAAGGCTCGAAGAGAAATATGAGCCCAAGTAGCTGCACCAAATTCAGCGCCAAGAACACACCACTTGATCACCTGCAGTAAGCAGACTAAACCTGATCAACACAAATACCTCTTCTACTTCTCTATCTCCCAAATCTCTAACCGAAATAACATGAATCGGTACACAGTAGATGGTACGATGTCGCGAGACTGGAAGTTTTCGGTTGAAAAAACTAAGATACTACTACTTATGATGAAAGGCACAGTGCAGATTGATAGGTTACCTGGGAAGAAGGTGCTGTCCTGATGTTTCTGCGCCCACGAGAATCTGTGTTGATCCAGTAACAACATTAGGCAATATAAGAGTTCTTCAGAACCATAATTACAGCCTGTAGCTCAAAACAGAATTCAGAAGAATAATTGTTTCACTTATTACACTGTATCTATGGAAAAAGATGTGATGAGAAGAGGTACTTACAGAATGCCTGCCCCTATTGGAGCAATTGCCTTGAAAAATGACATGGCGGTTGTTGATATACCATTCGCAGTGCCTCTGTGTTCTTGAGGCTGATATTAAAATTCAGAAACATCCTCTTATCCAATTTTATTGATGCAAACACTCTACTGAAATAAGTTTTCTTGGTTATATATGTACATACCACAGCACTGTTCTGGAGAAGGCAAATTCCTGTACTGGCAGTAATCTGTACAAGTATGTACACAAGGATTAGATACACTCGGATACATGTTTGACAGTCGAACAATTCATGTCTCTACCTTGACCGTTGGTAAGCACGTGAACAAGAAATTTAGCAGAAAGTAGTGAATCGTTATGTTAAAGGGAGATATGTATGAACTCCTTTCCATCCATTGGCTTTCATGTGGAGTAGTGAGATAATATAAAGTAACTGAGAGGAAGAAAGTGCAGTGGAAACTTACTGCAACAATACTTTTCATCAGGGCTGCAGAGTATAGAGCGAAAGAGAGTTTGGCTCCCGATAAGTATGTCATAAAGGGATAAGTACTGACAATAAGTATAGACAAAACCTACAGCATGAATTTCAAATTATCAGTGATGATCACGAAACTCAATTTATACATTTATTTGAAAGGCACAATAGGAGATTACTCACAGAAGCAACACGCGACGAAGTGACTGGTCCCAGAAATTTATGAACCCAGTGATATATGATTAGCTGATATACAAGAAGACTAGCACCTGGTTAAAAGGAGAAAACAGCTCACCCAGTGGTACAAGCACACACCTTTAAAGTTAATAAAATTCAAAAGGTAAAAACATTAGGTAAAGGCAGAGGGATGCAACAGTACCTGCCACAACAAGAACTGCACCAATATCTTCAGATGAGAAGCGAAGACCACCATACTTTCTGTCACTGACAGCCCACAGGGATAGTATCTAGTATTGAAAAGAGATCCATGATAGCTATAGAGTTATTTCATTATAGTTATCAAAGCTGAACATAAGTGGTAGACAAGGTACTTTGAGTAATAAATTGAATAGCATTTAGATGATCTCGGGAATCTGTCATTTAGTAGCAGAGCGCAAAAAGGAAACAAGTCAGAAACAAAATTTACCTCGCTATAAGCAGTGTCATGAAGAGCAAACAAACAATAGGGCACCATTGTTGACATCCATGGCCAATTCTGGAGCAAACTCTTCTTGGGAGGTGAATCCCAATCTGATTGCAATCCTTTGACTATTCGGGTATCCTTTTCTGAATTTTTATGTTTGTGCATAGTCTCCTGTCAGTTCCATTTGACAAATGTAACCATATCAACATTTCACATTAGGGGATCTTGATTGAAATAACTTACCAGTATATATGCATATATACATGGCTTTTCAGTATTGACGAATGCGGAAGAAAAGGTAGGAATAATTTGCACAAAAATGTATTGTAATTTCTGTAGCATATTTTGATGATACGGAATAAAAATTGGTCAGGCTACAGATAATGTCAAGTAATATTAATAATTTCTATTAGCATTAGCTAAACAAAGATCAGACCAGGAGAGTGAAACTATACATACCGGCATCCATATACAACTTAGTATTAAAACTATAGCAGCAAACAATGACACGGCTAGACAAGGTAAGAGATACGGGAACCTGCAAAATCAGTCCAATAAATTATCCATTACACCATGAGCATGTATAGGTGCGACCATAACCGCTAGCAGTTTGGTAAATGACTATATCATGTTCTTGAAGGATCTACCTCCCGAAAACTGACTCCTTGGAAAATGTTTGTGGGTATTTTTCAGCTGGCTGCCAAAAGGAGAGTGGAGTAAGAAAATGAAAGCAGTTCATCTCTTCAATTTTGTCGACCTAGCAAACGTACAAGTGCAATGCATGTTCATTTATACACACTAGTACCTGAGCAAGGTAGCCTCCAAGAGCTGGACCAATAACAAGACCCAAACCCCACGCTGTGTTTATCTTTAAAGAAATTAACTATGTTAGTGCAATAGAATAACAATAAGAACATGCGCAAATAACACAGAGTTGCTCGAGAGATTACAACTGAGAGCCCAATAGCTTGATGTTCAGTTCGACAAACTTCAACAGCATAAGCCTGCATGGTGAATAAATATATTGTAATCAGAATTGAGATGCCTTCGTGTTGAAACTGGTAAATTTTTGTACCTTTATTGGAGCAAGTAAACCATTTAGAGACCCTAGAACAAGTCTTATAGAAATTGCCATCCAGTACTCTGTACTTAGCCCGAACAGTGTGTTAAATATTACGCTGAGATATAACGAAATCTCACTAAGTGATCACTGAGTTTACTGAATAGCAAGATAAAAATTGTTGCGAAGTTTAATCAGAGTTCTTGTTATAACAGAATTTGAACTCATGTTATACTTACACAGAGGATATGGAAAATACAATGACAGGCTTCCGTCCAATACGGTCCGCGACACTACCCCAAAAAATCGCAGAAAAGGCTCTGCCGACCATGTATGAAGAAGCTACATTTGAAAACAACAACATACAAATTTCATTTATTTGCGGTTAAATATATATTTGACATCTAAAGTACAATGTCCAAGACAAGCAACTACGATGAATTGTTTTTAAACAATGGAGCCAAAAACCATACCAAGAAAACCAGCATAAGATCCAATATCTTCCTCTGTTTTTGCAATGTGGAGGTCTCTAATCTGTATAACGGGATATGAGGAGATGATACGTTCTCAAAAAATAAAGAGATATTATTTGCATGAAGTAAGAGATATTATGATTGATACAACCATGATTAGGGATTGCATCTGCGATGCTAGCTCACGAAAACCAATCTAATTTAGAAGTGTGAATTGTAGAGCAAAGTAGTAACATCAGGTGTGACAAGTTGGTGCAGCTCTAGGAGACAATTAGGCTATGAATTAAGCTAATTTAAACTTCACTTATAATTGTTATTAATTTTGGTAAGGATTTGCGTGCATATAATATTAACAACTTTATTTTAAGATCTGTAAACTTGTCTACACTGAGTACACAGAACCAAAGTTACCTAATCTACTATGCAACTTGATCTAGAGATTAGTTGATGAGGTAGGCTGAGAATGAAATGCGTACCATGAAATACATAAAGGGAAAGATGCACGTGATTGGCAAAGCTGAAAAAGACAAACAAAAAGCATATATTGTCAGAGTGGGAAACAAATATTGCACTGGCAATGCGTTAAGTGAGCATGGAGGATGTATGCAAAGGAAGAATCCGAGAGTAGAAACAAGTACACACAATCATGGAACAACCAACATGTGGTAGCCCATACTGCTCTTAGTTGCTTATTTTCTTCATGCATGCTGCCGGATCTGAGCAGATTATTGCTGCGCTCTGTATAGCAGGTTTCTCCGTCGTTTGCGCCTTATACTTCAGATGTGTCTCTTCACTCCAAAAAGTTTTGATTCTCTTTGAAAAATAATCATGCGTGGCGTCATGGAATAACGTATTAACAAATTTGATGCAAAGTTACAACCATATTGGTTCTCTAGTGTTATGGATGGAGTTTTTTTCATGCAGTTCCTGTAGTATCTTCTTTAGTTTGGCTTCGGACGGGGTAGTCTGTTAGTCTAGTACTCCCTCCGTATCAAAATATAAGACTCTCTACCTACTTTCTACACACATGTGTTTAGACATGTTTTAGTACAAAATTCACATGAACCTTGCAGTAAAACATGTCTAAATACATATGTGTGAAAAGTAGGTAGAAAGTCTTATATTTTGATACGGAGTAGTAGTTGTTTGCTCTGTTCGTTGTGGCAAAAACTGACAGCGCGGGTGGCTGGTGTATGATTGGTTATTGGTTTCATGCTTGCAATGAAATCGGGAGCAAGAGGAGATTGCAAGAATCTTTTTTTTTGCAGTAGACATGGATTAGAAATGCACTTAACCGGACTGAACAGTCTACAGTGGTTTCATATAAAAGATTAAAAGTAATTCAATGGATGGCAGTGGCAGCATATTGGAAACACTTCCAATGTCCCAATTTGAAGAAAGAAAACTGGCGGGGATGTAACGTGTGCATCCTAATTATGCAGAGTCTGGGTATAATCTATTTTGTATTCTCGTAATTCTTTGACTAACAAAATACCTTTTATCGAAGAAAAAATATGTATTTTGACTTGACTTGCATGGGTAGTATAACGGAACATCGATCAAACTATTTTCCCAATTATTATAGTAGAAGCTTAGGAGTATAGTAATAGTAATATTGTTTTTCTAAGAAATCGGAAGGTCTGGTATTCTTCAATATGCGTACTTTGTAGAGTTAGGCCGCATTTCGAACACAAGGAGTAAAAACACGGGAGTAGGAAAAATGCATAAATTGTTTTCTAGATTACTACATGAACTAAAATCAAAAGAAAAATTTCAAAGTGTCGTCTGGATGTAACGCAGAAATAACACAGTAACTTTTGTCACGGGGAATGAAAACATGAGGTGTGACCTCATGTTTGTTTTGCTTCAAACTTTTTATGGATGCTCCAAATGGTACCAAGGAAATTTTCCTATAGAACGATTTTCCTATGCTCCAAACGGGATCTTCACGAAAATATATATAGTAGGCCGTTAAGGTGAGCACCTACAAATGTTTGCTAGCCAGCGAAAATTAATTTGGATTTAAATTAGCGATAATATGGATCGGAGTACTATCCGCCGTGACGTCCGTGTAATAACTGTCTAGTCACGGGATGAAAGTAGGGCACCGTACGACCAGGTATCGACCAAGCAGCCTTTCTTGTAGCTTGTGTATCAAGTGACCTACCTTCGGTAGTGCGGTGTCCTATCGGCGTACGGCCGCCGGAAACATGGTACATTTCCATCACGCCGACACGAATTAAGGATGACTCTAACGGGGCGACGCAAACGGACAGGCCATTTGGTCTGTTTGTGTCGTGGTCCGGCCGGGCGGACAGGGGTCGGACAACTCGATTTTGCGAGTGCCCCCAACGGCAGACCCGACGCATTTTGACACAGTGCGGACAACTCGATTTTTTCCCTTTTCTTTTGAACACAAAAGAGCTAACAAATTTGGAGATAATAATTGATACAAGAAAATAGAGAGAAAAAAGCAATCAAGATGCAGAAAAGAGTATCTTGTTGGCTCGATTTTGCTCATCTGCAATTTTATCGGCAGCAGAAAGATGCATAAAAGCTCCAATTCCAACAACAAAAAAGCTCCAATCGCCATCTCCAGGAAGATCGATCCAGCTCCAGGAACTAGCTAGTACCGCATGGCCAAACCCGCTTGAGCCGGAGACAGCAGCGGCAGAAGAAAGCAAGAAAGAGCAGGAGCTGGTTCACGCTAGAGGAGAGAGAGCAGGGGAAGTAGAAATCAAGAGAGAGCAGCACCACCACGGCCGTGCTGCTGGGCAGGAGCTTCTTCGTCGACGCGCTGGGCCGCGCTGGGTCGAAGCATCCCGAGGGCCGGCGCCGTGGATGGAGGCCACGCCCTGCGCGCACGCAGCACCTCGTGGCGGAGCGCGCCGAGGGCGGCCACCTTGGCGGCGGCGACGGCGGCCGGCTCAACGCACGAGCTCCTGGCCGGCGGCGACGGGGGCATGTGGGGAAGGAGCTCTGGTGTCTCGCCGCCGTGCGCAATGTGGTGGGGATTTTTGCAGGAGAGAGGACAGTGGGGTAGGTGGGAGGAGGAGAGAGGAGATTTGTGTGGCTGGCATGTGGGGCAGCGTGCGGACAGGGGAGGATGTGCGCGGACGCAGCGGACGCGTTTTGTCTCCGTTTCTGTCCGTCCCCGACGCATCGGTGACCCAAATTTGGGCCAGGGATGGTCGGCCCGGACACAAAACGGACAGAAAAACGGACCCATGTCCGAATGCGTCACCCCGTTGGGCCCTGGATTTTCCCAAACGGACAGAAACGGACTCGATGCGTCGCCCCGTTGGAGTCATCCTAATTCACCGAAGAACTACACGATGGCGTAGAAAGATCATAATGTGGGTACATTGCAATGCAAGACGTCTAATCTAATCTTAGTAGATGCATGGTCATTATATTATACGTACATGAGGCGAGGGAAGTGAGGCCGACGAAGAAGAGCTCCTTGCACGGGATCCTCCCGCCGGAGCTCTCCTTCCTCCGGTCCTGCGCGCAACCGGGGCACCCCGCCTCGTGGTAATACCCCGCCGCCGACGACGCCGGAACAAGCAGCGGCGCCGCCGCCGCCGCTCCTCTTTCCTCGTCCCCCGTTCCGATGGATCGATGGCTGAATATCGATGGAGTAGCTAGCTTAAGCTTAGGCTTGATCTACCTTGCTGTTTCCGGCCGGGTTTTATACCAGCGGCTAGCTACTGTCCAGGGAACCGCGCAGGCTGGAAAGCTAGCTGCATGCTGTGTACTCTTCTTGAGTGCGTGACGTGTACACGTGACTAGCTACCTGCTATAGTATAGGTGCGCTTGTTGGTCCAGTTCAATTCAACGGTCTGTGTTAGTTTCAGATTGAACACGTACACGCGGCTCGTGAAACCCTTTCCCTTAAAAATTCAAATTCGGAGCAATTAAGCACTAGCATACCTTTGCTGTTTTGGGCATATTTTACCCGATCACAAACCGCATATCGGCTCGGTCCTTATAATTTTGTAAGGTGGCCAGTAAATCCGGCACTCCCCGTGATATATGTAGATTTAGTCGCCCTTTTACTGAACCAAACCCTCATTTCCCCCTTCTAAACCCAACGCCAAGTGATTCCGTAGCGGCCGCCCGATTCGTCCACCTCCGGCGAACTCTAGCGCCCACCTCCAGCACTAACGTATCTTCAATGTGGTCGGTGAACAACTCTTGCGGTTATTACCAACAAAAAAAACTCTTGCGGTGACGCGTGGGCTCATCTGACCGTGTCGCCCGTGGCCATAGAGATCTCTCGGCCGAGAAGGAGAAGGGGTGTCGCCGCATGGCACTGTCGGAGAAGATTGTCTATTTTATGAACTATATATATATGATCTATGTTGCTGCCATGATATTTGTTGAAAAGGATTGCGAAGTGCATTTTATATTTTTACTGTACATATTTCACATATCTATTCGGGCAGAAGAATTGTCAAACCTTAAAACTGATTTAAGTAGCACCTCAAACGGAGTTTAAATATTGTCACTAAGCGATCTGCTAGAGATGCTCTTAGCGTTTTTTACATGATATCACAAGTATCACTATTCGAAATATCAGAATAGTGCACACCTGTATTCTCGTGTTTACATCATCTCCACCAGCAAGCCCGAAAGTGTTTCCGGCAACTCCGAAATGGCAGACGCTTTGGGGGCGCCCGAACACTTGTTTGCCACGGTAGGGGTGGCTGCCCCATAGAGTTTTTAAAATGATACTCACAAATATATATGACAAGAACCATTTTCATTCAAATATCTTTGATATCTAACAACAGATTTGAACGAAATTTAAGCTAACATTTAAAATATCACGAAAGCTAACCTAACCCTCGTCGTCGGAAACGTTGAGAATATCGTACTCCGTTGCCGACCACCATGGCATTTCCGTGAGTCCCGACGTGTCATTCGGGTCAGCGAGATGGCGGTGGCAGCACAGGCGGCTTCGGCGTGTTCTACTACACGCGCAAGGCAGCCCAGAAGCCTGGAGTGTCAGTCTGGTCGTTCTGATCGCGCTGGGGCGAGGTGATGGCAGAGCTTGCCAGGAACCTTTTTGGCTCTGGCTTGGGATAGCAGAAGGCCACCCTCACCCCGTGGTGGCAAGCGCTGGTCTAACATGGGGGCGCTGTAACATTCCAAAATTTATAAACTTTGAAATAATGTTAGTTAAATTAAATAGGATGATTGACTTATTATATTTAAAATAATGAAAAAAAAAATTTGGGTTCTTGTTTAAACTTTTTCCATCCTTGTTGGAAAAATTAGTGGATTAACATGACTATCCAGATTATAAAACTTGGTTGCGGAATTATACAAACCCAACTTACTTGTATTTGCTTTAATTTTGACCATTTAGATTTGTGTGACATATAAGATATTTTTCCAACCAAACATGAATTCTTTAGGAGAGCGCAAAATGAATTTCCAAATTATGATGGGTGAATATTCTATTATTTCCAAAAATTCTCTTAAAACCTTTGCTTAAATTTTTAAAGAATACAATATGATTTCCTATACTGGTTTCAATTTACAAGAAAGATGGAAGTAAAATGACATTTCCAAGCATATAATCATGTGTGGGGAGTACTATACTTGTTGTTAATTAGGAATAGAGTTTTATAAATACTTTTGGGAAATACATAAACCCTAGAAGGTTGAAATTGTTTAAATGATCATGCTTAAAATGCTTTAACAAAGTATATTTTTATAATAGAATGAGCTTAATGTGTCTATGTTTGCTATTTTTTTCTGGATTTTGTTAGTGGCTAACTCGTACAAAACAAAAACAATGGAAATTGTATAAATAGACGTATAAGGTCATAGTGCATAAACAATATATTTTTTATATTTGATTTAAGAATAAAATGGGTTATGTAAGTCGTAATATACCTATATTGAATTTCCCTTTTTGCGGAATTTATTTGAAATGTGTTCAGCTAATATAAGGGCTAAATCTAAAATCGGGAAAAAGAAAAGGAGAAAAGAACAAACAAACAAACAAAAATGAGCCGACCCAATTGGGCCAGTCCAGACGCATCTAGCCTAGCATTTCCCACCGCAGGCCATCTTTTTTTTTTTTTTTTTGGTTTTTGCTGTTATTATCATGGGCTAAATGTATTTGCTTGCTTTCTCCTTTCTATTTTCCGGATTCCTTGTTTGGGCTGCATCTCTCCAGCCCATCCGGCCGATATTCGGTTCTGTATTGACACAGCATGCCCCCAACTACACCGGCCAAGCGGCCGGTCCCTGCCCTCACCGTCGTCTCTCCGGCGACGGGAGGGGTGGGGATCACGGCGCTTCGGCTCCGGTTGTAGTTGGGGTTGGCATAGTTTTCCTTGAGGCGCTGCTTCCATGGAGGAGACGGCGTCGCGTCGGAATAATTGGCCTCTGCTTTTCCTCCATCTCGGTGTTGCTCTTTCCGGCGGCGTTGAGGGGCAGATGGCCCGGTCATCTCGTCGATCTCTGGATCTGGTGAGTTTAGGGTCTGGCGGTCTGCGTTCGACACTCTCATGGGTGGCGGTTGTGTTGGCTGTTGCGGTTGTGTTTGGTGTCAAGCAGTTGGGTGCGTGGATGATGGCAGGCGGCGGCGTTCTTCTTCTTCGACTGCGTCGGATGAAGATGACGGCGTCGGGATTTGGTGACCACGGGGAAGATCCCCGGCCGACGTGCCACAAAGTCTCGGTCTCGTCGCTTGCGACGATCCGGTTCATCGGCTCAGAAAGCATCTTTGTATGCGATGGTGCTCTCCCTGATCTTGGGTTGGCGGCTGCTCGCCTCTTTTTCCGGCGCTGCCATGGTGACGGCGGAGGATGTTGGTGGACGACGGTTCGGCAAGGCACAATATTCTTCAAGGATGGAATTGTATTTCTATTTCTTGTAGGGTTTTTTGTGCAATTTTGCTTGACAAACGTGTTTATGTCATTTCGTAATCATTTGTGTACTCTCTGTAATAGGTTTGTCTAATGGAATAAATGGTTACATTCAAAAAAGCATGCCCATGGCGACACCAGCGCACCGCACCCTCGCTAGAGGCGTCCGGCGCAACCAATCGCGATACCGAAAGTGACGATGCTCCATGTCAAAAAAAAAAAAGTGACGATTCTCTCTTTGAATTCCTTGCGAGTTGCGAGTTTGCGACTCCTACGCCCTAAACTCAGGATTTTGCTTCTCATGGTTTTCCTCTCCAAGATTGGCCTCCCGGTCCCAGCCATCAAATAGATGGGCCAAGCCCCTGATAAGTAGGATCTGCTCCGTTCGCTTGCAGCTCACCAGGCTCCGTGTTTGCCTGCTACGCCAGTGATCACCGCTGCGACTTCGATCGCCGGTGAAGCCCCTAACCCTTGGTAGGTAGCACCGGTCAAATATCTTCTCTCCAAGGCACATCACTTTTCCAAATGACTAAGTGAGCATACGTTATTTAAATATGGTGAATGCAGATTGATCTTCTAATGTGTTTATTCACTCAAGCTTCAGTTGTTAGACTGAGTTGTTGGTGTATTGAAAAAAGAAATTGTTTGCTTCATGGTCGATGGGAACTGTTGTAGTTCCCAGACTGTATCAAAGTTCCCTTACTGTATCAAGCTGAGGTGTTATCATAACTTATATAAGTGAGATGTGCAGAGATTTAAAAGTTGCATTAGTAATTACTATTTTATGTGATTCTATTGCCTTCTCTGAATCAGTGTCATACAGGTTCAGTAATTCTGAATTCTGATAAGATGGAGTTGCACTGAGGCAGCCATTAGGTAGCTCCCTGGAAGTGGAAGTCACTATTCGCGAAGGTACTTCTGAATTTGAAGCAAACATCTCAGTTCTAACGGTACTAGGTACCTGTATTCGAAATTAAAAAAAAAAGGTACCTGTATTCATGTTGAATTAAATGTTTGAATTCTGAATCTGTTTAACAGGTGAAGTATGAAGTTGTGCTTGAGAAGAACCCCAAGATCGATGGTGGAGCAGTGGGCTGCTCTGTGACTCTGTCCACAGTCCACCTCTTTCGTCCCTGAAGGTACAGTGTGTATCACTCATGTTTTGGAGAACAGAAAACCAACTTTACTGCATCGGGATAACCACATCCATATGTATCGCTCGGGGTTCGTGTCGTATGCCCGCTAGGAATTTTGGGCACGGAAGCAAGTGAACAAAATTTTCTGAAAATTATTAGTGCTATCATCTAAAGAATATTGGCCGAAATCTTACATATATTTTTTCACCTTGAAGAACACATTTCATCTGTTAGACTGTTACGAGTTGGAACAAGTAGCATAGTTTTGAAGGTGCAACAAATAAGTGTTGTAGATGTCCCCAAATAATATGATATCATCCGTTTTAAACCGCATAGCACCAAGGATTTTCTTGGATATAAAATAGTTCAATTAGAACTAGAGGTCTATTCTTTTTGTTCTTTTTAAAGTTTATTCTTTTTGTTCTTCTAGGTAGTTCTAAATGCTTCATTCTAATGGAAACCTTTCAAGGCATGCAAACAAGCATCTTGCCTTGTAACTTCGTATTATCCTTTTTGCTGAGCATAGTGTCTGTTTCTTCCATCCAATGTGAAAAACATAAGGACCAAACTGGTGGTAAATGCTGCTGGAAAACAGGGTCCCGAAGCAGAGCATATGAGGATCTAGGCTTTAGTCACTCGTGATGTCCATTGTTTGTATTTTGTTCCCTTGTGAAAGAAACTGAGCCTGGTTTTTCTGGGGGAAAAAAAAGAGATAGGAAAGTAATACTGAGTCTAATTATTACTCGATCCCGCGCAATGAAAGAAACTGGCAAACCATGTACTCACGAGTCCCGAGACACATGAAATACGCCATATCATGTGTCACCAGCCGTAGGGAACTTTGCTTTATTCAAACGATGCATTTTTTGGACCATATACCAATTCAGTGGTATCCCCAGCGGTTACTCAGTGTCGAGTCATTGTGCTGTAAACTCATAAGTTTCTGTGTTATGACTTGGATATCTGTGAGACCATGACGAAAGCAGTGGAAATTAAAAGTAAGCGGTGTTCTTTTCTTTTTAGTTTTATAGGATTGTTGCATACTAGAACGAGTGAACTAATACTGGATTGGAATCCAACATATTTATAATTGTCTACGGCCTAATAAGAATGAAACTAATACGTTTGTATGATACAAACTATATTTTTTAGAACCGCGCAGACACATATCAATTTTCTTTATTGCAACGTACGGGCACATTGCTAGTATATGTTTAATCCGCCGAGCAGTGACGTGATAGTTACATCCCGGTTTCTTATTGCAGCATATCTTCACATAAAACATGTCCTTATTTTCGAAGACTTGACAACTGGAGATTCAATGGGGCTGAATTTAATGGCAAGGGCCAGCATCCTTGTTTGGCCTTTAGGCCTTTGTGCCTGTTGCTTCTTCAATGTTCGTCAGGTTGGTCGTTTTCACGCTGGATAACCCATGTTTTGCGATGCTGTGGATGCGATTGAAGTCGCCGTAGGTGACAGCGTGGTAGCGCGGTGGGTTCTCCTCGCCAAGGAACTCCTCAGCGGGGGTGATGAGGCAGCCTTTGGTCGGCGTGATGAACGTCCCCACCGACGTCCGCGCCGTCGTCGTGTTGGTCACCACACGGTGCTCTATGCTCTTGAGCATGCCATTGGTCACGACCTGCAGCGACACACACCGATTAGCCAACAATGGAGTAACTGATGAGCAATTTTGAGGCAAAACCAGATCGATCGAAGTGATAGATAGATTCGTTACCTCGAGTGGGAGGCCGAAGTTGACGATGAAGGCGTTGGGCAATGGCTCGACGTCGATCCATTCTCCATTGTGGGAGAACTGGAGGCCGGGGACTGCGCTGGGGAGGAGGAGGCTGAGGAGGTTCCGGTCGCAGTGAGGCGGCAGGCCGATCATGGTGCTCGGGTCTGGGCACGCAGGGTAGTGGTTGAGGGTGACGATCACGTCGGCGCCGCCGAGTTCCCCGTCGAAGTAGTCAGGCCGGAGCCCCATGCCCTCGCACAGCAGCCGCAGCAGCTCCATCCCCATGTCTCTTGTCAGAACGGTGAACTTCTCAATGACCTCCCTGCAAGAGAGTCAATGCCAAATCATATCGCTCTCAGATACTCACTCTCTCCCTCAAGATTTCCAAAATCAACGTTTTGGACATTAACAGTGCAGAAATGGTAACTCTGATAACAAATAAAGATCGTTCCCAGAGGAGTTGTTAGCATAAAACCGCGACTTTGACGCTGAAATTATGAAAAACCGCGACTTTGACGCTGGATCGCACAGAACCGCAGGTTTGATGCTAATACGTAGCAATGTGCAAACATTTGGATCTAAGCGCGAATTGACGTTCGAACTGACCAGTGGGTCCCACCTGTAAGGGTGACGTGGCAACTTAACTGGACCTCTGTTGCCCGTTGCGTCGCCGTTAACGGCGAAACTGTCAGGGCTGCGGGGCCCACCCCGCTCTCATGTTAGGTCTCGACCGCGTTGACCATGCGAGTGAGCTCTCACTCGTTCGAACAGGCGCTGCCCCCGTCGCTCGGCCGCCTCCGCCATCGCCGTCGTTGTGCCACCTCGGGCAGAAGCTGCCGCCGACCGCCATGGTGAGCTGGGACGACGGTGAGTACTCGAGCCCGTCCATCTTAGGTGTAAGTAATTTCCCCAATTTCTAGGGTTAGGGTTTGGGGCTGCGATTTGAGGAATCTTTCCTCCGTGGTCGATTTGTTTGATTCGTCATCCGTTAGTTGAATCCATGTGTTGTTTGTGGTCGTTCAGGACAGGGTGCCCATGGATTATGCTCCCGATACCTGCAGGGACCCTGATTTCGATGGTCCCGATGTGATGGTGCAGGGACACAGTTCCGCCAGCCGCACAGGTCGCCGCCGGTGCCGCCGGGGTCGCCGCAAAGAGAGCTCATCTGGGTCAAATCGATATTGAATCTGCTGCTCACTCGCATGGTCAACGCGGTCGAGACCTAACATGAGAGCGGGGTGGGCCCCGCAGCCCTGACAGTTTCGCCGTTAACGGCGACGCAACGGGCAACGGAGGTCCAGTTAAGTTGCCACGTCACCCTTACAGGTGGGACCCACTGGTCAGTTCGAACGTCAATTCGCGCTTAGATCCAAATGTTTGCACATTGCTACGTATTAGCATCAAACCTGCGGTTCTGTGCGATCTAGCGTCAAAGTCGCGGTTTTTCGTAATTTCAGCGTCAAAGTCGCGGTTTTATGGGTGGATTCCGAGAGATTTTGGTCTTACAGTAATTTGCAGCAACAAAAACTCAAGGCTGCACTGCGCCAACCAGCTCATTAGAAAGGAGTCCAACACCTGGGATATACCTCTGCTTCAGAAACTCTTCCATGAGTATGATGTGGAAGCTATTAAAAGCATTAAAATTCCTACCAGAGACACGGAAGAAAGGGTGGCTTCGCACTATGAGAAAAATGGCGTTTTCTCGGTTAGAATCACTTATAGGCTTAGCGTCCATCTAAAGCAGCAGAACCAAAATGAGGGCAGTCCCAGTTTGGCCTTGAATGGCGATCGCCGACTCTGGGACACGATCTGGAAGACAAATGTTCCCCAAAAGGTTCCTATCTTCGGCTGGAAGGTTGCTTCGGCGTCGTTCACCAAAAGGGCGACGCCTCCATCGCGAGTTCATGCCTTTTCTTCCAATCCTACTTGAGGGAAACAAGAAACCCCAATGCTCCCACCCACGACCTGAAAGGTAAAATTTCTGTCTCCCAATATTCCCAGTGCAGGCTGGATGAAAAACAAGATAAAAACCTCAAATGGTGCAAGCCCCCTGACGGTTGGATCAAGCTGAGGAGTGATGAGTCTTTTATCAGAGAAACTCGCCAAGGCAGCTCAGTGATTGTCGCTTGTCGGAGTGATGGCACAGTGCTGCTCACCGCCTGTCTCAGTATTCCTGATAGCAAGAACGCTAATGATGTGATAAGAGGTATCAAGATCCTAGCGAACACCACACAGCACCAACGATCATCGAGTCTGACAGATCGCTTATGTGTGCAGTTTATGAAGTAGCTGTTGTTTTCACAAGAAGCTGTCGAAGTTTGTCAGATTGGAAGAGACTAGAGAGAGATCAATAGGGTTGCCGATGCGCTGGCTAGTAGTGCCAGGTTCTTAGATGATGTCGTGCTGATGGATAACCTTCCATCAAATATTCTTAATATTGTAACGAACGATTGTAACCATGTGTAACCCTGTTGAAAGTGATAGCTCACCTTTCCCCTAAAATGTTTTACAGCCTGTCGTGCTATCAAGAAAGAAAGAAAGATCGCTCTCTTTCGGCCCTGTGAGATACTGAACAAACTAAAAATGGTGAGAGTGGACCGTGATGCTTTACCGGAGGTTTTGGGGCTTGTGGGGCCAGTTGTTCTTGCTGTCGCCGGCAGGGATGGAGCAGCCGAGGCGGAGGCAGTCCATCCAGTACTTGTTTCCGCCAGTTTCGTAGGTGCTGCCGGAGAAGTACCGGTTTGTCTTGTTGTTGTCTTCCGAGTAGAATGCCGCCTTGTCCTCCGCCGGCAGTGCAAAGAACTCACGGCACGCCGACTCCATGTCTCGCATCGCCTGCTCGGTCACGCCGTGGTTGATCACCTGATTAATTTACTCACTTGTTTTTACTTAATTCATCCGCGTAGCGAAAAGGAACTGACAAAGCTATGATCGATACAGGATATAACCAAGTTTGGACTAACCTGGAAGAAGCCGATGTTCTTGCCAGCATCGAGGATGGTGCGGCTGACCTCGTCGCGGTCGCGGGAGAGGTCGATCACCGGAAGGGAGACGACGCCTTCCGGGAGTGATTCCTTCAGGTTCCCCATGTGCTGATATGATCGGCCGGGAGTGCAGAGAGGAGCAAGAACCAGAGGACAGGGCTGAGAGCTATAGTTCGATGGTGTAGTACGTTTGCACCGATGGTGTGACGGGGTTTCATAGGCAGGGGTGTGGACCGTGCAGCAGGAGAGCTTCGATACGTCAAGTCAAGCATCTTCACGTTTCTATCGCCACACTCTCCTGTCCCCTCCCTTTCACTATTTGTTTTTTTGAGCTGCCTTTCACTATTCTGGGAAAGAATATGGTTAGCCTTTCATTATTACTAGATTATGATGGAGCGCGTTGGCGTGCCCGTCCAATTTTGCAATAAAATGACATAAATATCTATATATATTTAGTTCATACAATGAAATAATACTTCTCTTTGAAAAGACACAATGTGACATCATTTACAATGAACAAAGCTAGTACCCGAAGGACTCTATGAATATATCGTAATAATTATGGACACAATGAGTCATCAAAGCGTAGAAAAACTTAAAAATAGTCAAATAAGAAAAATAAAACCACCACACAATTTACCCTGACACAAATATGATGGGCTTCGAATGTAACTCTAAAGAAGACATCCGCTTACTAAGCATCTACCACATTCCAGATCAGCTCAATTGCACGACTGGCATCGACGCCAAAATATACAGTATGATTGCTAACAATTGTAGGTGTTTGTTGCAAACTGAGTTAATCAGAAAATGACATTGAAGATAAACCAACTCGTGTATTTAAAAATGCCCCTCTTACCATGTGATTTATCACCACGGATAGCATTAACAGAATACTACTGGTATTCCATGGAGGTGGTCACACATCTTCTTATCAAGTCGTCTAGCTGCAATTATTTTCCACGTAACATGGCGGGTGACAAGCCAACATAATAGAAAATCTGAGTATATTTCCTCGATCGCTTGTTTTGGCTTATTTTCCACGGACATATTCAATCTTGAATGAGTTGGAACAATAATGTCAGCAGCACACTCCAAATCTCTTAGGTGAGGGACTTTTGGAGCACCACCATGTAGACACTTCAAATCAAAAGTTAAAAACATGGTTAAACAATATATTATCAGAACAACTATATGCAACTCGACCAAAAAAGAAATTTCATGTTATTTTGTCCTAATATATTATCACCAAGCAATATGGATACACAAACTACACAAGTGATGCAAGAGTTAGACATAGACTGCAGACCTAGGCTGAGATCGAGCGTAGGGCACATAACATATGTGGGTAGAAAGAAATAATTAACATGAGATGTCTTTCTTTATGATATACTCCTTCCATCACATAATAAAAGTTGATATTATAACCAATCTAAGAGTATATTGGTTTTAGTAACATCTTATATTATGGGATGAGGAAGTACTAAACTTGATTGCTTCATGTTGAACATGCCAATTCACTGGATGGGAACATAACTAACACAATTAAGCCTCTTTGACTGTGGCATATGTGCTTAATAAGAATGAACCATAGAAGCAGATAATCCAGTATTTTTTCAGAACATGTCTTCACCAAAGTTACAATCACTCCCTTAGAGAAATCAACCATGATTGATTTTTTTTGCAGGTTATCCTATTTGCTGCCTCTGTAAGACGACATATCTATGACAAAAGATATTATGTTCAAATGCACCAGAACAACAAGTGCACTCAATTGATGTAGCACTCTATCAAAGTGATTTACCTGAATAGAGCCGGACAAAAAGAAGATATGCCCTGAAAACATTTTTGAGCGGTAAAGAAATCCATTGTTTGCAACTCTGCATCATGCTTAACGTTATTGATTTGATAGCCACAAGCTATAATTTACAGGGAAACTAAGCCAAGCTCAAAACAGATACATTCTTTACTTTATCATGAAAATGCTTATTGGAAACACCTTGAGATGTCCTCCCCATAATACATAGATTCCATCGAGAGCAATCACAAAAAGGAAATTTTCAAGCTGACAAGTTCAAATCACATAAATTGGACAAATATAGGAGCGATGACAATGACAATGTTAACGTCTAAAAGGTTTGAAGCCATGGCGACCGAAACACCATTTTAAGAGGAGGATGACCGTGCTGAAGTGAAAAAGAGTGAAAAAATAACCTAAAATATGTGTCTATTAAATTCAGTATATATGAAATGTTTCTACTCCCTCCTTTCATGGACAAAGTTGAGACATCCTTTCATGGACGGATACATGCAAATTTAGACAAAGTTGAGACATCCTTTCATGGACGGAGGGAGTATAAAATTTCATTATGACCAGAAAGGAGCATATTTAAAGCAACTAGTGACAACCCTCAGATCAATGCCACAATGCAGTCAACTGTCGTGGGGTTGTCACGACAGATGTTACCATAGGGTAACTTGAGTTGTAGGGCAAGGCGAAACTAGTGTCTGGGAGTTTGTTTAGCTCTGCGTGGACAAGGGATTTACCCAGGTTCGGCCTCTCCATTGGAGATAAAGACCTACTTCCTGCTATGCTATTATTGATCTTAATCTCGATAACCCGGCTACGACAACAGAGCAGGATCTCGATCTAGGTTACAGGGTTCGCTTGGTAGCGATGATTACTCTGATCTCTCTCTCTGGTTCTCTCGTGTAAGCTTGAATCGTAAGGCCTCTATCTCGTAAAGCTCGAATCCCCTATCTATGACCTAGGAGCCCGCTTATATAAATGGCCGGGTCTCCTGATTCTATACATGGTAAGCCCGGGTTCTACCCAGACTCGGAGTCCTACTCTAGGTCTTCTGGCCTTCGTGTCCTCCAAGTCCTGCACCGCCTCCGGGTCTTCTAGAAGCTTTCCTCTATTAGCCGGGTCACCGACAAGCTTGCTGGCCCATCGACGTAACCCGGCCCATGCTGATGGTTAGCTGTCCTGGCCGGGCCTCCTGCCTGGCGAGTCACGCTTCCCTCTTCATGGGCCTACCGGGTTATAATCCCCCCATCAGTAGCCCCAGGTTAACCGGGTTTCCAGGTTGGCATGCTCTTCTTCTAGTCTTAAGCTTTGTTTTCTTGGTTAGAGCTGTCATCCTGGCTGACCGGGTTAACCACCTGAAATATAAGAATAACATACAGTAAGTTAAATACCGGGTTAGATTGTTTTTTTCCTTAGCTAGGCCAGCTCTTCTTGGCGGTCCATATCGTAACCCGGCTCGGTCATTTCGGGTTCATACGCCTCCGGGTTTCATATTCAACACTTAGTGAAAATTCCAACTAAACTGTGAGTCAATCTTTAGTCAATCTCAATCATGATCTTGTCAGATAGTTTTCCTCTTTGTCTCTTTCTGTTTGTCGTTGACCCTTGGTCAAAGATCCTTATCTCCTTGTCTTTTTACCGCAACACCCCTAGGGCTTTTTACAGCGCCTATAAGTATAGGGTTAGGATAAACACCGCAGTCACTTTCAACATTTCTTCCTTGGCCTCTTCGTCTCCTTCCTCGCGCAGCCGCCAGGAAACTCATCTCAAATCGAGCTCCCAAACGTCAACAGAAATCTTCACAGCCACCATCTACTCATCCATTAGTACCGCGCCCTTGATTCTAGACTCAATCACGCCCGCAATCGCTCCGCATCTTCCTCTCCTCGCACCCACCTCCATTGATAGGGTTTGCTCATCTCTATTTCCGAGATTGGGCACCACCACAGTTCCGCATCAATGGTGAAGGAGATGAAGTCTGGAGGTCCCAGGGCCGCAAAGAAGAGTGCGAAGAAAGGATCCAGCTCCAGCGCCGCCGTGGCAGCCACTCCGGTGAACTGGACTAGGTCCAGTGCCACTGACAGAACATTGCAGACGTTTGTAAATCGCGGCGAGCTTCCGCCCAAGAAGAAACGCGGCCCAATCCCAAGGAAGGTGAAATTGTTGTCTTGCTTGATCATGTTTCCCGTGGTCTTCGCCCTCCGGGCTCTCTCTTTTTTGCCAAGTTTTTAAGTACTATGGCCTCACCCCTCTAGATGTTGCTCCCAACTCCATTCTCAATATTAGCAACTTTGTAGTTTTCTGTGACGACTATCTCCAAATGGCTCCCACCTTAGAGCTATTTTTAGAGATCTTTTACTGTAACCCCTCTCGCAAAAACAAACCTCTTGGCCCTTATGGAGGTGTTTCCATCCAACGCCGGAGGGAATGCGATTTCCCGGCTCTTGCTCTGGCCAGTCACCCCAAGGGTGGCAAAACTCTTATTTCTACTGCAAAGACACTTCTCCTGAGTCAGACGAGGCTCGTTACCCGGCTTTCAGAAATCCTCCCTTGATCTACAACTCCAAGATGAACAGCTATGCAAGTGACGAAAACCGGGTCTTGGTTGAAGCTGTCCGCGTCCGGGCCAGAGCTCTGCTCGCTCATGGCCTTCGCGGCACTGATTTAGTCAAGTGCTGGATTGGTTGGTTCATCCAGCCTCTTAGCATAAGGACCCGGCTATTCCATGAATACACCGGGGAAACAACTAATAACTTGCGTCACTCCAAAGTAATGCTTACTGATGATCAAATCGTGAAGAACGCCAAGAAGCTGCTTGGCGAGACCAAACATGACATTGCGCTGACCGGGCTTGCCCCGTTCAGTGTTAAGAACAAACCTCTTATGGTACGATACCAATTCTTTCTTTCTGTCTTTTGTTAACCCGGTTTTTCCTGCGTGAAACACTTATTTGTTTATCTTCCTTCACCTCAGGACCCAGAATGGTGGAAAGCTGATTATACCCCTGTGTCTTCTCCTGATGACGAAGATACAGAAGCAAGTGATGAAGACGACGAAGAAGGTGAGCTAGACTCAACAGGCCGGCTCTTCCTCGACTTGATTAACAGTGAGGCCTCCACTAAGGACCCTTCTACCGATAACCCAGCATTTCTTGTTCCAGCCCCCACTGACCCGGCTATTGATGAATTGTCGGGTCCTCAAACTGCTGGACCTCCTCCTCTCAAGAGGACCCGGGCTGCTATTGCAAAGGTGCCGTATTCTCGTCTTTCAAATTATGCAATGAACACATCTCAATCCCAAGCACACACACAGGCAAAGGAACTTGAGAAGGAAGCTGAAGCCAAGAAGAAACCTCGAACCCGGTCTGCTGCGAATCCGGGCTCTCTGAACACAGGTATCCCTCCATGTTCTTTAACCAGCTGGGCCAAATCCATCCAGAAGATACCTTGTGTTAAACATCCTTTAGCTGGCAAAATCCGGGCCGCTAAATCCTATTCTTTGTCAGCTTCATCCTCGGACAGTGTTAGCACACCCGAGGACTTCCAAATCAATACCGGGTTAGAAATATTTACATATCTTTTCCATACTTCTCTGTTTACTACCCTTTTGACTAAACCATTTTATTTTGTTTCAGTGCCAAGGCCTTTACGGATGAAGACCCGGATTCTCCTCAAGCGGTATCTCCTCCTCCAGCTAAAACAGTGCCTTCTCCTACGTAGGCACACATTGAAGAGCCGGCAGACAGAGATGAGCCCATGGAGCATCTAACCCCTGTTGCTTCTCCAAAGAGCCCAATTGCTCCTGCTCCAACATCCTCCCCACATGCCCAGTCACCCGGGTTAGGATCTGGTACTAAAGAAGATGATGAAGTACAAATCACCGAGTCTAAACAAGGCCCGGTTGTTGGTACTTCCGATGATATGGCCAAGGTCACAACTCCTGAGGTTAAGTCGGTCTCTTCTGCCAAAGGCAAGGACCCGGTTCCTTTGACAGATGTGCCGGCTCTGGACACTATGTCCACGCCGGCTCTTTGTGAAGAATACTTTTCTCGACTCGCTCATCACAAGAATCTTGAGACTGAACTGGTCACCCTGATCCAGAAACGATACCAGGTACTCTCTTTTCTTGCCTTTACTTTTTCTTGCATAACTATACCCTGAGTAGCCCCCAAGCTCTAAGATTATCACTTGTTGATGAGCTTGGTGCTTATAATACGAATGCCTTAGATAAAAAACTTCAATCCTGTAGCCCCCAAGTGCCGGGTTGTCTGTTCACAGCAACCTGGGACTAAAACTTTGTCCTTTAGAACTTCTCATCCTTCATATCAAATTTTGAACATTCTAGCCCCCAAGTGCCGGGTTGCCTACCTGCAGCAGCCTGGGACTAAAACTTACTTAGAAAATTTCAAACTTTGTGCGTGTAGCCCCCAAGTGCCGGGTTGGACGCCTGCAGCAACCTGGGACTCCACGTTATTCTATCCTTGTAAAATTTCAACTCTGTAGCCCCCAAGTTCGGGTTATCTTTCCTACAGTAACCTGGGGCTTGACCATACATTTCTTCTCTTTTTTGTGAACAGGAGCACATTACCCAGGCCGACCAAGAAATTTCCCGGCTTAAAAGAGTTTTGAAGGATCAATCTAATGCCCGGCTTGCAGATGCAGAGCAACTGCGAGCCTTTGAAAAATCTGTCACTGATCTTACCCAAGAAAACTCTGATTTGAGGAGGGATATGCAGGAGCATGAAGACAACTTCAAAGAGGAGCAATCCATACTGCAGAAAAAATTGGTCGCTGCCACCAATGAGCTGACCCGGCTAAAGAAAATGATCACTTACATGGTCTCCTCATTAGTGGGTAAGTTTGACACTCCCTAACCCAGAAACTCTTGTTTAATCCAGACCCGGAATTTGAATTCTCATAACTTTGCTCTCTCCTGCTCAGGTCCACGCGATGGAAATCTCCACAAGACTGATGTTGACAAGATCAAATGCATGTATACTCTTGTGCGCCAACTGTATTTTGGCAGGTTGTGAAGTCATCAAGGCAGCGAGAAACTGGGAGAACCCGCCAAGCACTTATACTGTGGTGCTTGGCCATCTATCAACCATGCCAGACTGGATCCATCTTCTGAAGAAATCTGCTTGCAGAGCCGGGGTAATGCGTGGTCTTGCTTTGGCAAAGGCCTATCATCCCAATCTTAACCCGGCTCCTCTTATGGACGGCTTTCCACAGTTCAATACAGATGGCACACAGTTTGACAAGAGAAGCTATTCCCGGGTTCTGAAGCAAACCCGGCACGCTGCCACTGTTATTGCTAGCAAGATGAAGCTAACCACTCTGCAATATGGATACAACGAAGCCAACGAAGAGATCATCGATGATGAACCACGACGCATTAACCTCCTCCAAAGCTACAAAGACTCCATTGTCCCAGAAAAAGTTGCCCCAGTACCTCCACTGCGCCAAGTTCATCTACTCCAAGTGTTCCTCCTCCATCACGAGCTGCAGTTGAAGACGATGAGGAGGGTTATTTCCAATCCCTTCAACATGTCACCTGGCGTCAAAATGGAGCCCTCAAGACCCGGGTCACAGAAGCAGAGGCGACACAAGATGACCCGGCAGTTGCCAAGGACGATAACCCGGCAGATACTACAGAAGGCAGCCCGGCTGCTACTCCTTCCGATAACCCGGCTCCTGAAGCCGGTGCTTGAAAAACTTATGCAGATGCTTTATCTCTGCAAAAAACAATCTCATTCGGCCCTTTGGGCAGTTATTGTAATAACTTAGCACTTTTTACCCTATGCTTTTGATGGTGTGTCTATACACCTATGAAACCTTGCTTGAATCATGTGGAACTTTTTGCTTTGAGATATATGTTTGTCTTTGGTTTGGATGACCCTTTTGATTTCTTTAACTGTGAGTTGACTTTCGCATGGATTCTCTGTCGCAACTTCTCTGATAAAAACAGGGCCAAACCAAGTCCCCATTGGGCATCATGATTGATTGAATTTCCAGGTGAGCAATCAGGCCATATAATTGCGAGTCACATCAAACTCAACAGCAAGATAACCAAGAATAAAACTGGTGGCATAAAAGCCGGGTCTTGGGATTGCAGCTACAAACTATTCGAGTGAGAGCCCCCAAGACCTGGATCAATGTTTATAAAGTAATGGCTTAACTATACAACATTACCCCATTGATCCACATACTGATGAGACGTGCTCTTTGGGCATCTTCTATGATAAAAAATAGCTACACAACTATATTTACTTGTTCTACAACAGAAAACACAAGTACATAAACTTGTACACTAAACATGCATGCTAATGAACAAAAACAGTAACAATAACCCCAAACTCTCTTTGCCGGGTCTCAAAGAACTTTGGGACCCGAAACCATCAAGCCGGGTCTTGGATGAAAAACTATGCCACCTCAATGACCAGCCCCCAAGACCTGGCTTATCATCAAACTGTGTTACGGTACATTCAATCTTTAGAGAATAACCGGCTTTCAAAATAACCGCTGAAATTTTAAATGAGACAACACAAACTTCTGTTCAACCTTCACTTTATTGATAAGAAAGGTTAGGTCAGCAAGCCGCCTCATTAAAAACCTTCCAGTCCCCTTAGGTACCCTGGTAAGGAAAATAGCGCGTCTGAAACCTGCTGCCTGTTACATCATGTATTACATCTGATATCTTGATCTCATGCTAAGTATAATATGGGCGCAGCTGGGCAATGTTCCATGGCCGCTCGCGCTCCTCCAATGAAGAAGTGGAATGTGTTGTGTCGTTCACGTACTCAGATTTCTCTCTAGCATCCACCAGATAATACGAACCATTGTACAGATTCTTGCTTATGATGAAGGGTCCCTCCCATGGAGGAGATAACTTGTGCATCCCTTCCTTGGATTGCGTCCACCGCAGCACTAAGTCACCTCCTGGAAAGTGCGAGTTCTAACCCGCGACTGTGATACCGCCTCAAATCTTGCTGATATATTGCAGATCTTTCCAATGCTTGTTCTCTATTCTCTTCGAGCAAGTCCAAAAATCTTGCCGGGTCTGCTCATTCTCAGTTTCAACATAAGCCGCCACTCTGAGAGTCATGTATAATATCACTTGGCAATACTGCCTCTGCCCCATACACCATGAAGAAGGGTGTCATCTTTGTAGATCTATTTGGTGTTGTGTTGATTCCCCAAACGACAGATGGTAACTCCTCAACCCACGCCCCGGCGGCTCTGATGCACGGGACCCGGAGACGTGGTTTTAAGCCTCTTAGTAATTCTTGTTTGCTCTTTCTACTTGCCCATTGGCCTGTGGATGAGAAACTGAAGCCACATCCAGACGTATACCATTGTTTCCACAAAACTTTGCCATCTCTCCAAGTGACATGTTAGTTCCATTATCTGTGATGATGCTATGAGGATATCCAAACCGATGTATGATCTTTTTCACAAACTTAACTGCTGTAGCTGCTTCACAATTTGTAACTGGCATCACCTCAACCCACTTTGTAAATTTATCAATGGCAACTAAGAGGTGGGTTTTCTTGCAAGGGGACATATGAAAGGGACCCACCATGTCAAGCCCCCAAACTGCAAAAGGCCAGGTCAAAGGTATTGTTCGCAATTCCTGAGCCGGCACATGAACTTGCCTTGCATATCTTTGACACCCATCACATCTGCTCACCAAGCGCTCTGCATCTGCCTGGGCCGTGAGCCAAAAGAAACCGTGTCTGAATGCTTTTGCTACTAAAGATCTTGTTGATGCATGGTGACCACAATCTCCCTCATGAATCTCTTTCAAATTTGCCGGCCCTCCTTTCCAGATACACATCTCTGAAATACTCCTGACACGCTCCTTTTGTATAACTCACCATCAATAACCACGTAAGCCTTAGCCCGGCGTACTATTTGCCGGGATACAACTTCCTGCTGTGGCAACTCCCCTCGCAGAAGATACGCCAAGTAAGGTTCTGTCCACTCTGGAATTTCATGAGTTGCTGCTACCAACTGTGAATCCGGGTCATCTTGACATGCAAGTTCTTCCTCATCTTGAAGCTTGACTGAAGGAGTCCACAATTCATCCAAAAAACATTAGGTGGAACCGGCTCTCGTCGTGAGCCGAGTCTTGATAAAGCATCCGCAGCATCATTTTTCCTGCGATCAATGTGATCCACCTGATAGCCTGAGAAGAACCCGGCTACCCTATCCACTTCTCTTCTGTAAGCCGCCATTGTTGCATCCTTCCTATCCCATGTTCCTGAAACTTGCTGTGCCACAAGATCTGAATCTCCATAGCACTTAATACGCTTGATGTTCATCTCCTTTGCCATGCGCAAACCATGCAGCAAGGCCTCATATTCTGCCACATTATTGGAACAGTCAAAATGAATTTGTAACACATAACTCAACTTGTCACCTTTTGGAGAAGTTAACACAACTGCTCCTGAACCTTGTTCTTGCTTAGACCCGTCAAAATGCATGATCCAAGACTTGATACTTGGTGTAAGAGGTGGTGCACTTAACTGTGTCCAATCATTAAGAAAATCAGCCAATGCCTGAGACTTGATGGCTGTACGAGGCTCATAGTTGATATGATACGGCCCCATCTCTATTGCCCACTTGGCAATCTTCCTGTAGCTTCTGAGTTTCTGATAATATCTACTAATGGAATTGAACTGACCACTGTAATTGGATGTTCCTGAAAATAAGGCTTCAACTTTCTACTCGCCATGAAAACACCAAACACTAATTTCTGCCAATGTGGATAGCGCTGCTTTGCCTCTGATAATACCTCACTGACGTAATAGACCGGCCTCTGGACCGGGTGTTCTTTGCCTACTTCTTTACGCTCACCACCACCACCACAGCGCTAACAGCCTGAGGCCCGGCAGCGACGTATAACAGCATGGGCTCTTTGGGACCCGGCGCTGCAAGAATTGGCGCCTCTGATAGCTGCTTCTTGAGAGCTTCAAATGCCTCATCTGCCTCTTGATTCCACACGAAGTTGTCCGTTTTCTTCAGTAATTTGTATAAAGGGATGGCCTTCTCTCCGAGCCGGGATATAAACCGGCTTAGCGCAGCTACACACCCCGTTAACTTCTGAACATCTGCCAATTCCTCAGGTTTCTTCAAACTTTGAATAGCCTTGATCTTTTCCGGGTTTGCCTCAATTCCCCTCTCTGATACGATGAAACCAAGGAGCTTCCCAGCTGGAACACCAAATACACACTTTGTAGGATTGAGCTTCATCTTGTACTTTCGCAAGTTAACAAACGTCTCTCTTAGGTCATTAATGAATGACCCGGCTTTCTCTGTCTTGATCACCACATCATCCACATAGGCATGCACATTGTGCCCAATCTGATCATGAAAACACTTCTGAATACACCTTTGGTACGTGGCACCTGCGTTTTTCAATCCAAACGTCATGGTCTTGTAACAAAAAGCACCAAACGGGGTTATGAACGCTGTCTTTTCCCAATCTTGCTGATTAAGCTTGATCTGATGATATCCTGAGTATGCATCCAAAAAACACAAGAGCTCGCTGCCCGCAACTGCGTCAATGATTTGATCAATGCGCGCAGTGCAAACGGGTCCTTGGGACAATGCTTATTCAGACTTGTAAAATCAATGCACATCCTCCACTCATTATTTTTCTTCAGAACTAGAACCGGGTTAGCCAACCACTCTGGGTGAAAAACTTCCATGATAAAGCCAGCTGCTAGGAGCCGGGCTATCTCTTCTCCTATAGCCTTTCTTCTCTCTGCATTCATCTTCCTCAAACCTTGTTTTACCGGCCTTGCTTTGGGATCAACATGTAAGCGGTGCTCAGCGAGTTCAGTCGGAATGCCAGGCATGTCACTAGGTGTCCATGCAAAAACATCCGATTCTCACGGATGAACTCGATGAGCGCGCTTTCCTATTTATCAGTAAGATTGGACCCTATGGCAAACTGCTTGGAGGAATCCCCAGGCACGAAATCTACCATCTTTGTGTCTTGGGCGGCTTTGAACTTTGCCCTATCATCTTCTGTTGTTGGTTTCTTAAGTGTGTGTTATCCTCCGGGTCAAGATTAGACCTATAAGCTTTCAACTCCTCTTTCGCACAAGCATGCTCTGCCAAGGCCGCATCTCCTTCATCACACTGTGCTGCTATCTCTTTGTTGCCATGAACTGTGATGATCCCCTTAGGACCCGGTATTTTCAACTGTAAGTACACATAACACGGCCTCGCCATGAACTTGGCGTAAGCCGGCCTTCCAAACAGTGCATGATAAGGACTCTGAAACTTCACCACTTCGAAAACGAGCCACTCTGATCTAAAGTTGTCAATGGACTCGCCAAAAGCAACCTAAGTGAAATTTTTCCCTCTGGTGTTACTGACTTCCCTGGAACTATGCCATGAAAAACGGTGGATGTCTTTTGCAGCTGTGATGTTTTGAGGCCCATACACAAAACGTCTCCCAATACAGGATGTTGATACTACTTCCACCATCCATCAATACTTTCTTCAACTCAAACCACCCACTTGAGGAGCCACAACTAGAGCTAGCAGACCCGGGTGCTCCACAACATCCGGGTGATCCGCTCTACTCCACGTAATCGTATGCTCTGACCACTTTAAATACCTTGGGACTCCTGCGGCAACTGCATTAACCGCCCTTTTGACTACTTTTCGCTCTCTCTTGGTTGTGCCACTGGTGTATATGTGATATTGGCCAAGTTGCTTTGGCTGCTGTGAAAACCCGCCTGATTGCCTGTGTTCTGACCGGCTCCTGAATTGTTGGTGGGTACTGCATTTGCTCCAGTTAAAGGTCCTGTAGCCGGGTTACCACCCGGGCCGGGTCCTCCACCTCTGCCTGCTCCTTGCAGTGCTCTATGTATCTCATTGTTTTCCACCTGTTTAAATCTACACACTGGGCCAACGAGTGATTGGCGGGTTTACCGTTCCTGCTATGGCGAGGACACGGCATCCTGAAAGCCTCTTCAGTGCTGGTTGGGCGTGACATTTGATAACTGTTTCCACCATTATAATTCCCATTGTTTCCTTGATAACCTCTATTGTCGTGAAAATTTTCTTCCATCCTTTGCCTCTGAAACCCGGCATTTGTGTTTGCCACCAACTCTGAACTTCCCTCATTATACCCACGCTTGTGTTGATTCTGATTGTTGTTGTTGTTTCCATTGCCATTGTTGTTCTTTCCTCCATTATTCACAGGACCTTTCCCTTTCTCTTGCTCATTATCATCCTGGGTCTTGTCCGTGGCTGCATGCCTGTTGCAAGCATCCATCAACTCAGCCATGGTGACTGGCTTGACCCGGTGGCCCTCCTTCATACGGCCCAGCTTCTGGACAAGGGGAGTAAACTTGCACGTTTTTTCCATCGTTGAAATCGCGTCCTTGGGCTCAATACCAGATGAGGAGTGAAGGATCTCCGTGACCCGTCTCATCCAATGCCACGCTGACTCGCCCTTCCTCTGTACACAGCGATCAAGGTCTTCAATGGAGAACAAACGCTTGCATGTACCTTGAAAGTGCTTGGTAAAAACTGTCTTTAGCTCGTCCCATGGATTGATGGATTTCTCTGGTAAGTTTTTGAACCATAATTTCGCTGCTCCATCGCTCATCATCAAGTACATATATTTTGCACAAACATTCTCCGTGGCATTGCGTATACACATTGCCATCTCATAACTGCTCAACCAGCTTGCCGGGTCCATGCTAGGCTCGTAGTTGGATATCTTGTTGGGCTCCTTGAACTTCTCAGCGAAAGGCTACGCTCTAATGGCATCTGAAAGACACTTTGGCCCAGCTAAGTTAGAAGAATTTGCTAAAAAATATTGTTACCTGGTGAGCTCATGGACGCAGCTGCCGCAGCGCCGGGTCCTCCTTGCGGCACTGCTACGACAGGTACCGCCGGGTTCACGCTAGCCGCTCTTCTCGCTCGCGATCCATTGACTATCTGCTGAGCCACCGAAACTACAGGGGCGAGCTGATATTGCTGGTTGTTCTGGTTCTTTTGAGGTGGATTCTGCTGTTGCACCACTGCGGGCCCGGCCAATGGCAGGGTCTCACCATGGCGGCACTTGGTATGCTTACTACGATAAGTTGTGGAATGAAGTGCACTTTTCTCTTTCGAATACTGAACTTGCTGAACTACTGCGGTGCGTAACATGTCAATGGCACGCCGGGCTTCAATTTCTGCTGGCGAGTCTCCAAGGGGAATACGGTCGGGCGCTAAGGTTGCGGCGTACACGTTATCCGCTGGATTGGAATAATGACCCGCTGGCGTGTGGAACCTTGGTGTTCGCGCTGGCAGACCCGGATTTCCCCCGGCGAGTAAACCCAGTGACCCGGCAATCGCGACACCGGCTCCTCCAGTCCCTCTGTTTGGTTCTGCACTTGTTCTGATAATTGGAACTGCTTGAGTCCCACCAATGGGTTGATCCACCGGTGTCCTGAATAGTACTGTTGGGTTTATGGTATTCTCTCCGAAGCCAACCGGCTCTGGTGTCTTCTCTGGTGAACCTGAGTCATGTCAGTGAGGCGATTCTCTTGCTCCTCCATTTGCCTCTGTCTGGCTGCCATCTGCTGCTTTTCTGCCATTGTATCTCTACGCATTTCTTCCAAAGCCCGGCGTGTTGTATCTAATTCCATAGCTCTTACTGCTGCGTTTTCTGGAGTAACCAATCTTGTTAGCGCTGTTGGGCCTAGGACCAGGCCATTGTTGAACAAGGCAGGAGCACTAGCCGTATTATTTCTTTCTTCGCCCTGGGCCCGGTTATTGAGGAAACCGAAGCTATTTCTGAAACGAGCAGTGTCTTCACTTTCATCCGTCACCGAAGCCGGGTCTCCATCTGTCCTCTGACCCGCCAGCTCCAGTATTAGTGGTAACTGTTGCTGCTGTTGGTCCGGGTTTGAGGCAGGTGGAGCAACAGTCGATGGTGACGCCCCAATGTTGATCGAAGGTGCTATGTATACTGCTACCCTCCTGACCGGGCTTGCGCTGTACTCTTGCTCCTCCTCGTCCTCTTCTTCTACCTCGTATCCATACCGACCTTCAAACAGGGGCAAGATTGATTATGTGTCCTCTTCATGCTCCATTGCGTCACCCGGGATCCATGCCGGCTCTCCCAACCGTTCCTCGTGCATGACCAATGGTAGCCCGGCTTCTGCCGTGCCTACTGATTACTCCCCGTCAGATTAGACGAGCGTAGCGGCTCCTGACACAGATTCATACTCTTCATCACTAGCAGATCTGATTCCGGCCCCCAGCCAGAATCGTCGACGATGGATTCTCCTTGTGAGTTGATGGTAACCTCGCCGAAAACGAAATTCTTGATTCCTTGCATAGCTTCTCCCATGATAAAGCCAGCTGCTAGGAGCCGGGCTATCTCTTCTCCTATAGCCTTTCTTCTCTCTGCATTCATCTTCCTTAAACCTTGTTTTACCGGCCTTGCTTTGGGATCAACATGTAAGCGGTGTTCAGCGAGTTCAGTCAGAATGCCAGGCATGTCACTAGGTGTCCATGCAAAAACATCCCGATTCTCACGGATGAACTCGATGAGCGCGCTTTCCTATTTATCAGTAAGATTGGATCCTATGGCAAACTGCTTGGAGGAATCCCAAGCACGAAATCTACCATCTTTGTGTCTTGGGCGGCTTTGAACTTTTCCCTATCATCTTCTGTTGTTGGTAAGTGCTGTGTTATCCTCCGGGTCAAGATTAGACCTATAAAATGTGCAGATTCTTGCTTAACTAGTGTCTGGGAGTTTGTTTAGCTCTGCGTGTCTAGTGGAGGATGTGCAGATGTTACCATAGGGTAACTTGAGTTGTAGGGCAAGGCGAAAATAGTGTCTGGGAGTTTGTTTAGCTCTGCGTGGACAAGGGATTTACCCAGGTTCGGCCTCTCCATTGGAGATAAAGACCTACATCCTGCTATGCTATTATTGATCTCAATCTCGATAACCCGGCTACGACAACAGAGCCGGATCTCGATCTAGGTTACAGGGTTCGCTTGGTAGCGATGATTACTCTGATCTCTCTCTCTTGTTCTCTCGCGTAAGCTTGAATCGTAAGGCCTCTATCTCGTAAAGCTCGAATCCCCTATAAATGGTCGGGTCTCCTGATTCTATACATGGTAAGGCCGGGTTCTACCCAGACTCGGAGTCCTACTCTAGGTCTTCTGGCCTTCGTGTCCTCCAAGTCCTGCACCGCCTCCGGGTCTTCTAGAAGCTTTCCTCTATTAGCCGGGTCACCGACAAGCTTGCTGGCCCATCGACGTAACCCGGCCCATGCTGATGGTTAGCTGTCCTGGCCGGGCCTCCTGCCTGGCGGGTCACGCTTCCTCTTCATGGGCCTACCGGGTTATAATCCCCATCAGTAGCCCCTAGGTTAACCGGGTTTTCAGGTTGGCATACTCTTCTTCTAGTCTTGAGCTTTGTTTTCTTGGTTAGAGCTGTCATCCTGGCTGACCGGGTTAACCACCTGAAATATAAGATTAACATACTGTCGCAGCAGTGGAACATGGGGTTCCCCTAGTACTGCCAAATTGGGTCCACCCCATGTGGGCCCAAGATGAAGATGGACAAGACCAAGACTCAAGTCAAGCTGGCGGGTTCACCGTCAGGACACGCAAGGCCTACGTCGACAAAGGGCTCCGGTCCTGGGGGCCTGCCGGGTCCCCGAACCAAGCAAGAAGGCCAGGAAGGACCCGAGAGCCCGAGTTCCCGGCAGGAGGCCAGGCTCTCTCGGGTACTTCCCCACGTCCCTGTGGATAAGCTCTCCACCTCACCGCGGAAGACTTGGGAAGCAAGGCGAAGGCAGCGCGGGCGGAAGCAAGTCCCGTGGTGGTGTCAGCTCCTGTCCACCCCAAGGCGGACGCTCCCACCTAACCCAAAGGAGACGCTAGGCTGAGGAGAGGCCACGTCTCCTCCTAAACTAGATGAGGAGGGTCCTTCACCCGAAGGTCCCTCATGCCCCTCACGTGACCCTGTGGCAACCCCTTAGCCTATAAAAGGAGGACCAAGGCACGGAGGAGGGAGAGGTCGAAGCAAGGACGAACACAAGGTAGAACCAAGGCACTAGAACAGAGCAAGACTAGACTAGGGCTGCGAAGGTAGAGGGAAGGTGATCTCCTCCGGGTCAGGATCTGTCCTTCTTCTACCTCCAGCCAAAACCCTTCCGGGTACCCCATCCGGGAGGTTCCATTGTAAGCCACACTATGAAGAACCCATCAATCCAGACATGCAGGAGTAGGGCTTTTAGCCTCCGGGCGGCCTGAACCTGGGTAGCTCCTTGTGTCCCTTTGGTTGCATGCTTTGATCGTGGAGAGGAGAGCTTGATCTAGACTCCGCCCAAGAAGACGATTCTCAGCCTCCTTCGCGCCCCGTGCCGAACCTAAAAGGGGGTATCCTATACTCCCGGTGTCCGTGCATCGAGACACGACATCTGGCGCGCCAGGTAGGGGGCGCAAGCGCTGGATTCGCCTACATCAGCCGCGACGGCAAGCTCTCGTCGACAACCTCGGAGTCTACGTCAGGCTCCTCTTCTTCGGAAACAAGCTCGTCGTCAAGTTCTTCTTCTGGCTCGCGATCTACGGCAAGATCGTCAAGAACTGCCTCAAGCTCCTCGTCTGCGACCGGATCCGCTCCAGGAACGCCGTCTCCTCGGGGCAAGGCGAGCAGCTGCCTCAGTCACAAGCAAGAGTCATGTCGGGAACTCGGGAGGTCTTTGGAGAGCAAGCGTGCCAGGCATCGCGGAAGGGCTGGGGGCTAGAGGAAGCTCTGGGCGTGGCCCGGGCGCTTCTCTCCTTCCCCCAGATCAGTGCAAGAGTGATCCCCGTGCGAAGGCATGGATCAACAGCTTGGAAAACCTGCTGGACTACGCTCTCCAATGCCACGCTCCCACGAGTCCTGCCCCGACCATCGACCACGGCGCTGCCGTCCCCGAGCCACTACCTCCGGCAGAGGAACAGCCTGAGGACCCCCATGGCAAGCGGCCCATGGAACTTCCTGAAGAAGGTGCTGGCCAGAGCTCCAACCCCAGGCGTCGCTCACGGGAGGACATGGAAGGCCAGGCCAGCCAGCACCTCAAGACCTGCTGCACGCCGTACCCGGCAACCGTCTCCGACCTCTATCACCTAGAGCAAGAAGCTGAGGAGACTGCGTCACTACATCTGGAGGTTCCGGGGCGTCGTCGACCGCATTATCCCGAAGTACCTCTGCGAGGCTTCCGTCATCGCCGCTTCCACGTCAACGTCCGCAACCCCAAGATGCGCGAAAAGATGAGTATCCGCGTTGTGGACACCCTGGAGGACTTGTGGGACATAGCTGACCGATGTGCCAGGATGGAAGAAGCTGCTAACCTTCCTCCCCGCAAGAGTCGTTGAAGCAATTCGTGCTGTGTACCCGGAAGAACCGTGTTGCCACAAGATGTACCCTGAAGTGGCCAGTTGTCGTTCAAGAACTTCCATGATGAATAAAAGATAAGTTACCCTCAAACCTGTTTCTGCAGTACGTGCTATCTACTTCTCGGGTAACAGAACATGTGCGGAACTAGAAAGGCAAGGCTCGACCGTCGTGCGAGCACTCATGGGGTATCGACTCTCCCGGGGGTAAAAAGCGGTGCACAGACCTGATACACCCCGGGGACGTGCGTGCCAACAGAGTGAGCGGCTTTTTGGGAATCGGTAGGGCTCGCGAGCGCATGCCTGACCTGTCAGGGCCTCGCGGGTAAGCTTACATCCCAGAAGGTTCCTCAAGGACGTGGAGAAAAGTAAAACATGCTAAAGACAAATAAAAGCAACCCGAGAACTAGAGTAGCATAGCAAGTTCTAGCCTATTACAAGCAAGTTTTAATAAGCTGATACATGAGATCTGACGCAAAGTTTATTGGGGCACGAAGTGCCCAAACATGGTGCAGGACAACTAGTGAGGCGGGAATTTCCTCATGGCAAGTGCAGTCGCGGGAGCCGACACCGCTTGGAGAGAAGTCCTGGAAGGAGACGAGGTCGAGAAATCTGGCAAGGCAACGCCAGGATTGGCCTCCCTGAAGGACGCCATCACCAAGGCCGCCGTCACCTTGCTTGTCTCGTGCTTGTCATTCACAAGCTGGGTGACCATCTTGTTCTTGAAAGACCGGAGATCAGCGGCCACTCCCCTGATGAATCTTGCGACGAGGGGCAGACTCTGCGCTGTGGTTCCAGCACCGGAGCTTCGGTGGGCAGACTCAGCCGCTTCACTCGCGTCGTCGCCAACTCGCAGGCGGCCTCAACCTCGGCGAAACCTTCCTGGTTAAGACGGCGAAGCTCGGACAGCTCAGTGGATGCCTGGGAGTTGGCCTGGATCAGCTTTTGATGGCCTTCCTCAGTGCTGCAAGCTCCTTGCACTGCGCCTCCAAGGATTCCTTCAGCTCGGACATCTTCTGGCCGTCACTCTTGGCCTGCTGCTGCAAAGCTTGGGCGGACTCCTGCTCCTGATGGAGGACATTCTTGATATCTTCGATGGTTTGGACGGCCTCTTCTCCTTGGACTTCCAGAGTTGGATGTCCTTATCCTTGGCCTCGAGCTCTTCACGGTGGCGGTCCTCTGCCTCCCTTAGGCGTTTCTCGGTCTGCTGCTCCTGCTGGAGTTTCTGGAGCTCCAAGGTCTTCTCCTTCTCAGCCAGTTCTGCCTCCCGGGATGCTAGCTGCGCTCTTTCGCCAGGATGACCTTTCCTTGGCGCTCACTTTCGGCCTTCCGGTCTGCATCTTTCTTCTCAAGAGCCGGGAGCAAGGTGGTGATTGGGTTGCCAAGCGGTTCAGCTTGTCCATCCCCTTCTGGATCAGGTCCTCGACACTCTCGATGGTCCCCACGACGGCGGCCTCACGGTCGCACAGATCTTTGCCCAGCTGAGCTATCCCGCGGAGGATGGCATCCATCGCGTCGTCACCACTAATGGTGAACCCTGGAGTAGCTGCCGGGGGACCTCCCGGGGCAGGCACACTTTTCGTGCGGTTGGCGGCCAGGCTCTCTTGATCTTCATCAGCGCCGCCATCTCCTCACTGGCGCCGGAGTCAGTGGAAAAGCGGCAAAAGTTGTTAACACTGTCCCAGTCATCAAGGAGCTTTCTATCAAATCAGGGCTTGGACCCGGAACAGGGTTCGCGGTCTGCGTTCCCATAGCCCGCGAACTCGGGACGCCCTTGGTCACCTCTTGACCCTCTGAAGGCGAGAGGGAAGGTGGTTTCTCCTGGCTAGCCCCACCGAGAAGGCCACCGGGAGAAAAGACGTTGGCCACTGAAGCATCTGGAACAAAAGGATGTCAGGAAAAGCATTGGTGCGTCAAGAAACGAGTTACCCGCAAGCTCTGGGTTACCTGCTTGCTCGGGCGTCAGGACGTCGAGCGCTTTTCCCGGGTGAGCTAGGGAGGTCGCCGTCACGCTCCCCACTCCGCTCCCCCGACGGCCTTCAAGTTCTGCTATGGGAGGAGGAAGCATCCCCCTCCACCGGCTCCAAAGCTAGTGGCGGTGTCGTCCTCCGCCGTGTCACGCCGTCTCTTGCCAGTACCCAAGGAAGGAGTACCCCTGCACCAACATTCGGTCATTTTCCTTGGGGAAGGCGGGAAATGCAAAGTACAAGAAAGAAGTGAAGAAGAGGCTTACTCCCGGGTGCGCTTGTTGCCCATTGAGGGGAACGTCTACCGACGCAGCGGAAGAAGCTTGGGGGCTCGCCGGCGGCTCTCCCAAGGCAGCAGGCGGCTCCATCACGGGTGACAGGCGGCCGGTGAAGCTTTCTGGCGGGGGGCTCGGACGAAGTCCGCGGCGCTCGCTTCTTCATCCACATGGTCGTCATCGTTCCCCACCACCACAACTGGCGGGGAACGGCTGCGGACACTCGGGTCTGGGGCAGCATCGACCCCGCGGGCAGACTGCGGGGGCGGAGCAGCCTTCTCCTCGTCATCGTCGTCATCTTCATCATCGTCATCGCTGGCAACCGGGTCGTCGCCAGCAACTTCGTCTCTGTCGGAGGCGTCGGTCTCGTGCCCGTCGCCACCTTCGTCATCATCAGAGCCGGAGAATTCCTCTTCGGATTCCTCCTCGCTCTCGTCGTTGGACTCCCAGATTCTCCTTCTTCAGGGCTGGAAGGTGCCCTGGCCTGCGGGTCTTCACCACAGGAGGTTTGGGCCCGTGTCAGCCCGGCCTACAATACCAAAGGCGTTGCAGACCGGCATCTGCGCCAGGATCTTGTCCTTCTCCGGGTCGTCGCACAGAGGCAGAAATCCTTTGGGCAGCTGGTACTTGACCCCTGGAGTGAAGGTCCCTCTCACGTTATCCCGGACAAGGTTTTCTTCCATATCGGGACACCTCAGGCGAGATGGATCCCCGGGGCCCTGGAAGTTCCAGGCCGGGTGTGGGCGTTTCTGCAGCGGCGCAAGGCGGTTGCGGAGGAAATGAGCAACGATGGCGGCCCCGGAAACTCCTTTCTCGCGAAGAAGTCGAAGCGCGCCACGACCGCCGAGAATTGTTCATCCTGCAAGCTGACGCTTCTCCAAGTGTCCAGATCCACTGGACGCTCCATCGGCTCCTCAAGTTGAGCATCGGCTTCTGGCACCCCGACCAGGAACCAGTGATCCCTCCACTCATCCCATTTGGATTTGGTCTCCAGAAGGGGGTAGGCCCACTTGATCTTCGGACGGAAGCAGAACGTGACACTGCCTCCCATCCAGCCTTGGCCCCCAATGCGAGGGTAGAAGAAGTGGCGGAACAGCGCCACGGACGGCATCACCCCGACGAACGCCTCGCAGGCGTAAGCGAAGACCGCCAAGTCGAGAATTGCGCCTGGCGTCAGATGCAAGAGCTTCAGCTTGTACGCGCGCAAGATCTCCATGAAGAAATCAGAGAAAGGGGGGACAAGCCCCATCAACATGAAGCTGTCGAAAATGGGGATCTGCGTGGGTGTCCTGGTCGCCGACGGCGGAAAGATCTCCGACGCTTTCCTGGCTGGGACACCATCGGCGCCAGCAGACTCCATCACCCCGAAGTGCCCGCCTTCCGCATCATCTCCGTATCGCCGGCGAAGCAGCTGGGGAACAAGGCCGTCTGCCTCTTGAGTTCAGCCGCTTGGCGTTGCGCGCCGATCTCCGCCGCGATCTCTTGGTTTTTGGGGACAGCGGCTTCTCGGTGGGCGAGGCCCCCGCGCTCTTCTTCCTCCGGGCGAGAGCTTTCAGTCGAGCCATTGGAGCAGAAGGGAGGTTGGTGCAATGGCAGCAAGAGGAGGCGGCGGAGCAGAGTCAGGAGGACGAAGGCGGAGGCGGCGATTTGGGGATTTCGGCGAATCTGGAGAGGTAACGGCTACAGTGGAAGCCAGTCGTGGCTTATAAGGCATCCCACACATCGCGTCGCGGCCCATTACTCCGACGGACGTGGGGATCGAGGGGGCGTGCCGATTTCTGCGCGTTTCGCCCGTTGGATTCCAAGATAAGCAGGGGTCCGTATGAATCGCAACGTTCGCCGCGATTCAGTCAACGGACCCGGGGGCTCGTCTCTACCTCGCCTCGGCGGGTCCCCAACGAGCAGAGCAAGGAAGACCAGGTGCCCGGGACCCACTTTGACCTATCTTTAGGCCATGGCCCCGGCAGCTGGAGCAAGAGCCGCCGGGACCATGCCCGGGGGCTACTGTCGCAGCAGTGGAACATGGGGTTCCCCTAGTACTGCCAAAGTGGGTCCACCCCATGTGGGCCCAAGATGAAGATGGACAAGACCAAGACTCAAGTCAAGCTGGCGGGTTCACCGTCAGACACGCAAGGCCTACGTCGACAAAGGGCTCCGGTCCTGGGGACCTTCCGGGTCCCCGAACCAAGCAAGAAGGCCAGGAAGGACCCGAGAGCCCGAGTTCCCGGCAGGAGGCCAGGCTCCCTCTCGGGTACTTCCCCACGTCCCTGTGGATAAGCTCTCCACCTCACCGCGGAAGACTTGGGAAGCAAGGCGAAGGCAGCGCGGGGGAAGCACGTCCCGTGGTGGTGTCAGCTCCTGTCCACCCCAAGGCGGACGCTCCCACCTAACCCAAAGGAGACGCTAGGCTGAGGAGAGGCCACGTCTCCTCCTAAACTAGATGAGGAGGGTCCTTCACCCCGAAGGTCCCTCATGCCCCTCACGTGACCCTGTGGCAACCCCTTAGCCTATAAAAGGAGGACCAAGGCACGGAGGAGGGAGAGGTCGAAGCAAGGACGAACACAAGGTAGAACCAAGCACTAGAACCAGAGCAAGACTAGACTAGGGCTGCGAAGGTAGAGGGAAGGTGATCTCCTCCGGGTCAGGATCTGTCCTTCTTCTACCTCCAGCCAAAACCCTTCCGGGTACCCCATCCGGGAGGTTCCATTGTAAGCCACACTATGAAGAACCCATCAATCCAGACATGCAGGAGTAGGGCTTTTAGCCTCCGGGCGGCCTGAACCTGGGTAGCTCCTTGTGTCCCTTTGGTTGCATGCTTTGATCGTGGAGAGGAGAGCTTGATCTAGACTCTGCCCGAGAAGACGATTCTCAGCCTCCTTCGCGCCCCGTGCCGAACCTAAAAGGGGTATCCTATACTCCCGGTGTCCGTGCATCGAGACACGACACATACAGTAAGTTAAATACCGGGTTACATTGCTTTTTTCCTTCGCTAGGCCAGCTCTTCTTGGCGGTCCATATCGTAACCCGGCTCGGTCATTCCGGGTTCATACGCCGCCGGGTTTCATATTCAACACTTAGTGAAAATTCCAACTAAACTGTGAGTCAATCTTTAGTCAATCTCAATCATGATCTTGTCAGATAGTTTTCCTCTTTGTCTCTTTCTGTTTGTCGTTGACCCTTGGTCAAAGATCCTTATCTCCTCGTCTTTTTACCGCAACACCCCTAGGGCTTTTTACTGCGCCCATAAGTATAGGGTTAGGGTAAACACCGCAATCACTTTCCCCATTTCTTCCTTGGCCTCTTCGTCTCCTTCCTCGCGCAGCCGCCACAAATCCCATCTCAAATCGAGCTCCCAAATCTCAACAGAAATCTCCACTACCACCATCTACTCATCCACCCGTGCTGCGCCCTCGATCCCAGACTCAATCGCATCCGCAATCGCTCCGCATCTTCCTCTCCTCGCACCTACCTCCATTGCTAGGGTTAGGTCATCTCTGCTTTCGAGATTGGGCACCACCACAGTTCCGCATCAATGGTGAAGGAGATGATGAAGTCTGGAGGTCCCAGGGCCGCGAAGAAGAGTGCGAAGAAAGGATCCAGCTCCAGCGCCGCCGTGGCAGCCACTCCGGTGAACTGGACTAGGTCCAGTGCCACTGACACAACATTGCAGACGTTTGTAAATCGCGGCGAGCTTCCGCCCAAGAAGGAGATCCACTGGCGCGCTCCTGGAGAAGAAATGTGGCCCAATCCCAAGGAAGGTGAAATTGTTGTCTTGCTTGATCATGTTTCCCGTGGTCTTCGCCCTCCGGGCTCTCTCTTTTTTCGCCAAGTTTTTAAGTACTATGGCCTCACCCCTCTAGATGTTGCTCCCAACTCCATTCTCAATATTATCAACTTTGTAGTTTTCTGTGAGGACTATCTCCAAATGGCTCCCAGCTTAGAGCTATTTTTAGAGATCTTTTACTGTAACCCCTCTCGCAAAAACAAACCTCTTGGCCCTTATGGAGGTGTTTCCATCCAACGCCGGAGGGAATGCGATTTCCCGGCTCTTGCTCTGGCCAGTCACCCCAAGGGGTGGCAAAACTCTTATTTCTACTGCAAAGACACTTCTCCTGAGTCAGACGTGGCTCGTTACCCAGCTTTCAGACATTCTCCCTTGATCTACAACTCCAAGATGAACAGCTATGCCAGTGACGAAAACCGGGTCTTGGTTGAAGCTGTCCGCGTCCGGGCCAGAGCTCTGCTCGCTCATGGCCTTCGCGGCACTGATTTAGTCAAGTGCTGGATTGGTTGGTTCATCCAGCCTCTTAGCATAAGGACCCGGCTATTCCATGAATACACCGGGGAAACAACTGATAACATGCGTTACTCCGAAGTAACGTTTACTGATGATCAAATCGTGAAGAACGCCAAGAAGCTGCTTGGCGAGACCAAACACGCCATTGCACTGATCGGGCTTGCCCCGTTCAGTGCCAAGAACAAACCTCCTTCGGTACAATACCAATTCTTTTGCTTTCTGTCCTTTGTTAACCCGGTTTTTCTTGCATAAACACTTATCTGTTTACCTTACTTCATCTCAGGACCCGGAGTGGTGGAAGGCTGATTATACCCATGTGTCCTCACCTGATGACGAAGATACAGATGCAAGTGATGAAGACGAAGAAGAAGGTGAGCTAGACTCAACAGGCCAGCTCTTCCTCGACTTGATTAACAGCGAGGTCACCACTAAGGACCCTTCTACAGATAACCCGACATTTCTTGTTCCAGGCCCCATTGACCCGGCTGTCGATGAATTGCCGGGTCCTTAAACTGCTGGACCTCCTCCTCTCAAGAGGACCCGGGCTGCTATTGCAAAGGTGTCGTATTCTCGTCTTTCAATTTATGCAATGAACACATCTCAATCCCAAGCACACACACACAGGCAAAAGAACTTGAGAAGGAAGCTGAAGCCAGCAAGAAACCTCGAACCCGGTCTGCCACGAATCCGGGCTCTCTGAACACAGGTATCCCTCCATGTTCTTTAACCAGCTGGGCCAAATCCATCCAGAAGATACCTTGTGTTAAACATCCTTTAGCTGGCAAAATCCGGGCCGCTAAATCCTATTCTTCCGGTCCACTTTGACAGATCGGACACTGGGCAGTAGTTTTAATATGCCTATTTGCCAAAATAGCTAAGCCAGGAATAGTGCCATGAAGTGCCTTCCAAATGAATATTTTGATCTTTGCTGGCACCCTTAACTTCCACAAAATTTCCCACACTGGGTTACATCCATCAGAACCTTGACTAGAGATAGAACTGTGGCCAAAGGTATGTTCCCATTGGGCAAAATAGGCTGACCGAACCGAAAAAGAATAGGATTTTGTTAAGTGCCATGCTATAAAATCCTCTGACATGTTTCCATTAGGAGGAATTCGGCTGATTCTGTCAACATCAGAGTATGCTAGTGTGGCGTGCACACGGTTCTTTTGGTAAAAGGCGAAATAATAGTTCGCTTTATGCTCACCACGAGATGCGTGCGTTTCACGTCTCGCACAACCGAGCTCCCTGCCCCGTCTCTGTTGGCTAGCCGATGTGGGACTAAACGAAAAAACGCCCAGCTCTACCATCTGCTTTCGTTGTATTGACACTCCACATGTTCACCATCAAACACCAGAGTATACTCGCTCTGGGCCTTTCAGTCAGTCAGCCCACGCCGATCGCAGCGAGCCACCTGTTTGGGCCTTGAACTTGCTCAAGCGATGGTTCTCCGTTGTGCTGTGAACAAGCCGCTCTCTCTGCGTTCTTCCAGCGATGGTGGTGACGCCGGACGAGGAGACTCCACCCATCTAGGTTGAGAGGATGCCGTGAAGAAAAATCAGAGTAGCCGCCGGCGACCGACGGACGACTGGACTCGCCGTCGCCGGCGCCGGCCCATCTCCGACCAAGTTCCATCTTGGTTTGTCTCTCAGTCTCTGGAATCCATTTTTTACTCCGCTATTGTACATGCTTCGACAGATTCATCTCAACTTGCTTTTTTAGATGCATCTCAACTTGCTACCGATAGAGTGTTTCCACCATAACCGATAAGCGCAAATAGCATGTTTGCTAATCACAACAAGCACTATCATGAGAAAAATCACCACAACCGAAATCAATCAATATACTGTACATAACAACACTTGTGCCATTGTTGTAGTGGCAGAGATTTCTGAAAATCAAGTGGGTAACATCCCTTTTCCCTCCTCCAGCGGAGCATCAGAGCATGCATCGATGTTACTGATGATCACATCGTTTGCTCCATCAAGTGGGTAACACCCCCTGATACATCTGTGACTACATGTTGAAAAAATAAATGTATTTATCCTCTCATAGCTTGCAAACGCGGATCTAGCAGAGCACGCAAGTTCTACCTTGACGGCGAATATTCATTGCTTGTGTCAGATTTTTTAGTCTCGTGGACCTCCACTTGAAGCTGCTTTTTTCTTTTTCTTTTTTCCCATCAATAAACCATGTATTCAATCTTTGCCGAGCAACCTATACCTGAAAATCAAAATAGGATCCATAATTGGGTATATCTCCTAGACTAATCTTGCATTCAAATATATATTTATACAATAATTTGTGTTCAGATAAGTCATATGAAGACTAGGTTACAATGTTTGAGTACAGTAATAATTCAACGGTTAAGGAAGCTTACATGTTTATCCCAGGCAGTCCCAATTGTTATATGAGCAAAAGTACAATTGTTTGGACCAGTGTTCCGAGTGGCATGCCAACCCAAACGCCCTATAGCAGCAACCAAGGAGAGTTAGGACCACAACTTAGAGCCAATTGGCAGAGCTATAGGGAGTTCAGTAACTGGTTGACTGATACAACAGTATCATCTTACCTTCACAACCTGATATCCAAGAACACAACCTACGATTGCTCCAAGAGGGATGCAGATCAAGTAATATATTGTGATGTTAACATAGGCAACTACTTACCGACCCGTCCCAATAGCAACACCTACCCGATGGTCAAACGAGGTTATTGTTTCAGTAAACCAAACGAATCACTATTGATGTAAAAGGCAAATATTTTGTCTCGTGTTTAAAGGAAGTAAACCAAATCAAATGATTGTAGTATATACACCCTCGGAATTCAGTCAAATGCTGAAGCGAACCTGATAACACTGGCTGAACATTGTTCAACAAGATGGAGACGGCCACAGGAGGAAAAACATTTCTCAGAACAGGAGGAAAAACATGAACAACACAGGGCCTATAGAGAGAGAAGTGGTGACGACGTTTAAGATGGACTTTGCCCTTGTTGCATTTCCAGCTCCGAGATCATTTGCCACACACACTCTATAACACCACAAATCATCATCATCAAATATCTGAAACTGATTCGATCATATGAGACGGTAAAACCAAGCTCTTAGATCAAGAAGTTACCATATTCCGACAAAAAACCTTTAGCGAGTCGGAAAGAATCAATATGAGACGCAACGAAAAAGTTGTCATTTGTTAGTCTCAATCAATGTATGTACATGCTATGTCCTTAGACCCAAGGTCCTCGTATGATCTGAACTGTGGATCAACCGACTTAGGGTTTATCAAAGTTCAGTAACTGGATAGTCACAAAGGTATATTTTGCGTCGGTTGTGAAGTAAGTTGTGTGACATAGTTGACCAAGACAGAAATTTTCCCTCCGACTCATGACTTGAGGTCGGGTGTTCATCGGAGCAAGTCGGACTTGGAGCCATGGCGGCAACTCGGAGGAGTAATTCATATTTTGTTTGAGTGGTTGTGAACCTACGGCGTCACAAACTTAAGGGGAGGACCGAGACGTCCAGATGTGATTCGACTGAAATTAAGACGATCGGGTTGGACCCGAGTCGGACCAGGATAGAGTATGGCACACATTGGACTCGGGTTAGGATTCAGTGGGACGACAAGAGATTTTGGGTCCACACGGACAACTATAAAGGTGGAGGCGCGTGAAACCAAAGGTTATGGCTTACATAGATATATGTGTTCCAGGTTGTGTGATTGGATCTAGCAATCTGCCGCCCAATGTTCCGACTCGTACGTGTAGATATCAGTATAGATGTTCAAGGATCAGGGCGATTGGATCTAGCAATCTGAACGCGCGTGACGAAAAAGTTTGTGGGATCCGTGAGGAGGTATTCAAGGAACAGACTTCACTGCCCCGTGACCCAAATGTACGGGTTTCTTACAGCAAAGGTCGTCGTACACTTACATTTTGACATGTCGATAATTTTTTAATAGGACTGACTAGCAATACTTGGGCTACTTCTCAAAACGTGGTGGAGACTCGGTGAGCGAGGCTTAAGACCCCTCCCTAATATGGCTACCAGGATTGGATAACAAGGCTTGGAACTCGCGTCCAATGTTGCCTTCAAGCTCCCTCTCCCCCTAGCCTTTTTAAGGCCTCTTCAATGCTCTGCTAGTGAGTTTGACTTAACTGAGAATGAATGGTTGCAAAGTTCCCTGTGGGTAGGGTAGGGATTCTTCTTTTTACAATCTCCCCTTTTGAATTGTTACCATGGCTATGTGGTTCGTTGTTAACATGATCACACTTTAACCATTTGCCATGTGGATGCTACATAAGATTGGATGGGCCCAAATAGGATCTATTCCACATTATGTACTTAAGAATGCTATATTTCAAAACTAAGAATCTATACAAAATTGTTTTAATCCTACTTGAATTAGGTCCCATGGTGCCCATACACCATGATTTCAAATGCACAAATCAAAACATATTTTAGCGCACTTACCGGAAATTGATTATTGGGGGGGGGGGGGGGGGGGGGGGGGGGGTGCGAACTGTGCAGTGTATAAAAGGTATACACCCAATTTGGTATATAACTATGAAAACACTCAAATTTAAATACTTAAAGGTATTTTTTTATCACATGCACATTACTAGTATCTGAGTTCGGTAGCAGAAAATTTACAACTTATGTACGGACAATTGGACATACGTCCAAACAGGCATACACACGTTGCTATCTAACTACTCCAATAAATATGTTTGGCCTCTATGCATCGCAGATATCGGAGTAACTGGCCAAAAACTAGTAGTAGCAAGGATAGATGAAGATTTTATAGAATTAATCGATTGGATTGACGTTGGTCAATCTGTCTTCCTAAATCCAAATTGTGTGCTTCACTTACGAATCGACGGTTGGAGGACCTTCAGTTCGAAGGAACAAATTCTACATATTCTTTTGGCTGTGTCCTATTTCTAGGATCTTTCCTTGCATCAGTGCATGCACAACGCTACCAGCACTCATCTCGTCCATTTTCTCTTTTGGAGACAAGATGGATGCTTAACTTTGTACACGGGAATGGAGGAATCATATCCGATCAACCTTCGATGTACCAGTTGTGTCAAATTGGTATACCTACGATACAGGTTAGAGGCTCTTTATTTCGCTCCCCATCCTGTAGCTTTATTTGGAGAAATTATAGTTTGTAATAGATTAACATAAGACTACAAGGCTAATGAGACACTTGACATGTATGATATATATCCTGCAAATGGTACAATTTGGTGGTTACAAGAGATGTTCATTTCTAGGTGTCCAATACAATCGGGTTTTGAGCCATGAAATCTTCGACACGCTCTTGCGTGGAAATATGCCACATACGTACTTGTTGTCGTATCGGAAGTAGTTTCTACTTGAGCAGGTACTTGGTAACCACTCGCTAGTAACCCACGAAAAGGTTGACCTAATCAAGGATCGTCGTCACATTTACTTGTGACTTCCATCGATCTAGGCCTCCTCATTGAGTTTACTGCCAATGATTGGATATTATTTTCCACATCCACATATGTAACTTTTGACGAAATAATCTAACTATGACTGCTCACATGTGATGAACTTGGTCTGTGGTAACCCATCTTTCTCGCCTGATCTGGCTAGCTGCATTCTTCAACTGGAGGCAAGACCAGAAAAGGCTCGAAGGTTGATATGAGTCCACACAGCTGCACTAAGATCAGCATTAAGAACACGACTTGGTCACCTGAAGATTTCAATGAAAGTTGGATAGGATCAACATCTTTTTAGATAAGAGGATATTGATACCAAGATAATATCAAATATATTTAGCGTCTACAAGAAGAATTGATCACAAATTTGTTATCTTAATTTTCCATTCCTCCCAATCTCCAAATAATCCGACAATTATATGAATATGTTGGTTTAATAGTTAGCCATGATATAGTGTAATGTGCAATCTGATTACTTAATCAATCACCTGGCAAGAAGGTGGCATCATGACGTTTTTGTGCCCATGAGAATCTGCATTGATCAATATATATTGAGAAACATTAGTCAAAGGTTAAATAAACTCTTCAACTATCTTGTGAATCCTATAAGATAGTACTTTAGTAACATGATGTTTATTTATGAACCAATCTTCATAAAATGGGGTATACTCACATAACACCTGCCCTACCGGAGCAATTGCCTTGAAAAAGGACATGGCGCTTGTGGATATACCATTTGCAATGCCTCTTTGGTCTTGACGCTGTTACGTGTTAGGTTTCAGAAACATTGCATGAATCTTTTGTTTGCGTAAATATTGTAGTAAACAACTCTACTTAATTGACTTATATGTGTACCACTGCATTATTCTGAAGAAGGCATGTTCCTGTGCTGATAGTAATCTGTAACGAGTTTGAAAGAGCCAACGATTAGATAAGCTTGCATTGAATAGTATAATAATAAAATCCAGTTCTATAATCAAGCATGGAGTCTCTTGCACTTAAACTTTGTATTTATTGTTTTAATGTTACAAATAAAAGCAAGGAACATGAATGCTTACTCCAAGAACACTCTTCGTCATAGCTGCAGAGTAAAGAACAAAAGAAAGTTTTGTTCCAGATAGGTATGTCATAAAGGGGAACGTAGCGAGGACAAGGATAGATAAAGACTGCAATGTCATTGACGAGAAATGAGTGGTCATCATAAAAATATTTTTTCTCATATGTTTATTTGAAATTAAGTCACAATAAGAGAAAACTCACTGAAGCAATACGTGATGAAATGAGTGGACCAAGAAATTTATTGACCCAATTATAAATGAGAAGCTGATATACAAGAAGACTAGCACCTGCCACCAAAAGAGAAAATCCTATTATTTCTCTATATATGCACTGAAAATTCGTGTGGAGAGCTATATGAAGAACTCAAAATGCTAATGCGGAGAGATGCAATATACCTGCCACAGAAAGAACCTGGCCAATATCTCCAGATGAGAAGCTAAGACCACCGTACTTTCTATCACTCACGGCCCATATGGAAAGTATCTATAGTATGGCAAGATAATTTATGTTTATGGAATTAGAAAGTTCAAAGTATTTTAAAATAATAAATTGCTAATTATTTAAGATAAATTAATTGAGCAACATTTAGTGGATTTACCCGGAAAATATTTGAATGGATTTGCTTGACCCGTAACATGCAAAATATTAAGGACAGGAAACAGCCTGATAATTACCTCACTATATGCTGTTTCATGAAGACCAAACAAACAATATGATGTCATAGTTGATATCCATGGCAAATTCTGGAGCAAACTTTTCTTACGAGGTAGATCCCAATGAGACTTCTGCGATGGCAAGGTTTTGACTATTCTGATATCTTTTTCAGTAATTTTATGTTTATGTATAGTCTCCTGTCAGTTCCATTCAAATACAACCATATTAATAGTAATACCATGGGTATGATAAAGTAGCAAAACCTATGCATCTTACATTTATTATTTGCAATATGCCTAGATTTTATTGGATGAATTTACTGGAAATACACGTTTTGCTTGAAAGACTATACACTGCACTTTTGGGAAACCACAGTTCGTTTATATGAAGATTTTAGAAATTTGCACCTTATATAGGATTCAACAAAACTGATATTTTTGGTCTAACCCATAAGTGATAAAACAATGAAATGCTTGGGGTGAAGTTTTATTAGTCTTATCAGCACTTTGTGGGTTACAAGTAGGCGGCGCCTGCCATTTAGTCGGTACGTGGGGGTTGTAAATGACATACCTTTCCTCATTCAAATCTTAAAAATTACGGGTTTTTTGGCACATTGAAAAAGGAAGAAATTTGATTTAGTAAGAAACCCTATACCTTTCTATTGTTTTTGCAATTTAATGATATTTGCATCTAATTATTTGCTTTATGAACTGCAACTTTGATAGCATATATTCTATGTTTATTGCATTAGGAATATAAAACTGACCAGACTACAGAAAATGTCAAGTAAAATATATTTGTTGCTAGAACTAGCTAAAAAAGATCAAATGAATAGGAATTATAAAGTGTAGAACTATACATACCGGAAGCCATATACAACTTATCAAAACAATAGTAGCAAAGATGGACACAGTAAGACAAGGTAATAGATATGGGAACCTGCAAAATACAGTTAATTATAAACGAGTAATGTTGTAATTGCAATCAATTGATTAAGTATATCATGTCTTGCAGGATCTACCTCCCAAAAACTGACTCTTTGGAGAATGCTTGTGGATATTTTTCGGCAGGCTGAACAAAGAGAATGAAATACTTAGAAATGAAAGAAGTTCATCTCTTATTTTTTGTCGAAATAGAGATCATACACGTGAATGTTGTCTTAGTAGATTTTTGTATATATGTGCATCGAAAATTTTAAACTATAGCAACTATGTTACACTCCAACAAAATTTAACAAATTATATATTTAAATTTCATGGAGTACAGCTCTATAAGGAGACATAGGTTGCTACTTGCTAGGATAACAAGACAAAGAGTAAAGATGACGATGGCCGGTAGGACTGGCGATAGCGAGGCAATGAATACTAGAGAGGCTCTCATGCCAACATTATTTTGAAGGCCAGAGAGAGCGGAAATACATTTGGGCATGCTTTCATTGCTTGAACTAGAAATTTGCTCTTTTGAAATTTTTACACGATTAATTGTTAGTCACTGGATCAGCTATTAAGTGTAAGGTCCCACTTAATCTTGTCACTTAAAATCCGATAGAATATTGGTAAAAATATTACTATGTACTAGAAAGATATTATTGACTAAGCCTTCACTTGGAGGGAAAAAATGGAGGAATAAGCTACAAATTACACCCCCCACCCCCCCCAAAAAGATATGGCTATTGATTTAAGATGTCAGTAAAGTAGACAATAGTTCTACTGACTAACAATAGTTCTATAGAAATCCGATAGTTCTACCTGGACAATAGTTCTATAGAAATCCGATAAAGTCAAGTTCAAAGAAACTAGGCACTTAAACCCTAAACTAACTCTAACTTTCCTCTTGCTCTAACATAAATTTCCTGGCGTTCATTCTACCTCCATATATCTCACCTCATCCGTCTTAGGGTGACCTCAGCCTCCTCTGAAAATCCCACATAAGGTAACACAATGTACTACAGGTAACTACATAGCATGATGTTCAATCAATTCATTGGTCTCCCTTATACTCCCTCCATTCCTAAATATAAGATATTTTAGGTGTTACACATGTTGTCTACATGCATACTAAAGTGAGTGAACCTACACATGGAATATGTCTAGATACACTTGTATGCATGTGAATGTGGACAAAAGTTTAAACATCTTATATTTGGGAACGGAGGGAGTATAAAAGAATTTACGGATCTCCTACATATTTAGCATATTAATTAGGGTAAAATTGGTATGGATCAGGCTTCTAGGCATCAGAATGCTCATTGTGAGACAAATATTACCCTTAATGATGGGTTTATGTTGAAGGCCGCACACGATGATCTTTCTTTCTATCTTAAAGAGATTTCCGTTGCAATGCGGGGTATCTTTCTAATTAACCCAACCTTCTAGCACACAACGTCACCGAAGAGCTTGACCATTGGTTCAGAGTTTTAAAAAGTTACTAAAACCTCCAAAGTATCATGCTTACTAGACGTGGACTGCTTTATATGGAATAGGAACCATCGTGTCTAATATAAAACTAATAAAAAGCGATAATTTTTTCAGTTATGTATTCATCTATTTTTTTAAAATATCTTTGAAATGTTAAACTCATGTAAAGTTGAATTGAAGAGGGAAAGTTGTGTTTCACCGATAAGGATTTTAGTGCAACATAGATTGCATGTGAAACACATGAACTTGATCAGTGGTGATGCATAGGCTATTACCGACTCCGAAACCCAACCAACATTAGATCGTGGGAGAGGAGGACAAATAAAAGACCATGATCACAAGACACTCATTGGCGTTGCTCTATGTTGGATGTAACCAGCCGTGTACTTTGGTGTAGGGACAATAGATTTTTGTACACAACTTAACACATATGTGTTGTTATAGTAGAAAATCTTATTTACATCCTCGAAGAAGGATCTTACAAATCAAGTACGCTTTTAGCGAGATCACGTATGAGTGCTCATGTGCAACTCAGATTGGGTGGAATTAATTGATGTCAAAACAACCACTCCACAAAGTCATTTCAACAATCGAAGGCTGGCTCTGAGGGGTTTGAATTATGATTATTGAGGCTGGAGACAAAAAGTGAGTTACTTTTTCCAAGCTAGTTAGAATATCCTATGAACAAAAGGATGTTAATATTGTTTCATGTTTTCAGTTCATTTTCCCATTTTAGGGATGTCACTTATGTATCTCAAATTTATTACAAAGACATTATATATTTTAATATTTTCAACATGACAGTGATTCATGTTTTTTTATAACAGAAAAGGCACGAATATTTTTTAAACCAGTTAGAGTTAGTTTGTAATTTTAAAAAATGAAACATGAATATATTTAAAGACGATGTTGTATGCACAATTGCGCGCGAAAGCCGTTCTGCTAGTTAGTATGGAATTGTACCTGTGAAAGGTAGCCTCCAATACCTGGACCAATAACAAGACCAAAACCCCACATGGTGCTCACCTGCACATATTTTTCCCACAAGGGCAATTAAACAAAAATAAATTGTTCCTTTTTTATAAAGAATTTAGAATTTTAGATTCTTCTAATCATTATATTGAAAGCATTATGCTATATAGAAGTAGTAATATTATATTTTGGAGAAAGTACGTAGAGTTTCTCAAGAGATTACAATTGAGATCCCAAGAGCTTGGTGTTCAGTTGGACAAACTTCAATGGCATAAGCCTGCAAAGGTCATTACATATTATGTTATCACAAACCCTTAGGGGACATATAAATCAGAACTGAGAGACATATATCTACATGTTGAAGTAAAATGCTTCATATTAAGTACCTTAATGGGTCCAAGTAAACCATTTAGAGAACCAAGAAGAAGTCTTGACGCAATCGCCATCCAATACTTCGTACTTAGCCCAAAGAGTGTCTGGAGTATGACCCTGCCATATACCAATGATGTGTATGGCTAAGTGACTACGTATTTACACACAAGAATGATGTTGAATGCACTTAGACTTCATATCATACTTACACGGATAACATTGCAAAGACAATTATAGGCTTTCTTCCAAGACGATCTGAGGCGATACCCCAAAATATCGAAGTAATGCCTCTACCAATCATGTATGAAGCAGCTACGTACATTCGGAAAGACCAATAAATGGGTATAAATATATGTGACATCTCAAGTCCAATATATGAAAACTAATAGTTAAACTATGATGAACAAATTATTAACAGAGGGGGCGGAATACCAAGAAAACCAGCATAGGATCCAATATCTTCCTCTGTTTTGGCGATTTTGAAATCTCTAACCTGTAGAGGGATACAGTGAGCAAATGAGATTTTGTAGCTCATAAAACCGCCGCTGCAACCTTTATCTCCTATACTATCTCATGGAAGTTATTAATTTGTGGAATTTATTATGAATTCAAAAGTATAGCATCTTATATTTGGTCGTGGCAATTATGTATTACGGTCACAAAATCAGTAAGAAATCTAGGGAAATATCGAAAATTATATCACACAAATAATCTTTGGTTCTCCGCGTTCTTTACCCTTACCTAATATTTAACTTCATTATTTTATGACTCATAAGGTTTTGTACACTAACCAAGTATATTTTGTAATGAGATACATACCATGAAATACATAAAGGGGAAGAGGCACGTAATTGGTAGAGCTGAAAAGGGCAAAGCAAAGAGCATATTTTGTCAAAACTGATATTTACGAAGCTAATATTGAAGTAGTATAAAAATTAGGATTGCCTTACCTGCTGCGAGAGAGGTGGCGCCGACGAAGAAAAGCTCCTTGGAAGGGATCCTCCCGCGGAGGCTTACCTTCCTCCGGTCCATCCCGCAACCAGGGCAGCCCTCGTGGTGGCATGCCTCCGTCGCTGCAGCCGCCGCAGCGTGGTGGCACACCACCACCGATGGTGGCGGCTTCAGCAACAGCGCTTCTTCCACGTTTCCCATTTCGATCAGCTGTGAACTAAACTGATCGAACTACTATTTCTTTCTTTCTTTCTTGTTATGGACAGAAATTGCAATCTTCTTTTTGCTTGATTCGATCAGCTGTGGACTGAACCGGGAGCTAGCTGGAGGTCCTATTTATACATGTACTCTGCCTAGCTAGTGTCCGAACACAGCACTAGATACTTAACTGGTCCCTGACTAATCTGGAACTGTCCATTACACAAGGTCGGGCAGGTTTCATGCCTGCATGGAATAGTCCATCGAATGCATCCATGGAGGCTGGAGCTACTCTTGCTTAATTATTAAGGTCTAGCCGGTTCAAAACGTGATGTGGAAATTGGCAGCTAGCAGCTCTAAATATCTGGTGCAGTTCACCATAAATATATCCTGATTAATTAATCTGGTACCGAGTTCGCAAAAAAATTCAGTTATGATAGGAAGCATGCATTGGCTTTACCCTCTATGGAGCAGTTCTTTGTGGAGGCATGAGGTCGTTGATCACAAGATGATATTTTTACTGAACATTGTCTAAGTCTGATCACAGTGGGGAGTACCTTATTACTAGAAACATGCATACATGTCGTGTCATGTATGTCTTTATTTATTAGGTTATCTTGATATGTGTGTCACAACACATTTCTCGTTAACTGCTAGACACATAAATAAACTTGTCTTGAGATGTGTGATGTTACTAGATAAGTTACTCCACTGTGGCCAGCCTAACCATGTTTTCTGCATGCACGCATTGATCCATTTAATTAATAAGATAAGCCACGGTTGTAATACACTCGACGTGAAATATTTCCATATAGACAAAAAAGACCTACTGAAAATTTCTTCTAGGACTAATTTGTTTATCTCGAAAGAAAATTATAGCTTATAAGCCTGGCTATGTACTTGAGAAGAAACTGAGAACAACCCTTTTTAAGGGACTGAAAACTACTTTTGGTAAGGTGCAGGTGGCCAGAGTTACCGGTGACGACACTGCTACTTCCTTCAACCTTGTTCTGGCTAAACAATTGGAGTTGCACGCTTGCCCTGTTTTGGTCGTCTCCTTTCCACACTCCACAGCCCCTGTTGCGACGGTCGTCGTGTCCCCGCTTCTCTAGCAGCATCCCCGCTGCCAATTCTGAGTTATCCCTTCTAGCTTATATTTTTGTTCCAAATTAGATGACTTTTATTTATCCACATGCGGATATATCTAAACATGTTACAAGTATATATACATCCACATTTGGATAAATGAAAGTCATCTAATTTAGAACGGAGGGATTATAAATCAATGAAAAGCAGCTCTGATCTGCCTTTTCGTCAAACAAAAATTCTGAGTGATCCCTTGCAAGGTGTGCTCTCAGTGGGGTTACTTTCTCTAACCATCCCGACGAGCGTCGGCTGGTTAACGGGTGTGCTTTCTCCAAGTCTGCTGCATACCGGAGAGTTACGCATTTGAGTTTCTCTTACTAAACTACACATGTTGATTTGCTTATCTTAGCACAGTGGCCCATATGAGTATTATATTAGCACATAACCTCTTTTGGATACATCCGTATATAATGGGGTTTAGTCTTTTGGACACATACCTCTTTTGGATACATCCCATATGAGAACTTATTAAGGGCTAGATATTTACATCTTGAGGTCTAGAATACACGACAGTGGGTACATGACTGCATGATTTCGTCGGTTCAGCGGAATCTTTGCTTAATTTAGGTTGGCTAGTGCTACATCCAGCGAGGCCACCGTAATTATAAAAACTAATCATCACAAATCTACAAATATCATCACAAGTTCACCAACCATCTACGGTAAACAAGATGGGGAGAAGAAATCAAAGTCTTGTCATCGCGACAACTTCTACATAAATCATGTTGGGTATTCTCCTCATGTGGGTTGTGAGGAGATGACCATTTTGAAGCCTTTCAGGCGGCCCAAACAGGTGCAGAAGTCCAAGACCCATTAAGGTTATGACCAAGGGTCATTTTGGACATTGCACATGATGGATGGGGGTGTTAACCGTCCCAACCAGACTCCACCAAGAGGTTTGACAAAAATGCAGGATAGCCTCCATTGGAGAAGAAAACCAAAAGAGAAAAGGGAAGAAGAAGTTGAAGGAAGAAGCTTGCACGGGCCCTGCCCACAAGGTTGTGAAGCTCAGATCCACTACCTTGTCTCCTTCAAGCTGTGATTTCACCATCTTTGATGAGATCGTTCCAATCCCCATCTCTTGTGCCCCAAATCTTGTTGTATGAGATCCCCTAGTGCTCTCTAGGGAAGAATCTGTTGTATCCCGCTCTGATAATAGTGGAAGAAGATTTGGGTGACTTCGTCCCGTGGTTTTTCCTCTCACCTTGATAGGTTTCCACGTAAAATCTGGTGTCTCTGTGTTGATGCTTGCAGCTACACTTTTGGGCTGAGAACAACTATTAATTGTACTACCTGCTTGTTGAAATCTGCTAGTACTTGTACTACCTGGCTGCTGTTTGCAAGTAGGACATGTCCTAGGTTCAGGCTGAACCTAGTATCTCCATATATGTTTGATGCATATGTTTCCGTCCGACACGAGCAACGATCCGTGATTTAGTACATCAGTGGTGCTGAAGTTTACATCTTATTCTGCTGCATATTTTCAGATCACGTTAAGAGTGTGCTAATCTCCATTAAGAATTAATTGGTGTGTCCAGTTTTCCCAACAAATCATTAGCCACATCCGCCATGCAAACCTATAAAATATAGAAGAAACTCAAACAGGAAAGTAGATGATATGGTACTGAGAAGGTAATTGTTTCTACAAGTAAAAGGGGAGCATGTGCATGATCGATGGGTATAATAGCCTGTAGCTAGGGTCTATTCTCTGAAGACACACAAGATATTTAATATTTTTCAGAATCATGGCCCGAGCGTGTGAAAAGGCATGCCAATAAGAAGAGCAAGGCCTAGTGTAACTATGATATCCCAAATTTAATACTAAAAGATAAATATGCTAAGATCACTGTTAGCATGTCGCTCTTGGTTTCCTCCATATTATGTTCATCTCTGCTGAACTGAACATTGGTACTGAAAAAGTATATTACACTAAAATGCTACATGCAGCAGAGACCTTAGTATAGGAGAACACAAATGGTCGTTGCCACATCAAACAACGAAAATGGACGCATTTTGTACTGGGATATTGTTCTCCTCGCCATCGCCCGAGTGCCGCTGGGCAAATCCTGGGCGGGAAATGATGGCGGCGGCGGGACCTTCCTTCGTTGCGTCTCTAAGATGCGGCTGTGGCGGAGTTTTGCGTGGGTGCCCCGGCTTCTCCTCGTGCGTACAGTCCCCGTCATTGTGCGGGAGCTGATTTGGTGGGGTGGCTCAGCCGGCGACGTGGTGGGGGGCTCCTCTAGCCGCGACCATTGTTCTTCCTCGCAGCTCCATAGCGGTGGCGGCTGGTGCTTCGACTTCAGGGCGTCTCGCGATGGGGTGAGCATGGAGGTCACTAGTATAGAACGACTGTATGGTTGCAGGTCAAAACCCACCATTTGTTGTCCAAACCCGGTCACTGATGTGAACGTCTCAATGACAACGGATGTGTTTAACCATTTCCGATGAGACACTTGATCGGTTATGGTCATCTAGTTTTCTCCGTTCCCAAAGCGAGTAGAGTATCAGTAACGGTTTTTTGTTTTTCACTGTTTGCCATGAGCATTTTTCATATATCTAAGAAAGATTTTTTTCTCACAAATCAATTCGACATTACACATCACACTTCAATATTTTCACATCACAAATATAAGCAATACATCGACAACACCGATTTATAGTATAGACAACATCACATACACATACACACAAAAAACATCACATACACAATTTCACATGTACAAATTAGAATCACAATGTCACTCTCATGTGCTGAAAAATTCTAAACTTTTAGCATAAGAACGAATAGAAAGCAGTAATATTGTTGTTTGAGTTGTTGTATAAATATTCTGATATAAAGAATAATGTAATAAATAAATTCAAAAAATAAGAAATAGTGAGAGATGAACTAGAGAGAAAGATAATAGTTTGAGCTATGCCAATGATGATGAATATATATACTTCAAGGCATGCAATTAAAATTTATAATATGTGGTACACTGCTCATTCTGAGCGATGACAATACTAAATAAATTAAGTTGTGTAGTGGTTACTTTGTGAACAAAAGATCCAATGAAAGTATCCATTTACCTTGTCACAAGATGATGGTTGTGAGTGAAGAGATCCATCTGTTTAAACCTTTTTTTGTCTACAAGTTCTTTTTTGCTTACAAGATGTCTGGAATTATATTTGGATTGTATATGGCTAGTTTCTATGTAACAGTTTACTTTACCCATGTTGTTATAGGATTGTCCTAGAGAGTCAACTGATCTATTATTTGAATTGTGTGTGACTAATTTATACATATGTAACAGTTTACCTTGCTCATGAGGATCTTAAAGAGTCAAACGATCCATTATTTGGATTGTCTGTTACTGGTTTATATGTATATGACAGATTACTTTGCCCATGTTGTCTCAACATGATCCTAGAGAGTCAGAGGTCAATTGTTTGGATTCTCTATTGCTAGTTGTACATATGTAGCAGTTTATTTTACCTACGTTGTCATAGGATGATTTTAAAGAGTCAAATGATCCATTGTCTAGATTATCTGTGACTAATTTGTACGTACTTAATAGTTACTTTATTGACTGTCAACACGAATCACAATTGTTACATATGTATAAAATATTTATATACTATAAAAATGATATTCTAATTATTTGCAAATTTTATATTATATTTATTCTATTTTGAATTAATAACATTGAAAACTTTGTTATTTTCTAAAACATTAAATTCTCAATGCATGCTTGAGAAAGTAGGAAAGATGTATCTGACCTTGACAAACAGAAGGTGCACACCATGCTCCTACACGAGATTTTCTAGCAGTAGCTTGCATGAAGAAAGCTACAAGGAGCAGAAGCTTGTGGATGGGCTGCTCAAGTTGGAGGAAACGAGATGGGAGCTCACTAGAGAAACATGAGAGAAACACCAATCAGAGAAAACAATGGAAAAAGGGAAACTATTTAAACTACACTGGAGCCTCACGAATTCCTCTCGAGTTAACCAAGCAACAAACAGTCACTAGTGGAAAACAGGGCACTAGTACCGGTTCCAGAGGGCCTCTAGTTCCGGTTGGGCAACCGGGACTAGCCAATCGGGACTAGAGGCCCCCCCCTCTAGTCACAGTTGTCCACGAACCAGGACAAGAGGCCCTCCCACGTGGCCACGGAGGGTCCCGTTGAGCTGGAGACCTTTTGTCCCGGTTCGTGTTACGAACCGGGACTAAAGGTAGGCCCTTTTTTTCGATTATTTTTCAGGATTTAGGGTTTAGGAGGGGTTTAGGGGTTTCGGATGGTTTCCATCGAACGGGGATCACATCGTACGGGGATCAAGTTGATGCATATATACATAACACATATATATAATTACATGAAGATCACGTTGATGCATATATATAACACATAGAAATTAAGTAGTACATGAAGATCACGTTTCGGATAAAGTACTTAATTACATGGAGATCACTATTACATGGAGGCATACTATTTTACATCATAGTGGTACTCTCCGAATTTAGGTATCACATCCTCAAGGAAAAATCCCGCCAATTCCTCCGCAATTGCTTTGAAGCGGTCCTGCATTGGGAGCGCGTTCCGCTTTCTTGCCAACTTTAAAAGAATGAGATCAAAATGAATACATGAGTTGTGCGTATATATATCAAATCATAATAAAACAATTATGAATGAAACTCAGCACACCTGATGGTAACAAAATAAAGTTGTGAATAATGTTTACGTACATCTTGATTTCTTCGGTTGTTGAATCTCTCGTTTTCCTCATGCGAATGTACTCGCAAACGTAGAATCCACATAAATCAGTCCCCTGTGGCTGTTTATGGCAAGTCTGTACAAGAATAGAATTCAATCAAATAGTAATCAAGTATGATAATGCATGGTGCGCGGACCTAGGTAGTACTACTTACATCGTTCAAACGCCATGTCAGCTTCAGTTTCCATTCATCGGGTTCTTCCTTGATGAACGTCTTCCAAACGCTGCCTGACAAAGAAAATGAACAAAGTAGTTATTAATTACTTGATATCAGGAAATGAACGAAAGAGGCGATAAGAATTGAAATTACTCTGTGAGCATGTCAAAACAGGTCTTGAATTCTTTAGGATCTCTCCTTAATGAGTCAAGGACTTCAACTTCTCCAGCGTGAATGTTAATGATGAGAAGAATAAAGTATAACCTGTGCAGGTTTATATACGCAGTCATGGATAACTCATCAGTTAGAACTTAACATCTGGTGAGCAAAATAGAATGTGTACAAGACAGTAACACTTACTTGAAGTTGTAAGGAAAAAATATTTCTTTTTTGTCACGTTGACGCTTCAAAAACCTTAGCAAAATCCCCGGTGTGTCCTTGTTATAATAGGGATTTTCTATGGTGACTTCAAGAATTTTATCCGGGTCAATGAACCCAATGTCTGTGATTTCATCCTTTTTGCATTCGAGAATCTTCAATCTGCATAATATAGCGCACAAAAGATTATAGTGAGGATAATTACAGACAATGAACGAGCTGAGCTAATTAAAGACTTAAATTACAGAAATAAATCACTTACAGACAATAGCAACTGATGATAGATTTGTCGAGGGCCCGGAGATTGTATAACTGAAAAAGTTCGCTAAACTCAACGGACACAGCGTATTCTTGGAAGTAGTGCTCTTCCTTAACTGCCACCATGATACTGATTATCCCTTTCTTTGCGGCTTTCTTGTACCAGGTATGCAAATGACGCATTTTTGTTGTTAGGCACTTCACCTGCTCGACCAAATTTTCCCCGGCAACATATATATATGCTAGCTCAGAGATGGGGTAATCAGTTGTCGAACCTATGTGCTGTTGAGAACCTTGAGCGGCCTTGTCGTCAAACACCTTGAGTGGGGGGACCGATTGTGCGTCTTGTTCTCCGAGCTGGGGAACTTGTTTCCCTTTTTTCGGCTCCTCCGACTTATTGCTATATGACTTGTCAATAGAACGCTCATAGTCTGAATGCGGCTTTGGTGGAGGGTACCATAAGGCAGCGACGGTGCGCTCAACGACCTCCGCCGGTAATTTCTCCCTTGGTGGCTCGGGCTTTTTCGGTGCAAAAAAGGCTATATTGTAGGCCTTAACGACGGCGTTGTTTTCCTCGGTACTCATTTCCCAAGGTCGCTTCTCAAGAGGCGGCGGTGTTTTCTCCTTTCTAGCTTTCTTCTTAACCGGCGTCCCGTTGTGGCGCTTCGTCGGGAGCCACTTAACGGGCGCTTCCTCACGCGGCGGAGGTGGACTTTGCTGCTGAGGTGGAGATCAAGATGGACTCGCGCTGGGGTCCCTCTCGGGTAGGGTTGGACTTTGCTGCTGAGGTGGACTGCTACAAGGAGGAGTCGGTGGCCTTGGCAAGGAGCCTGGAAAGACGATGTATTTCTTGTTCCATAGGACGAAACCACGCTTGACATCACCCAGTGTCTTCTCCTCATCACCTCCAGGAATCTCAAGATCCATTGTTTCAAATCCCGACACAATTTCATCCACCCCGACATGAGCATAGCCAGCTGGAATGTCACCAAGATGGTAGCTTGCTCCAGGTTGATTTGGTAAAGCATAGCCAACCGCCACCTTCAAGGATATGTTCCTCATTGACATATGTAGCTCACAATCTGTCTTCTCCGTGACATCATCCACGGGGTAGTGAGCCGCCGGCGGTTCGCATGCAGATGCTTCCACGCAGCTTTTTTGCTGAGATGGGACGACATCGGCTTGAGGATCTTCTAGCTGCAGCTGCTGAGATGCCCTTTGCTGACTAATTGAGTCTATTTGCTGCTGCTGCCGCTGCACCTGACGTTCCAATTCCGATAACCGGTCTAACTCCTTCTTCTTTCTCCCATGGCTTCTATAACTGCCAGCGCACTCCGGATACCCTTCCTTCAAGGTGACACCGCCGGGATGGCCTCGTAATCATCCATAGTGTTCTGGATTGCCCAGGGCGAGTGTCAGCTCGTCGTTCTCTCTCTCGGGATGGTACCCTCCCTTTCGAACTTTATTTATTGCGTCTACAAGCAACAGAGTGATTGTTTCAATTTTTGCCTTCCATTTTCCCTTTGCAACAATCAGCCCTGTCAGTGGGTCCAACACTGTCCCATGCGCGAACAACCAGAACTTGGACCTCTCGGGCCAGTCCGCTGTTTGTGGAGTGATTCCTTTAGCAAGCAGTTCTGCTTCAAAGGCTTCCCACTTAGGAATGGCAGTCTTGTAGCCACCTGTCCCCAACCTATGGTGATATTGCTTCTTCTCAGCATTTTTCTTATTTATGGCCGATCGGGCAATAGCGGTAGACGATTTCTTATACGCCACAAATGCGGGCCAGTCATGTTTTATCTTCTCTAGTACTCCAGTGAAATTATCTGGATTTTCTTTTTCATATTTTCTCCATAATGTTTTCTTCCAGCTCTGGAATTGTGTGGCCATCTTCTTAAGAGTCCACTCCTTCACTTTCTCCTTCTTGCCTTCGGGTAGGTTGAAATGTATCATGAGCGTATCATAAAGCAAATCTTTTGTATGTTCGCGGACATAACTAGCTTCATCTTCGTTGGCGTCCTTCGGCTTATGCCAATCTGTAATGATGATCGGGAGCATGTCCCTAACAATGACTCCAGCTTGATTTACAAATTTACGGCAGTTCTGTATGGGTGCCAGCGGTTCGCCACTATCTTTAACTTCCTCGATCTTTAACCTTGGACCCTCGCTCGACATCCTTCTCGTCCAGCCTCGAGGACCTTGCTTTTTAGCAGATTTGCTCGATCCGGAGGGCGAAAAGAAAAATGATTCGTTAATACGTGCAATACAAATCAATTAATGCATCTAGTGATCAACACAGCCTTAATATATATACCTCGCCGGAGTTTGTTAAGGGCACTTCGTCGTCTCTTCTTTCTTCAGACTCAAGTCCCTCACCGGAATCGTTCAGAAATTGTGGGCTGAAATCATCTTCTCCACCGGCATCTGTTCCACGGGCACACGCATATATTATTTGTTGCATTTGGTCTTCATTCTCGTCATCTCTGAAGGGGGCGTCCATAGCTCAATGTCCCTGCATTTTTTTTCTCTTTATTGTGGCCCGCCCCCTAAAATGTAATGGCCTTTAGGCCTTTTATTATATATAAATATTTTTAAGGAAATGTCCCCGCCCCTTTATGTAATGTCCCCGCCGCCGACGCTGGCGCCACAATAAAAGGTCCATTGTTCTAGCCACGAACCGGGACTAAAGGTCCATTTTTCGGCCGCTGCCAAATTAGCGCGCCAAAGCCCACCTTTAGTCCCGGTTCCAGCCACGAACCGGGACTAAAGGATCTTTTGTAATTTTTTTCTATTTTCTTTTTCCTGGTTTATTTTATTCTATTGATTTAATTGTTCAAACTTGACAAACTATATATCAAACGTAAGCCCCGGACATGTAGAATCTTTTGGTACTGGTTATTTTCAAATTTGACTATGTTGAATGTATTCAAATTTCAAATGGATGAGTCGAGTAAATTTGATTATCCAAAACTATCGACGGTTCTGTGATATAACCACTACTTGTGTACCTTAAAAATATTTTTGTAAAATTTTCAGAGCAAATTATCACACACTTGTAGTACAAATTTGAATTACTTTCAGAAAATAGGCATAAAGTCGTTTAAATAGGCGAAATTAGGTAGAAACCGAGAAAAATACTAATATTTGTGGATTATCCATACAATATGGTCTACTTTGTGAGAAATTTGGATGGGTGCCATTTTGCACCATATTTGTTATACTCAGTTCTGCAACATTGTTTGTCATACCAAGATATAGTTATGTGTCCTCTGTCTCATAGAACCAGGATCAAAACGGTTTCATACATTATTACACATGACCATCAACATCATTTTCTAGTGTTGTGGTATAAACTTCTTATTTGTGTGTGTCCCTTTCTTCTGACTGCGCCGTAACCATGGACAATCTTCATCATTCAACACGATGCTTGGGTCAGTTTTCACTGTGAAGGGCGGAATTTCATGAAACTTATTGTAATCTTCTGACATGTCTGTCTTGTCCTCCACTCCCACGATGTTTCTTTTCCCTGAAAGAACTATGTGGCGCTTTGGCTCATCGTATGATGTATTCGCTTGCTTATCTTTTCTTTTTTTCGGTTTGGTAGACATGTCCTTCACATAGAAAACCTGAGCCACTTCACTGGCTAGGACGAATGGTTCGGTGTCGTACCCAAGATTCTTGAGATCCACTGTAGTCATTCCGTACTGCGGGTCTACCTGTACCCCGCCTTTCAGGTTGAACCATTTGCACCAGAACAAAGGGACTTAAAAGAAGGTCCATAGTCAAGTTCCCATATCTGCTCTATGTAACCATAATATGTGTCCTTTTGCCCATTGTTGTTTGTTGCATCAAAGCGGACACCACTGTTTTGGTTGGTGCTCTTTTTATCTTGGTCGGCCGTGTAAAATGTATTCCCATTTATCTCGTACCCTTGAAAAGTCAATATAGTCGAAGATGGTGCCTTGGCCAACAAGTATAGCTGTTCTCCAACAGTGGTGTCATTAATGAGACGTGTTTGCAACCAACCGCCGAAATTCTTCACGTGTTCTTCATCAATCCAATCTTTAGGTTGCTCCGGGTATTTCAAGCGTAAAATATTCTTGTGTTCCTCGATATACGGAGCCACCAAGCTGGAATTATGTAGAACTGTGTAGTGTGCTTGAGTGAAAGAATGTCCGTCCATACATATTGTTGCTTTCTTTCCTAGCGTGCCTTTTCCACGCAGTCTCCCCTCATGGCGCGATTGAGGAACACCGATCGGCTTAAGGTCAGGAATAAAGTCAACACAAAACTCAATGACCTCCTCTGTTCCATAGCCCTTGGAGATGCTTCCTTCTGGCCTAGCACGGTTATGAACGTATTTCTTTAAGACTCCCATGAACCTCTCAAAGGGGAACATGGTGTGTAGAAATACAGGACCGAGAATGGAAATCTCTTCGACTAGGTGAACTATGAGGTGCGTCATAATATTGAAGAAGGATGGTGGGAACACCAACTCGAAGCTGACAAGACATTGGACCACATCCTTCTGTAAACTTGGTAGAGTTTATGGATTGATCACCTTCTGAGAAATTGCATTGAGGAATGCACATAGCTTCACAATGGGTACTCGAACATTTTCCGGCAGAAGCCCCTCAATGCAACCGGAAGTAATTGTGTCATAATCACGTGGCAGTCATGAGACTTTAGGTTTTGGAACTTTTCTCTGTCATGTTTATTATTCCCTTTATATTCGACGAGAAGCCAGACGGGACCTTGATACTGTTCAGGACTTCAAAAAAGATCTTCTTCTCTTCTTTGGTAAGAGCGTAGCTGGCAGGACCTTGATACTTCTCTGGATTCAGGTGGTTGTCTCGTTCGTGCATACGTTGCTGGTCCTGCCGTGATTCCGGTGTATCTTTCGTCTTCCATACACGCCCAAGAAGTTTAGCAGGTTCACGCAAAGATTTTTCGTCACATGCATCACGTCGATTGCAGAGTGAACCTCTAGATTTTCCAATAGGGTAGCTCCCAAAATATAGATTTTTCTTCCACATGGGTACGTGTCCGTCAGCGTCATTCGGAACAGATTGTCCGCCAAGACCCTTTCCAAAGATTACTTTTAAATCCTTGACCATATCATATATAACATCCCCAGTAGGGCGGGTAGGCTTCGTCCGGTGATCTGCCTCACCTTTGAAATGCTTGCCTTTTTTCTTACGGGATGCTGTTTTGGAAGAAATCGACGATGCCCCGGGTACACATTCTTGTTTCCAAATATATACTTTCAGTCTCACCTAAACAGTGCGTGCATGCATTGTATCCCTTGTTTGACTGTCCTGAAATGTTACTAAGAGCAGGCCAATCATTGATGGTTACAAACAACAACGCTCGTAGGTCAAATTCCTTTTGTTCGTGCTCATCCCACACAGGTACACCTTCGTCACGCCACAACTGTAAAAGTTCTTCAACCAATGGCCTCAGGTACACATCAATGTCGTTGCCGGGTTGCTTCGGGCCTTGGATGAGCACTGGCATCATAATGAACTTCCGCTTCATGCACAACCAAGGAGGAAGGTTATAGATACATAGAGTCACAGGCCAGGTGCTATGACTGGAGCTCTGCTCTCCGAAAGGATTAAAACCATCTGTACTTAGACCAAATCTTAAGTTCCTTGCGTCATCTGAAAATGTCGGGAACTCTCTGTCGATTTTTCTCCACTGCGACCCATCAGCGGGGTGTCTCAGCATCAGGTCTTTCTTACGGTCTTCTTTGTGCCATCGCAACAACTTGGCATGCTCTTTGTTTTGGAACAAACGTTTCAACCGTGGTATTATAGGAGCATACCACATCACCTTGGCAGGAACCCTCTTCCTGGGGCGCGGCTCGCCCTCAACATCACCAGGGTCATCTCGCCTGATCTTATACCGCAATGCACCGCATACCGGGCATGCATTCAAATTCTCGTACTCCTCACCGCGGTAGAGGATGCAGTCATTGATGCATGCATGTATCTTCTGCACCTCTAATCCTAGAGGGCAGACAACCTTCTTTGCTTCGTACGTACTGGGGCAATACGTTATCCCTTGGAAGCATCTTCTTTATTATTTTCAGCAACTTTTCAAATCCCTTGTCAGAAGTACCATTCTCTGCCTTCCATTGCAGCAATTCCAGTGTGGTACCCAGCTTTTTCTGGCCATCTTCGCAATTTGGGTACAACAATTTGTTGTGATCCTCTAACATTCTCTCCAACTTCAACCTCTCGTTTTCACTTCCGCAGTTTATCTTCGCATCAAGAATGGCCCGACGAAGATCGTCATCGGGCTCATCAACAATGGGCTCTTCTTCAGCTTCGTCTTCCCCCATTGTACTACCACCGTGTTCAGTGAACATAGGATAATTGTCATTATCCTCTTCTTCTTCATTGTCTTCCATTATAACCTCTTTCTCCGTGCTTGGTCCAACAATTATAGCCGGGCATGAAACCGGACCAACAGGTGGATGTGAAGGGTTTTTGAGGAAGAATAATCCATCGTATTCTTACATGCACTACATGGACAACAAATAAAACCATTCGCCGCTTGTTTGCTCAGCCACATGGAGAAAATTTGCATGCCACTAATGAACTCGGGACTGCGTCGGTCACCGTACATCCATTGCCGGTTCATCTGCATTATATAAGTATATCAAAAACCATTACACTACATCATGAATAGATAAGTGACCAAAATAATTAATACAAGTTCATCACATTAAAAGCAAAGTAGAGTAGTGACCAAATGTAATACATAGTTCTCATAAAACATACACTGAAACTAACATACAACTATCTAAAAAAAAATCCAACAACAAATGCGATCAAAATCGCAACTAAGTAATTACTGAACCAACAGCATAATGATACCAAGCCTCTTGATTAATGGCATATTTTCTAATCTTTTTAATCTTCAAGCGCATTGCATCCATCTTGATCTGGTGATCATCGACGACGTCGGCAAGTTTGAAGTCCAATTTCATCTTCTCTTCTAGGCATTGGAGACGAAGATCTTCACTTCTTTTCAATTTTGCTTTCAAATCATTATTTTCTTTTTCAAATAAATTTAGCATCTCGACTAGAGGTCGGTTGGAATTTCCGGTTCAACTACCTCCTAAATAAAAATATCTATGTCAAGTTGGTCGGCATAATTAGTCATAAACCGAAATGAAAGTAATAGTTATAAAAGTATACCACATCCGAATCATAGACCGGACGAGGGCCGACGGGGACGGATATCAAAACCATGGCACTATACATATAAAAAACAATTTAAGAAAATTATACAACTAATAACTATGCATGTAAATCATAAAACTAAGTTTTTTTTAAATAAAATATAAAAACAAGAGGCTCACCGAGGTGGTGCCGGTGACGGACGGCGCGGGCGATCGACGGCGGTGAGACGGGACAACACTAAAACCCACAAATCATACTTTAATTTGAGCTCAAACTGCATATAAAACAAATGAAATCCTAACTTAGGTATTTCATCAAACACCTAGCTAGCACTAGAAAAATGAAATGAGCTAAACTAGCAACGAAATGAGCTAAAGTAGCAACGCCGGAAGTGCTAACCTTTGGATAGATGGGGCGCCGTTAATCTTGACAAATGGTGGCAAAAAATGGGGACAAACTCGAGCTCGGGAGAGGAAATAGATGAGAAAATGTTGATGAACTCGAGCTCAAAAATGGCCATGGCCGGCTCGGGGGGTGGAAGATGATATAGGGGACCCTTTAGTCCCGGTTCGTATCACGAACCGGTCTGGTACTAAAGGGTGCTCGCGCTGGCCCCACCTGTGCGGCCGCCTGCCACGACCCTTTAGTACCGGTCCGTATCACGAACCGGGACTAAAGGTCCCCTACGAACCGGGACTGGACCTGGCCGGCGCCTTGGGCATTCGAACCGGGACTAGTGCCCCCATTGGTACCGGTTCGTAAGGGAACCGGGACGAAAGGGCCAAACCGATGGCCCTGTTTCCACTAGTGAGTGAATCCCTCTATTGGATCTAACTCCTAACGGTTGAGCCCAGATCTAACATCTACACATAAATCTCCAAAAGAATTTCACACATCACAGGGAGATACTACATGAGATGGTACATATTACCTAGAGGCAGTCACAAATATCGGCTTCCTTGCGGACAACATCGAGGACAGAGTCGACGAGCGGTTCTCGGCCATATGTGCAAACTAGAAGAATTGTAGGTCCCGGCTTAAGCGAACGGTGAAAGCGATTGGCGGCTGTGCATGATGAGGAGATAGAGGCATCCTTGAACTCCCCTCTGTCTCATCTACTCCCAGCACTGGCCTCCTCACCGATCTCGTTGGGGACCTCATCGTCTGAGGCGGTCGGAAGCTGCAACAGGGTGGAGACAAGAAGGAGAGAGGAAGAGGGGCAGCTGTGCGGGAGAGGATAAGGAGAGGTGGGAGATCGAGAAAAGTATTGTGTGGCCAACACGCTAAGGTTTGTTGTAGTATTTATTGGACAACATAGATGGGTTTTTTGGGCCGACCTAATTTGCATGTGTTCTAATTCTTCACCCATGACCGATATATTGGATACATTTAATATGTTTGTCTGTTGCCGATGTGTCGAGAAACCGTTCCTGGAAAGCCTCACTGGCGACATACATTTTTTAATCGTGACCTTCATGAATGCACAAGTGGCTGATTTGGCCGTCGTTTCTAATGAGGGGTTTCCTTAGTATCGTTCTGTACTATTGTATCCTGGCCGACTATGGAGGTGTCGCGGTGTTCGTATGTTTCGTACCGGGACCGGCCCGATCTAGCCCTTCACTTACTGTCGGCGTCGAGTAAAGGGAGGCACGACTGGAGTGAAAACTAAGCCGACTTCCGTCATGGAGGATGATGGCTGGTCTATGCGTCATTACCCTGATGAAGACATCATCGTTCCAGCTCTCATTTTTTCAGTCAGGCTACACCGAGGGAAATCCTATATCTGGATCTTATGGATCGGACGATGGCGACGCTTTACGCCGTTCTCCCTCCTGAGGGCATCATTTTTTAGTAGGCGATGTAGGGGTCTGGAGGTGGAGCGATGTTCCATCTACCGCATCGACGACGACGGGTCCCAACATCGTGGTGCAACGGGGTCTCGGGATGGACGCCTGATGATGGACGCGTCGGTGGAGCTTTATGGCGTCGTGACGGCGTCGATGCAGGTCTAACAAGGTCATTGCGTTGATCTTTCCTCAACTCTCTAGGTGCATCGATAAAAATGACAAGATCCATCTTGTAAAGTTCAAGGGAACTTCACCATATCATTGTCTTGATCCAAACCCATTGACTCGTGCCTCGTGCCGAACAAATAAACTCTCTTCCGATCACTGGAGGTTAGACTGCCGTAGGACAAAAAAACATCCTTCGACTAGTGGGCATGTTGGTTCTTTCTACTACATGCTCACAAGTGCTTTCATATCCGTCTCTCTATAAATGACATACTAAACTCATTTTGTTTTGTTTAACCTCGAGACATTGAACTGCTATTATGTAGTTCATGAAAAAAATTAAGTCGCTAAACATATTGGTTTTCATTATCCAATCAACAGGTTCACTAGCAGTAACTTCCTGTTATTAACTTATACATGTTATCATTATGTTATCCTGTAGTACATGTTTAAACACATCATACCAATCCAATATTAATTTTGTCGGTGATCTAGTAATTTATTGGTTGTAAAACTAACTATTTTCTCTTACTTCACATGGAGCTCAGCTCACACATGGAACACTGAAAATTGTTGAGTGACGCACTGCTATAATTTCTCAAGTACATGTCCCTTCCACATGGAGATCATGTTGGAATCCGCATGTGTTTGTGAGTGATCGTATCAATATGTAGAGGAGCAACCATCATTATTTGGCAACAGTTTTTCCATGTACAGGTAAGAACAAGTAACATAATGTACCAACAACAAGATGACAAAGAGATATTGTAAGTCCCTTGTTTTCTTCTGTTGTGCTTGGCTATATAAGACACATGATAGCTAAATTTCTTGTTTGTCTATGGCACTATTTTGGTTGGCCGATGATTGAAGCAAAGACACATTTTGTTACGGGGTCCAACATATACAAGGATCATATGGACTTGTGACCTTTCTCTGACACTATATTTGTAGGATATACATGTTGAAATGATCTGGCAATTTATATGATGCACATGGTGTTCATTGCCTGATCCTTTTTCTATATAGCCAGTCTAGAGGATGCACACAATGGTTATATGTTTATTGCCGATGATTAAAACATTGCTATCGCATGTTGTTTTGTTGTAGGCTGCATAAAGTGTTACTTTTAGCTGCCTCCAATTATTGCCTCTCCAAATACCTAAGGACCTGGCTAGTATATATATGAGACACACATTTTTATATAGGTAGTATGTATTACGCACAAATTATTCAATTGCTTGTTTGCTCTTTTAGTCTATTGGAGTTGGTTGATGATTAAAACATTGAAAATATCTGGCTGCTAATATGAAGTGCATAATGTTTGATTGCTTATTTTTTGAAATGATCTGGCTACTCCATATATTGCAAATAATATTTGATTGCTCATTTCATTGTATATTTCATCTATATTAAGCACATTAGTTTATTGCATACTTGTCATTTTTTTTTTTGAGTTGACCCATGATTAAGTCATGCTACATTCTATTGTGGGTTCATACCATTATAAGGAGCACTAGAAAACACTGATTGATTGCTCATGTTTTTTATATCGGGCAAATGGTGAGTTCTAAAATCTTTGACAATAAACAGAGTAATGATTGACTTGTTTTCTGTCGAAACTTGTTATGTCTTAATTTCATACTTTAAATAAATCAATGAAGGCAAAACGAATCCCATGATCATGTGTTCTTCCGTCCATAGCGCTGATTGTTTGAGTTCTTGACGCTAAACTAGTCCAAAAAAGCCAAATTCTTCTATGCCTAGCGATCCAAGCTCAATAAAAAAACTCTTGTGAATTGCCAACTTGTTGTTCATTTGTGAGTGTAATGTTGGATTAAATTACTTTTAAATTTGCCAGAGCTTATGTAATTTGAATATACCATCTATGCATTATAGTCGTGTTGCATGTTAATACACACTGGCTGTCAATTTTTTACAAACAAAATTCCTTGACAGTGTTGGTGGTAAATTGGTCTAGATGTGCTTATCGTAATTGGAAATTGTAGTATCAGACCATTTCCCTGGACATGCAATAGGACTTCACTTTGCTGATCGCTTTTGCACTCTCGTTGGGTCACTAATGGACATGACTAGGTGTTGGATGTAATTTGGCCGTATGTTAGGATAGTATCGGTTTCAAACAAATTATCCGACCTTAATAAAAATTGGGCTGACTACTTGAACGAAAAGTGATGGACCTCTTATGGGCCTAAATAAAGCCTAAATAAAAGTGGACCTTACATTTTATGGAAACAATATCTGGCCAAACCACCGAGGGTCGAACACCTCTTCGCCGCTGCTGTGGTGAAGCTAGATGAACCCATAGAGACTATTTCAGATTTTATACAAAAGGCCAGTTGTTCAAAATGAACCACAACCTCTCGGTTTGAAGCTGACATAGTCAGGCCGTGATCGAACCATTTTTGTTGGACTCGATGATAGACCTGGACGGTAAACCCTATTCTACGCCCGCTGCAAAGGTTAGCGCCGAAACGCACACCCATCCCAAGCGTTGAGTTTTTATTTGGTCCGGCCCATATAAAGGCTCCATATTCTGGTTTGGTGAACCTTCTGGAACTTCCGATATTTTTTTCGGTTTTCTTTTTTGCTTCTACGTTTTTCCTGTTTGCAGCTTTTCCGTTTTCCTCTATTTTTTGAAAATGTTCAGATTTTAAAAAAAAACGGAAAATGGTTCATGAAAATTTGTTTTGAAATTCGTTAACCATTTTTCAAATTCATGAACTTTTTTGAAATTCGGGGCATTTGAAATTCACAAACCAATTTTCAAATTCATGAACCATTATTAAATTCGTGAACCATTTTTTAAATTCATAAAAAATCACAAACCATTTTTCAAATTCTTGATCCATTTTCAAATTCGTGAACCAATTTTAAAATTCATGATTTTTTTGAAATTCAGGACATTTTAAATACGGATTTGCTAATTCTCAGTCAGCTGAGAATTATCTTAGCGCTCAGCTAGGTCCGTAGCCGTCCGATCAGGAGTGCGTCGTGATTCATGCTGCTGGAGCTTTTGGCCCGTGTAGTGTAGCAGGTTGTTTTGTTGGGTTGTTGGGCTTCGCGCGTGTTGGTGGTCTTGGGGTGCGAGTGGGCTTAGGTCATCTGGGTCGTTTTGTTGGCTCGTTTTTTTTCTGTTTTTATTTGTTTTGTTTTTGTCTTTTTGTTGCTTATGTATGTTACGGTTCAAATTTTTTCCTGTAAGTTTTTCTTTTCTAGTAGTGGATAAAATTATTATTATTATTTATTTTAATGGCTGCAGTTATTTTTTTTATTTGAAGGCATGTGCTCTTTTTTTGTTATAAATTTATTTGTTATTTTTTCAAATTGGATGATATAAGATTTTTTTTGTACCCTTGAATGCGATTTTTTGTGGATTCCAGTTGAGAATTAGCTTAGTGCACAGTCTGGTCCGATCAGTGTGTGCATCATGATTCGTGCGTGTGGATGTTTTGGCCCGGTTTTGTGTAGCTGGTTAGTTGCTGGGCTTTGGGCTGTCTTTTTTTTCGCGTTGCCTATGTTGGTGGGCAGCTAGCAGGGGTGCGGGTGGGCTTGGGCTGGGAGAAGCTCGTTCTGGGCTCGCTTTTTTTTTTTTGTGTCGATTGTGTTGGTGGGCAGCTAGCAGGGGGTGCGGGTGGGCTTGGGCTGGGAGAAGCTCGTTGTGGGTCGGTTCTTTTTTTTCGTGTTGCTTGTGTTGGTGGGCAGCTAGCAGGGGGTGCGGGTGGGCTTGGAGTAGCTCGTTGTGGGCTCGGTTTTTTTTTTTTGCATTTTTATTTGTCTGGGCTTTGTGTTTATTTGTCTGGGCAGCATAGAGAGGTTTTTTCCTGTATGTTTTTCTTTTTAGTATATGCTCTAGTGGTTATAATTATTATTCTTTTTATTTTAATGTGCCAAAGTTAATTTTTATGTGAAGGCTGTTACTCTTTTTTTGTTGTAGATTTATTTTGTGTTTGGTGTTTTGACTTTTTTTTGTCCTTTTTTGTTGTGTTGTATGAAATTCAATTTTTGATTCAACTCGATTTGAGATCAATCGAGCATAATTAGTCGATAGCAAAATCAAATCGACAAACTAGTTGGTTAATGAGGTTTAATTACTTTTTTTTGTTAAATTTCTTTTTATTTATTTTCGACATGGGTCACGAGGTAGGTTGTTTTGAAGTGGTGGTAGGTGATGTCATCTTATCAACATCATCCATTACCCCAGCGATTCGGATCACAAACCAGGGGAAGAGAGTCAAAGAAAGTTCGTAATTATAAAACACCATCACTGATGTATGTTTGAGTTTTTTAAAAGCAATGGTATTGCTTAATATTTTAAAATCGCCCTATCACACTGAGAAAACCCGTCAAATGCCTGCATTTTCTTAGTCGTTTGAAAACAGTAGCGGTTTAAAGAATGCATGCATCGAACCAAATGGCGTTTTGCAACTAAGGTTTAATTACTTTTTTTTTGTTAAATTTCTTTTTATTTATTTTTATTTAATGTTTTTTGTTTTGTTTTGTTGTAAGACAGTTGCAATTGCTATTGCAATTGAGTTTTTTTTTTACGATATAAGCCAGTTGCATCTGCACTTGCAACTGAGTTTTTTTCTGAGACAGGCTAGTTGCAATTACATTTCCAATTGAGTATTTTCCTGAGACAAGGTAGTTGCAACTGTTGTTGCAACTGAGTTTTTTTCTCTGAGGCAGGCCAGTTGCAACAGCGCTTGCAACTGAGGTCTAATTATTTTTTTTGTTAAATTTCTTTTTATTTAATATTTTTTTGTTTTTTTTTTTTTGTTGTAAGCCAGTTGCAACTGCGATTGCAACTGAGTTTTTTTTACGATATAAACCAGTTGCAACTGCACTAGCAACTGAGTTTTTCCATTTGACAGGCCAGTTGCAACTACGATTGCAATTGAATTTTTTTCCGAGACAAGCTAGTTGCAACTGAGTTTTTAATTACTTTTTTTTGTTAAATTTCCTTTTATTTTATTTTTATTTAACCTTTTTTTTTGTTTTGTTTGTTGTAAGTCAGTTGCAACTGCGATTGCAACTGAGTTTTTTTGACGATATAAACCAGTTGCAACTGCACTTGCAACTGAGTTTTTCCCTTAGACAGGCCAGTTGCAACAGTGCTTGCAATCGAGTTTTTTGCTGAGACAAACTGAGTTTTAAATTATTATTTTTGTTAAATTTTCTTTTATTTTATTTTTTATTTAACATTTTTTTTGCTTTGTTTGTTGTAAGTCAGTTGCAACTGCGTTTGCAACTGAGTTTTTAATTATTTTTTTGTTAAATTTACTTTTATTTTATTTTTATTTAACATTTTTTTGTTTTTGTTTTTGTTTGTTGTAAGCCGGCTGCAACTTCGATTGCAACTGAGTTTTTTGACGATAGAAACCAGTTGCAACTGAGTTTTTCCCTTTGACAGACCAGTTGCAACTACGCTTGCAATTGAATTTTTTTCTGAGACAGGCTAGTTGCAACTATGGTTGCAACTGAGTTTTTAATTACTTTTTTTGTTACATTTCCTTTTTTTTTTTTTTGTAAGTCAGTTGCAACTGCGATTGCAATTGAGTTTTTTTGACGATATAAACCAGTTGCAACTGCACTTACAACTGAGTTTTTCCCTTAGACAGGCCAGTTGCAACTGCGATTGCAACTGAGTTTTTTGCTGAGACAAACTGAGTTTTTAATTATTATTTTTGTTTAATTTCCTTTTATTTTTATTTTTATTTAACATATTTTTTTTGCTTTGTTTGTTGCAAGGCAGTTGCAACTGCGATTGCAATTGAGTTTTTTTGACGATATAAACCAGTTGCAACTGCAATTGCAACTGGGTTTTTCTCTGGGGCAGACCAGTTGCAACTGTGCTTGCAACTGAGTTTTTAATGATTTGTTTGTTAAATTTACTTTTATTTAACATTTTTTTGTTTTTGTTTTGTTTGTTGTAAGTCAGCTGCAACTTCGATTGCAACTGAGTTTTTTTGACGATATAAACCAGTTGCAACAGCACTTGCAACTGAGTTTTTCCCTTTGACAGGCCAGTTGCAACTACGATTGCAACTGAGTTTTTTTTATGATATAAACCAGTTGCATCTGCACTTGCAACTGAGTTTTTCTCTGGGGTAGGCCAGTTGCAACTGCGCTTGCAACTGAGTTTTTAATTATTTTTTGTTAAATTTACTTTTATTTTATTTTTATTTAACATTTTTTTGTTTTTGTTTTGTTTTGTTGTAAGTCAGCTGCAACTTCGATTGCAACTGAGTTTTTTTGACGATATAAACCAGTTGCAACTGCACTTGCAACTGAGTTTTTCCGTTTTGACAGGCCAGTTGCAACTGCGTTTGCAACTGAGTTTTTAATTACTTTTTTTGTTAAATTTCCTTTTATTTTTATTTTTTTTAACATTTTTTTTGTTTGTAAGTCAGTTGCAACTGCGATTGCAATTGAGTTTTTTTGATGATATAAACCAGTTGCAAATGCGCTTGCAATTGAGTTTTTTGCTGAGACAAACTGAGTTTTTAATTATTATTTTTGTCAAATTTCCTTTTATTTTATTTTTATTTAACATTTTTTTTTGTTTGTGGTAAGCCAGCTGCAACTTCGATTGCAACTGAGTTTTTTTGACGATATAAACCAGTGGCAACTGCACTTGCAACTGAGTTTTTACATTTGACAAGCCAGTTGCAACTGCGCTTGCAACTGAGTTTTTCCTGTTTGACAGGCCAGTTGCAATTGCGCTTGCAACTAAGTTTTTAATTTTTTTTAAAATTTCATTTTATTTTATTTTTATTTAACATTTTTTTTGTTTGATGTAAGTCAGTTGCAACTACGATTGAAACTGAGTTTTTTGACGATATAAACCAGTTGCAACTGCACTTGCAATTGAGTTTTTTGTTAAGACAATCCAGTTGCAATTGTGATTGCAACTGAGTTTTTAATTATTTTTTTGTTAAATTTCCTTTTATTTTATTTTTATTTAACATTTTTTGTTTTGTTTTTTGTAATTCGGTTGCAACTGCGATTGCAATTGAGTTTTTTTGACGATATAAACCAGTTGCAACTGCAGTTGCAATTTAGTTTTTCCCTTAGACAAGCCAGTTGCAACTGCGCTTGCAACTAAGTTTTTTGCTGAGACAAGCCAGTTGCAACTGGCCTTGCAACTGAGTTTTTTCCTAAAACAGGGTCAGTTGCAAGTAGCTGATTTTTTTTTTTTTGAGACAGAGTAGTTGCAACTACTGTTTTGCAGCTGAGTTTAATATTTTATATTTTTTGAGCCAGTTGCAACTGCACTCGCAACTGAGTTTTAATTATTATTTTTTGTTAAAATTTAAATTAATTTTAATTATTATTAGTTATCTTTTTATTTTGGAATCTATTTTGCAGCCGCACTTTTTATGTTTTTACAAGTTATTTTTTTAATTTTAGTTGCAAGTTTGCAACTAAGTTTTTGTCGAAACTATATCCATATTGAATCGAGCAAATGTTTTTTTAATAAAAGATGACCATTCAATAGATTGCTTTTGACTTGGGTATTAGCAAGGAGCTTGGTCCGGTCGTTGGAATCGACGTGTCTTTTCTGTGTGAAGTGTTTTGTGTGATTGGCAAGGAGTTGTGATGCGACGTGGCTTTGCTGAACACCGGTCACCGATAGCCCTTCCAATAACCAGATGTAGCACGTGTCGAAATAAACTCATCCATTCACGGCGCTTAATGTTTAGTTTTATGTCCGGTGCGGGCAAAATTTATATGTCCTGCAGCCTCCCATGCGACGTCACATCTACATGGTCAATTTGACACATCTAAAAAAATTATTGTTTATTTTTGTTTTTAGGTTTTAATGTACATTTTTGTTTTTAGGTTTTAATGTACTATTGTTTAATATTTTTTTGGGTGGTTATAGTTCTTTTTTCCCTTCTTTTTCCGAGTGTGGGCCCACCTTGTAAGGTGTCTTGTTTTTTTTCTCTCCTCGAAAAATCCAACGCCGTCCCGACCGCCCTTATCTTCATTTTGAATCAGACAAAATCCACCTCGCTGTAGCCGCTGGACAGAGCCACGCGGTGAGCGGTGAAGTGAGGAGGAGGGGAACAGCGGCGGAGAAATCTGGGGGCATACACCGCGGCCCCGGTCGGCCGCTCCTCACCGCGCCTCCGCTTGTTCGCGTCTCCGCTCGCCCGCTCGTCGACGGCGAGTCCTGTTGGTGTCTCCGCGGCGCACGTAGTGGTGGTGGTTTCGTGGTTGCCCAATACTCCGGCGAGGCGTGAGCGGGGTTTTCTGTCGGGGGGGCGCCTCGCTGCAACGGGTCGACGGAGGTAGCAGGAGATCTGGAGCAGCTGCTGGTGTCGTCCAGTCTCTCGAGGCTCAACTCTGCGCCAAGCTCGTCAGTTCCGAGGCGGCGATTTTGTCCGAGCTCAAGCACGCGCGAGGGACTGCAAACCCGGGCTAGGTATGTGATACATGTCGAACATGGAAACTCCGGCTTGAACCTAGAGGGGGATTGCAGCAGGTGTTTTGAGCGTGGTGTTGGCTTATTAGAGTAGGTCCTGCAGTAGGTGGATTTTGGGATGGAATCAGGTGTTGGCTTACTCCTTTTCTGTAGTTGGATGCTCATGGAATCAGGCGTAGTATGTAGAACTTGCAGTAGTGATGCTTGTAGTTGGATGCTCATGCAAATCATTGCTTGAGATTATGTTTTTGTAGCCTGAATTGTTGGGATACTTGTAGCTTATATGCTTTTTGTACCGTGAAGTGTTGGGATACTTGTAGCTTATTTTAGCTTTTTGTAGCCTGAAGTGTTGGGTGGATTTGTACTGTTCAAATCAGGGGGGGTGAGTATGATTCGATTGTGGAGGATTTGTGCTTTCAAAATAGGTTAATGATTTCTGCCTCAAACCATACATGTGTCTTAGTGTTAGTGTTTTAGGGGTAGTTCCTTTTTCTACTTTTTGCCTCACATGTGATGTTTTTTTACATGAATATATGTGTTAGGGATCTATGTTTTCCTGAATATAGCAGTAGACTTTTTGCAGTTTAAGGGTGAGTATGATTTTGCATGTGGGGGATTTGTATGTTCAAAATGGCTTCATGATCTCGGCTCAAACCATATTTTTTTGTCTTGGTGTTAGTGTTTAGGGGCAGTACCCTTTCTACTTTGCCTCTCATGTGAGGAATGTTTTCTGAATATATGTACTAGGCTTGAAAATAGCAGTGGAGTTTTTTGCAAGTCAGGGGTGAGTATGTTTTCGAATGTGGCGGATTTTTGTACTTTTCAAAATAACTTCATGATCTCTGGCTCTAACCATATATGTGAGGTGTTTAGAGGTAGCTTCTAACTTGTCTCACATGCGCGGTATTTTTTTCTGAATATATGTTTTAGGGGGTCTATGTGTTTTCTGAAAATAGGTGTGCGCACTGAATTTGAATGACCTGTGTTTATATGTGTACCATATGTGGTTACTCAAGTGTGTGGTTTCTGAATATTTTTGCAGAATATTTTTGCATATTGGAAATAAATTAATCACTATATTCATTGGTATCGCTATGGCCGATAATTTAACTTAGTTGACTTTGTTATTTTTGTTACCTACTATGCAGAAAACTAATATATGTTCATACAATGTTTTTTGTAATACTTTACTGTGCTTCATAGGTATTTTTAGTATTACATGGGTTCCATAGTGTCTCCTCTGATAATATGTATGCTGATTTTTCTTAGATCCCCAGATTAATGCTTTTGTTTCTCTTGGTATGAAGATGGCATCTGTAGCAAAGCGCAGTGTTGACCATTCTGGACCAAATACACCGGAAGATGATAAGCAGCAATACAACAATATCAGTGGTAATGAAACGACTTCGGAATTACTCAGAATGGTAAGTTTTACTTTTCATTTATTTTTTGTCTCAGTTGTATATTCTATGTATGGTTTTTTGTTGCTGTGTCAACCAATGGCTGTCAACCAAATGGCTCTTAAGATGATTCAAATTTTTTTACTCTTTTTTGTAGATTGTCAGAAGTGTGCAGAAGGAGAAACGGCAGAAAAGCGCTCGTAAACCAAAGAGAAAGGTTTGTTCTATTGCCTGATATCATTTTTTATCAATGTATTATAACTACTGGTCGTAAAACAATCAAATAGGCCAACATTTTCTGCCCAAAGTTGTTGTGTTTTTATGTTGGATTCTTACTTGTTCAATTTCTTTGTTTATGTTTTTTTAGAGGAAGTGTTTGAAGAAGGTACAAGCTAATGGCAGTGACGCCGATGATGAAAGGAATGCATACAGTCGTTGCTCTATATCGTTCTTTGACAAAGTGCTGGAGAGAGTCAGATCTGTCCCTCAGTACGTGTCCTTGTTAGGTGGATGGGCTTTGGGGATTTACTTGAGCTGGGGGATTGCTGTGTGCCAAGAGCCTTTGTGCAGTGGATCGCTGATAATGTTCACACTGATGAAGAGGTGATCAAGATTGGGTGTAAAATTATTCAGTTATCAGCTCAAGCTGTCACAGATACACTGGGAACTCCACACGGTGATTTGCTTGTTGACAGTGATGAAGATGCTGGAAAACTAGCATTTCTTGAAATCTTCGGGCTTAGTGAAGTTCCATCATTCAGATATCTTGGGAAAATGATCTTGGCGAAAGAGCTACTCTCAGATGCGATGTTCTGCAGGTGTTTCTTGGGTGTTGCCTTGCCCTGTTTCCTTTGTCCTAATTCGAACACAAAGCTAAGCACCAAATACATGGGAGCCCTTATTGTTGTCGAAAACATAAAGGATCGCAACTGGTCTAAGTTTGTGCATGAATGGTTGATTGCATATGTAAAGAAATACCTTAGAGAACCATCAAAAGAGAATAGGATATATCAGACTCTTGGTGGATGCATATATCATCTATCGGTCAGTGCTTCTTCCTTAACTCTTCACTTTTACAACTAAAGCTTGAACTACGTCATTTGTGCTTTTGATGTCGTTTTTCTGTTCCACTGATTTTTTTTTGTTCCATGGAACCTGTGTTGTTTTGTCAGGTTCGTTGCCTAGACTTTGTGGATTTTGGACCTATTCAGGTTCCACCAACTTTGCCAAGAATAAAAGTCTGGAAAGGGAATCTGATAAGGTTGTTTGGTGAGATGTTTATGGGGACTAATGGAAAGTATGGCTCTTATCCGGTAATTCTCCATTCTCTTAGTTTGGAGCTTCTGGTTCATACACAGATAGCCAAAAAACTCTCTTATTTGACCATATCTATGATTTGTGTTTTATGTTTTCTATGCTTCCAAACTAAGAGAATGTATATACTTTGTGGTTGTGCAGATCAGAGATTTGTCTGAAACCTGTTACTCCAAACTAAGTAATGAACCACAAGGGAATAAGTTTTCGGATGAATCTGTCAAAGCTGCAATAGAATCAGCAATTGGTAGTTTGGTCTCATGCAAGGTACACATAAGATTGTTTTTATACAGACTTATCATCATGTATCTACTGTGTTTCTTTCTGATAAACAATCATACGCAATTTCTATTGTTGAATTTTTAATATGTCTTTTTTGTTGCTTGATGTTTAGATGAAAGAGAGTATATCAGAAGCATTCATGTTGACAATGAAGAATAAAGATGGAGCTACACAGAATGAAGTTCAGCAACTTGTTATTCAGATTGTAAATGCATTTGTATCAAATGACTTGAGGTCAGAGGAAACTGAGAAACTCCCGTGCTCTGACAATGATGATGGGTCATTCCAGACTGCGCACGACAGGTCTGCCAGCACCACAACAGTGCGTTATAACGATGATGATGTTATTCAAGTTGATAAGGATGGTAATTATTATTTTCTCAATTCCATGTCCATTATTCTGCAATAAATATGATTAACTTTCCATTATCCTGTTCTGAACTTAGCTTTTTAGGTGCTTTTTCTGATCTGAATTTGTTTTTGTTATCTCATAGTGTGTTTTGTTTTTCATTTACATTGTTTTGTTTGTCGACACACAGATGATGCTCTGGTAGCACGGAAAAGGAGGCGTACTGAAGCAGTTAACAGCTCCAGCATTCCATGTCATCTGCAAATAACAATGCTGAACATCACTCTACTAATATAGCAGGAAGAAACTCTGTTTTGCTGCCTACGCAATCAGTAAGCCTTGAGCACATGATGCCTGAAAATCCAGCTGCAGTAGAGGACACAAAATCATGTGAGCAATAGTGCTTTTTTCTCTTTTTTTGATTGATGTTCTAGTTGTTTTTTACTATCTATTTCTGATTGAGTTCTGATGTCATTTTCTTATCCACAGCTGAAGTCAAAGAAACATCAATGGACTTGAATAGGAATATTTTTGAGGAAGAGAGTGTACCTTTCTGCTTTGTTAACACAGACAATGAGCAGGTATGTATATTTTTTGTTGCTATAGTTGTGTGGTCTCTTGAATTATGTTTTCCTTTTGGACCTTTTTGTTTGTTACTGTGTCACACTGTTAATTAGGGTATTTTTGCAATAATTTAAACAGACATCAAAGACTCCAACTATTGAGGTGCGGCAGGAAATACCAAAACCAACAACTACCACCATCAGTATGGACACTGATGTTGTTTTACCAAATTCAAGTAATCATGCTATTTTTGCTAGCGTTTTTTTTGATTTTATGGTGCTAGCTCATGATAAACTTGTAATTTTTGATCATAAATTAACTAAACTTATGCTTCTATTATCTATGTGTGATATCTGGTTTGGTGCTTATCTGCAGGATTTTGCCCCCCTATTGTTGAAGTTCAAACAGGAAAACTAACTCCAAAGCTGCATGAGGATATATCTGAACCAAAATGTACTGCCAGGGATATAGGGTTTGATTTGACAACTCGCAATGCCTATGATGGCCAACCAAACATCGCTATGAGTAGGAGCAAATATATACAAATAGCAAGGCATAAGTATCATTGGAATGACCCTAGCATGCCATCATTTAGGCTTCTAGAATGTGAAGATGATAATGGACAACCCATCGAAGAGGAGGAACTCTTCCGTCCAGTTGGAATGAATGATTTTGACTACAATAAAAAGATTGAGGTTACCTCGTGGTTCTGAAATTATTTGTTATTGTGTAGGCTATCTGTTTTTCATTTCGACCATTGTTATTTTCTAACATTTTTTCATATCACTCTCAATCAGGATGTTTGTTATTGGTTGGATGTTCACAATGTTCAACAAGACAAGGAATGTAAATCTCCAATTCAATCAAAGCGTTTATCTTCTACTGACCAGGTTCATAGTTCTAACGCCTTTTTCTGATTTTTGTAATTCTTTCTGTATTAGCTTTTGAATTCAAATTTGTTTTGCTCCTATTTTTTATTTTAATTTTTTTTTATATCACAGATGAGCAGCCCTACAAGAGAGAGTGAAATGAGTTTGCAATGTGCTCAGATGGAGCCTGATCATACAGGACTCACTAACTCACCCAAGTGGATAAGTAGGCTGAATAACAGTCATGTTGATCCTGTAAGGATTTTTGAAGTTATTTTTGCTTTAATTATAGGGGTTCATTTTTTTTTATCAGCTGTGATTTTTGCAGCAGCATTCTTTGTGTTAACCTTTTCCCTTTATTCAAAGTGCCATATGTGTTTTAACTGTTTCGTATGTGGGGCAGATTACCACTGAAGCCGCATACTCAAGTCAGGAGCATTTCAAGACTTCCCATTATGCCTCTTCTAGCAGACCATTTATCAGACAGGCGAACAGTGTTACAAGAGAGAGCGAAATGAGTCTGCAATGCGCACAGAAGGACCCTAGCGCTATGGGTCGCACTAAGTCAACAAAGTGGATAACTAGACCGAAAGTAAATTGTGTGGATCTTGTAAGGGTTTTTGAAGTTATTTTTCTTTTTAACTCTTATAACGTTCTTATTGTGATATCTCTTCTCTATGTTTTCATTGTGTAATTTTCTGTTTCGTTGTTTCTTATGCGGGGACAGGTTTCCCCTGAAGCACTTACACAAGCCAAGAGCATTTCAAGTCTGCTAATCCTGCTTCTAATAGCAGACCATTTACTGTAAGTATTTTTCCAAAGTTCCTTTGTACGATAATTTATTTTGTGTTCTGTCTTCTTGAATATATGTTGTCTACAAATAAGCAGGACTACAACAAAGCTTTATTTGTTGGTCGAAAACTGTTTCATGGCAACGAAGATGGTATTGGCAGCTCTGAACGCAAAAGTAACACTAGAGACTTCATTCACATATCAGATGATGTGAGTGCTTATTGTCTGTTTTTTCTGTTGCGAAATTGAGTTATTCTCTGGTTTTATGCTTGAGATTTTTATTTTGCTTTTATACCACATGGTGTTCTACTTTACAGGACTCTCCTGAGGTCCAAATTCTTGGTGAAAATTTCAAACACCCTTACAGTGAGATGAGCAACCAAACAAATTCAATTTACAACACCTCACTGTCATTAGGCAATGCTAGTATATTCGAAGGGAAAGAAAATGTGAGACCTCAAAGGGTTGTGCAGCGAAGTAAATGGGTCACATCTCCATATGACACAAACCATACTGTCACTGTTCTGCCTATACATCAAAGAGTGTGGGAAGCTATCACCACTCTATGCGATATCCCTCCACATGATGTGTAAGTCTTTTTTGTGGAGCTTTGCATTTGGTTATTTTCTTCTTTCATATTTTTTGCTGATGATTATTAAAGAAATATTAATTTACAATCTTATCTATCAATTCCATTGTTGGTATTTTATCATTTACTTGTCATTTTTTTTTCTCAATACAGTTCATTTGCTATAAACATGGGTGGAGTTAAGGTCACGATGTTGCAGTTAGGAAATTCAATGAAATTGAATGGAAAGTTGAGGCATGGGTGATAAACTGTTTCTGTCGGAAATTGTTCAGGGATAGACATCCAAGTATTTCCCAGAAGCATTACTTCTTCAATACAGTGTCTGTAAGACAACACCCCCCCCCCCAACCTGCCCCTTGCGCTCAACTTATCTTTCTATGGCATCTCTTATTCCCTTCTCGTTCATATTATATCTATAATTTGTTTTGTGTGTTTAACGTTTGATATTTATTTTGACTGTCAAAAACAGGATTGTTTTCTTGAGAAATGGAAGACAAATGAATCTGAACTGAGTTATAAGAGAAAAGCAGTTGATTCTTTCATTGGTGCAAACAAAGCAAGAGCGCTTCACTTGTCTGATAGGGTATTTTTTTAATTCAATGCCTTTTATTAAAGTGTTTTGCGATAATTAATTCGTCCCTTTATTCAGTTCAGTCCAGTCCACTCCACTAATTTAAAGTCTTTTTTGTTTCTGTAACAGCTTGTCTTCCCGTCGGTAAATGATGACCACTGGTTTGTCTTTCTGGTAGATTTCAAATCAGCAAACTTTATGTTCCTTGATTCTGTGTTTGGAGAGGAGAGCACTTTCCACAGGAAGATATGGAAAAAAATGGTAAAGTTATAGTGTTTTTTTCTTTTTGTAATTGTCAGAGCCTAAACCATCTACCCACTTGACTGAAGTAACCTGAGTTTTGCTCATCATTGTTCAACACAGATTACAAATTTCATTAGTACATGGCATGAGGCTCGCCTACCGCACAAAAACTTTTCAAGTTTTGGCAAGATGTACCCTAATGTTCCTAAACAAAAGCCAGGGTATATTAATCTCATACTTTATATTATTTTTTCATTGATATTTCAGTTAAATAAAAGTGTCGCATAGTTTTACGTTATCTTTGTTTTCGAAATGTCTTTTTCCCTTTTTTGTATGACCTTCTGAAATTTATTATTGTTCTTCTTTTTTGTATCAGGAGCGATGATTGTGGAATTTTCACTATGAAATTCATGGAGCTGTTCGACCCAAGGAATCCTTTGCAATGCAGTTTTCAAGCACAGACATCCGTTCTTCCGTGTGAGATATGGTCATGATATGATCATGAGTCCAGACAATTCGGAGGAAGATGCCAAGTTTCTGGTTTGCGGATTCAATAACGAGGTATTTTTCTGTCAGGTTTTTGACCTCTTTGTTACACTTGTCTATTTATTGTTCCCTTTCATATTTTTATTGTGTTGTTCTTGTTGTTTTATCAGTCCCTTATTTTGAATCCTTCCTCTTTTTCAGAAGCGTATCAGGTGAAGAGTTCACTTTTTCTGCATACAAGATGGACAACAGTGAATACATTTTCGTCAACACATTACTTCAATCAAAGATCATGCTACGAAACACAACAGCCTGACGCTTTTACTTCATTGTCATCTACGCTACGTCACCATTGTCCACTTCGAGTTGTTCATACATGTTTTGTTTCATGTGTGTTTTGTTCAATCCTATGTGTGTAAAAATGCGGAACAATTTGTTGTTGGCAGTGTAGCCATTGACATGAAGCCATGTACCTATTCTTCTTCTGTTTCATTACATCGCAAAGAACACTGCTATTACATCATACAAACATTTTCTTATTTTGGCTTTTAGACGTTTAATTCTAAATGTTTGCTTCCTTCTTTTTCTAGAAACAAAATATCTTTTTTCTTTTTCGTGACATCTGTGCTGTGTCTAGACCATACAAATTACTGCTGTACATTTTTGTCAATTAGAAGATTCTTCTAATAAAAGCCAGAAAACACCTTTTTCAAGCAAGGAATGGCGCTAAATCTGCTCTCGATAAAAGGTTAGTTCTATAACAAGGTTTCCTCTTTTTTCTACTGTTTCATAATACCACCACACACTCCATGAAAGCAGCAAAATAGTAATGTAAATGTATATTGGAGTACATTATCACCATGAAATTACATGACTCTTTTTACATTTTATCCAAGTTGTCAAATAACTAGATATAACCACCATAGGAAGAAATTTGTTTTCTTGAACCCATCTACAATGTTCTTGTTGCCTGATGGTCTGCTTGCTGCTGCTTTGTCCGCTTTGTTGTCTGAATCTTTGGCTGTGCCTGTTTCCTTGGTTGTTTAGTACATGGTTTCTTCGCTGAAAACAACATACAAAAAGAGTCATGTTTAGTTCCTGTTTAGTACCTGGTAATAATTTTTTTTCTTAGTTCTACGGCGTGCAGCATTTCATAATAGAGATTTTAAAGTAAAGTGATACCTGCTGGCTTCTTCTTTGGTGCATTCTTTTCAAATTCAGATTTGTCTATATGCCTGTTTGTGCAGCCTGCAATGTTGTGGCCATGTGAACCACAATGACTGCAAGTTATTTGGTGTTTTGAAAACAGTTCCTCGACAAAAGTCTTTTGTCTCTTTGAGCTTTTCGGACGTCCTGTTGATGGAGCAACATCAGGGTCTTGAATGAAATCTCCATATCCATCGGGGTGAGCTGTTGTACTTGTTGCACCTGTGATTGGGTTTGCATGTTTGTTCTTAGTTTCTTCTACCTCATCTTCCTTAGCCATCTCATCTAGTCTTTCCTCTACAACTTTGCAGATGTCAGTTACATACAAATACTGCCGGTTTTTCACAGACCCTTCTGATGCAATGTTATTCAACCTTCTGGACAGCATACTGTATCTGAGGTGCTTGCTACTTGTTGTCAGATCTATAGGTATGTTGTATGTTCTGTCTCTGATATCTTTTCTCTCTTTTGGTCTCCACCTTTCGATGTAGTACTTCTCCGGTAGTTCAGCTAGGTTAAGATGGGTCAGGACCCTTAGTATGTGACCACAGACCATTCCATCTTTTTCAAATTTGCAACAAATGCAAAAAAAACTCCTCAGCTTGCATGTTTACAGAAACAATGTACCTCCTAGGCCTGAAATCATTAAGCTGTAACATTGCAGTTTTGTAGACTGCATATGTGACATTCTTTTCTATCTCGTCAAGATGCAGCTTATTCGAGAAGAGTATCTGCCTCTGAAATTTGTAGAATATGTTTCGATTGTAGAGTCTGCCTGCTTGTACTTCAAGCTGAGTGTATATGCGGTAGGTTGGATCAGTTGTCCTTGTCACAGAATCTTGATACCTCTCCATCTCTTCAATGTTTTCAGAAATTTTTTGGTATTCACCAAGGAAACTTATGACACTGAAAGTTGAGCATATGTTGTCCTTGAATATTGCATTTGTTCCTTCACTACGAGCAGTCGAATGAATAAACGGGAAGAAGTCTTGCTTGAAGTAGACCGGAACAAATTTAGCTCGGTACTTCCACATAAGCTTCAAGTAGTGCAGATTTCCCACACTGTATCTTTCTATCATTTCTGGCCACACATCTCAAACTCTTCAACGGTCAAAGAGAATCGGAGGATGTCACAGAAATCAGAGTGGAAGTTTGGTATCCTTGCGAAACTCCGCCCACACTTCTCCTGTGCCTTTTTTTGATGTGGAAGAAACAGTTTCGGTGTCGGCTTTGTGTGAAAACTGTTTCAATTGCGTTCCCCATCGACACGCACTGGTCTGTAATGACTGTTTTGGGGTGTTTGCCTCCCATGCAATGCACAAAGGTCTCGAACAACCACTCAAATGTATCTGTTGTCTCATTGTGTATCATTGCACATGCGAACAAACAATTCTGAGCATGCCCTGTAACTCCGACAAATGGTGCAAACGGGAGGTTATACTTGTTAGTTTTGTATGTGGTGTCAAAACTCAAGCAGTCTCCATATAAGGTGTACATTTTCCTAGAATACCCATCTGCCCAAAAGATGCATTGTGTCTTGTTGTTACTGCCTGGAGCGAATTTGAAAGCATAGTAGAAATCAGCATCCTAAAATATGACAGCACCTGCATCAAGTCATTGTTGTTGTTTTCATTCCTTATTGATGTTATTTGGTTGCTAACATCTTTCTTTGTGTAAGGTACATGTTTTGGTTTGCCGCCCCTCAGATATGTCAGTATTGCCATGATCTTCCTTGTTGGTAGCTTCACCGAGGTAAATGTCCGGATGAATAGCTTCTCTTGATCTGTCATGTGCTTGTGTGACCTGAGGAATTTTGTTTCATCGTGCGGGCTGAGTTCATGATTGTGTGGCAGCACAAGACCTGTGACAACCCATTTCCCGTCTTGCAGGGTAACAATCATCTTTGCCTCACAACCAGTTATCTGTATGGTATTCCTCTTCCGCTGACGTGTTGTTTCAGGTTTGTCTGACCCTGCTTTCTTCTTCTTATTCTCCTTTTTGTTCTTCTTCCTTTTCTCTAAAACTTCTTGTGAAACAACTTTGCCGGACCGGTTGCATGTAAGTGCGTCTGCTGCCAATTTCATTGCCTGTGTTTTTCCCTTTGTAGTTGCCTGCTTTTTTGATTGAGAAGCCACAAAGATCAGCATATTCGTTGTAAAATTTGTGGGCAGCGATCTCAGTGTTGAAAATCATATTCAAGTGAGGAGCATGTTGGTCCAGGACTTGTTGGCTGTAACTTTCAGCAGCGACAACACTTTCATTCTCAAGGAATATTCGAATATCTTCTGGGGTGAGTTGCTCTACATCATCTTCTACTTGTGCATCCAAATTTGCTTGATCATGTTCTTGCTCTTGCATGTGCTGACTAGCTTCAGCTTGTTCTGGTGCTTTTCCTCGTGCTTGATCAGAGGTTTCTGTTGCATAATCAGTGGCATATGCCCCATCTGAAATTTGATCTGCAGTTTCATCTTGATTGTTTGCAGTATTGCCACCCTGCCAGTCATCAAAAATGTTTGCGTCATGTCCTCTTCATCCTCTTCTCCAAATATTGGTGCTTCTTCTTTTTCTTCGTCATCACTTTGATCTTGTGCCTGGAGGTGCATTCCTCCCAGTAATCATGAAGGTATGGTTCTGAAAATCATGAGCTCACATAGTTATATACAATAAGGGAAAATAGTGTATTATGCTAGCTAACATTTATCGCCTTTCTGTTTATAACTCACGCCTCAAAAGGTTGATGGTCACTACTTTTTTGTCCTTGCAGTAGATGTTCATGTTGTATCCACCCACTATCCTTTTTATTGAGATGGGGTGTGGGGGTGTGGGATGAGTGTGTTCTAGCATTAGCAGTTCAGGTTTATCAGGTATTTTTGTTTATTGCTTCATTATATCTAAGCATGTTTTCTTTCATCTACCTATTTTTGCTTGACTGCTTCGACAAAAATGATCAAAGGACTGTGCACTAATGCAGGCATTTTTTCAGGGAGAATGTGTTGTTTTTGTAAATGGGAGTGATACCAATCTGATATATATGTGCAAGAGTAGAGCTTCAGTTTTGTGTTGTTGTACCTCAAGGCCCATGGGATCCTGAAAACCATTAGGCTCCTCCAAATAGCAATGATCTTGTTGGTACTCAAAGGCCTGCAAAAGGTAATACATTGAAACAGTATGAGTAAAGCAAAAACTTTTATCAGGAGAAAATAAACATACTAGTTGGTATTATTCACCTGTGATGATGATGGCCCATCAACTGATAGTAGCATTTCTGTATAGCTCATGTTCATCAACTGCAATCAATACAAAATTTGGTTTAGTTATATCTATACTATAGCAAATTTTATTTTTGATATATATAGTAATTTTGTTTTTACATTGATGTCTCGTCATATGATGTATAGTATGTTCCACTGCCATCACCATTGTTGTTGAGCCCCTGCAAAAAATATTTTTGAAATGTTTTTCACTGTTTAGTATTAAGCATCTACTGAATGTGTGTTAATTTTTAAAAAGTTTTTCCTATGCTTGTTAACAATATCAACAAGTAAATTTTTTCTATCAGTTTTGTAGCCGCAGCTTTTTTTCTGTTGAAAATAATGTGTCTACTACAAGGAGCTCTAACCCCCAGCCTCTCAACTACCTCATTTATTGTCCCAGGGAATAAAGATCCACACTCAGACCGTCCCCCTCCCCATTTCCTCTGGGTCCATTCCTCAAAAAACCCTACCCATTCCTGGCGGCTGCTTCTTCCCCACCAACAGATCTTTGTCTTAGAGGAAAGAGCAAAGGCCCCCCGACACCTGGATGTCTACATCAAAGGTGGATACTATCTAGCTCTCTTGCTTTGCCTCTTCTCACTGTTTGATTCGTGGCTTTTTTTGTGTGTTGTCAATCATGTGTATATGGTATTTTTACTGATCTAGATCTATTTTTGAGTTTTGTCAAGATTCTAGCTCTGGTCTCCCTAGGTCTTCCTCTTTTTTGCACTTGCCCACTAGTGTTGTATATTCATGTTTTACTTGTTACATTACACAGAAACTTAGATGGCTCTAATTTTCCTTTTCCTTTTTGCTGCTGGTGTAAATGTTTGACTGGTTGCCTTCCTGTACCCTTTTGCTGTATTTTTTTAGATGAAGTGTAAGACATGTGGGAACCATGCTGAGCCTTGCAAGACCAACAGAAAGAACCTTATCTGGAGCTTCAACATGCAACTTAGATCTAAATTTGACATATACACGGTTTGTTCTCATAACCAATCTTCTTTTTTCTAAAATGTGTTTTACTTGAAGCAATTCTCCCTTAAGGGTATATGCCACTATGGCTTCAGGCTGCTATTTTTTCTTGTTGTGTAACCAAGAAGATTAATTGATTTCTAAAATTTGTTATGTCTTGATTAAACACGCAGAATGTGCCCTGTTTCATGAGGAAGGTTATCAACTCTGTATTGATTGACTTCATGCGAGTCAAAACACCAGAGAATGAGTTCTATCAATTTGACCTCGACAAACTTGAGCACAAGACTAGGATTTACGGTGAGCAGTACAACAAATTCCTGGAGGACTATAACATGGAGCGTTTGGACATTATCGCACTAGAGTTTGTGCCTGAGAAAGATTATCTTTTATGTATCCTCAAGATCAGGACGGTATCCCAAAAGAAAAAGACGCACAAGGTATGAAATCATAGTGATGTGCATGTTTCTGTCATTTTCTGTATGTTTTATAATTCGATAGATCCTTTTCATGTGAACTATTGTTGGTCTAACTGTAAAAACAGCGGTGTTTGTTTTTGAGGAGTCTGCAAAAGCTGTTGTTATAACTAAAGGAGTGAAGCCGAAGCCCTCAGAGGTCGACAATATCAACCACGCTGTTATGATGCGTGGACTAGGGCAGGGTGCAATCTTCATTCACAGGTGACTGACACTGACATCAAGCACAATGGACTGGTACAAGTTTTTCTATCTATTTTTACAAAGCATGTCCCCAAATGTATTATATATACTTATAGCAGATTTTCTTTTTCTGCTTGCTTATGTTCGCAGCGCATCCCAAAGCATCTTGTGTCAGTGATAGATGTCGCAAGAAGTGGTAAATCATATCTTATCTTTGGCCAGCAACAAGGCAGTACTGAAGCTAAGTATCGGCCAACTACCGATGGCAGGATCTATTTCAAGAGTGGCTGGGCTGAGTTTGCTGCTGGACACAATCTGGGTGAAGGAATGTTGCTGCTCATCATGTTCCACAAGATGAACGACAACAACCTCCAGGTTTCGTTCGATTATGTTGGTAACTGATTCCAGCCAGTATGGTGGCCCTTTGGTTTGGTGGGGATCTACAATGAAGTGTCGGGTACTCGGGATGTCATCGTGTCTGCCTTCTTATCTATTTTTTTCTTAGAGACTATGTGTGTTGTTAAAAGACTGTCCTTATGCTATTTTCTATACCCCTAAGAGGGGAGTACTGGATGAATGTAATAAGATCATAAACTAGTTTGTGTTTGCATCTTTCTTGTCGGTGTGTTCTCGACGTGCTATTTCATCGCATTTTTATGGTCGATGCATGACTGTTGTGTGGTTCAGTTCATCATATTTCGAAGAATCCAACTCAGGTACAAGAACTGGTTCCTTTTTTTGAAATCTAGATGAGTTATATATGATTTTTTTACCTGGTTATATTTTTTTTGTCATGCTAGCATGTAGGATCAGTAAAATAATATGTGAGAATCACTAGACTAAAATTTTCCTGTGCTTCATTTTCTCAATGTACATACCTGAAAGTTGCTACTGCAGCTTGTATGGAAATCTGTAGCTTGTGGCATTTGCCCAGTATGAAATAGGAAGCCCTTATCCATGGATTTTGGTATCTGCAGATATAATTTTTTTGGATGTTTTTGGGTTAGAAAACCAGTGTTCATACCATTCTTTTGGAAGTAGCATTGTGTTTTCTTACAGCAACTGCTTTTTTACAAGTTTTCAGTGTCATACCTGTGTCCCAATGATGCTTTCATCTTGCCATGTATTTCCTGAAATTGATTTTTTGCACACACTGAGTACTCATGTATCTTTCTGTAACTACAGATCATCGAGAAACAACAAGAAATCAAGGGGAACTGAAGAGGAATCGAGGGGAACTGAAGAAATCGAAGGGAACTGAAGAAATCGGAGGGTAACTGAACAAATCGAAGCGGGAACTGGATGGAGAGAACTCACGCTGGTAAGTACCAATGCCGACACTACCATCTCCCTCTTGGTTTGTTGCCCCCAGCGTTTCCTTCCCTTTCTCCATGGAGTTTGATTTTCTTTTTATTTTCTCATTTGATCTGGATATTTGGTTCCCGGATCGATCGCAAACACAGTAGAGGAGAAGGGGGGAAGAAGGCTGCGCCGCTCGATCCGGGAGCAGGTAATAGGTGTTGGGGGCTCTCCTTTTGTCGTCAACATTTTTACGGGGGTTTTGTGTAAATGTCTTTTCTTGATATACAAGTTGGGCCATGTTCTGGATAAAGCCCAACACGACACTGCGTCTACAGGACACAAAACAACCCACATAAGACAGACACAACAAGCTGGCCCAACAATAACAACACGACACACTAACGGGCTGAATCTACGCGCCATGACAGAGGGATGACGTCAGTCGACTGAGAATTAGCTTAATTCTCAGTCGACTGAGCCCTAGAGACACCCTTTTAAATACTTGATTGATGAACATTTTTAAAATTTGTGACAATTTTAAAATCTTGGAGCTTTTTTTATTTCGCCTATTTTCTAATTTATCAAAATAAACATTGGCTGTTTTATCCTTGAACTGGGCCAGAATTATCGAACCAGAAAAAAAAGCGATCAGCTCGTGGGAGTTGTTGGGCCAGCCCAATACTTCTTCCACCTAGGCATCAAGGCGTGGAACCATCGCTTGAAGCGTGGGTACCATTAGGAAAAGGGTTCTCTTTTCAAAGGGAAAATTTGAGTGTTGTGAGCGCGCCACGTGGTGGGCTGTTGTATCCCGTTGATCCGGTCAAAAGGCTAGCGAAATCGAAATTGTACACGGCAGCCGTGGTCCCCGTGCTGGCCGATCGGTCCGACGACCTGGCGGAAAACGAAGCGTCCTGGCGCGCGATGTACAACGAGCTGAAAACAAATCCCCCGCGCGGAGGTGCTGGGCTCCTGTACGTCGATCAGGAGCACGTCCTGTACATCGATCGGAAAGCAGTACGAAGCCTCCCGTGCCTTGCTTTGTACATTCATTACGTGCGTGTGTAGCAACACGGGAAGTACACAAGTTTCTTTTTTAGATGATACATAAATTATTAATATTACGGTTGTATAATTATATAGACACAGGTTGTACAAGTACAGATACAAGTTGTACAACTAAAGAGACACAGGTTGTACAACTGTCAGGTTTACAACTACACAGACATAAGTTGTACAACTACATAGACACATGTTGTACAACTAGACAGACACAGGTTGTACAACTACATAGACACATGTTGTACAACTAGACAGACACATGTTGTATAGACACAAGTTGTACAACTATACCTGCACATGTTGTACAACAACGCAGGCACAGTTTGTACAGACACAGGTTGTACAACTAAACAGACACAGGTTGTATAACTATACATAACTGGTAGTACAAAAAAAGTTCATCGAAACCTATCAATATGGGATCTAGTTTTGAAGCTCTCGATACGAGGAGCTCAAAAATGAAAACGGTTCGTAATTTGGATAAACGGTTCTCGAGATATTTCATTTCAAAAATTCGGTTTAAAAAAATAAAAGGGAAAAAGCTGCCCTCCCACCTTACTATCTCTTCTCTCTCATCATACAAAAGTATAGAGAACAAGAAGTACAAAGTACAGAGAAGTGAGAGTACAAACTATACAGAACAGGATGTACAAACTATACATAACCGGGAGTAACAAAAAGTTCGTCAAAACCTATCAACAAGGGATCTAGTTTTGAATATCTCGACACGAGGAGTTCATAACTGAATACTGTCCGTAATTTGGATAAACCGTTCACGAGATATTTCGTTTTAAAAATTCGGTTTAGAAAAATAGAAGGGAAAAACTAAACTCCCATCTCCCGTATGCCTTTCTCTCTGATCCTCCCCACTTTCAATCTGATAACGACACTTGTCAGACATGCGAGGACCAAGCAAACAGAAGGCGACACTTGTCACGACGAGAACGAATGTGGGGTTCCTTTGCAAAGGTAACCCTTTTTCTAGTGATTTCGTTGAAGCGTAGACTAGGAGCGCCCGACCTGGGCCCACTCACAGAAGTAGAACTCAGCTTCAATTAAAGGCCGACCTCCCCGGCCCAACTGAGGCAGCCGCTCTTGTCTTTCTTCCTCGACAGGTTGGCAAATCCAATATACCGCCCAGCAGCGGCGCTGGACGGTCGCGCCGCCTGAAGCGCACCGCTGCTGGGCCGGCCCATGTCCCTTTTTTCCTTTTTTCTTCTCAGTTTTTTTTTCTTTTTCTGTTTCTTTTTTTTCTTTTTTCTTTTGTTATTCTTTTTGTTTCTTATTTTCGTTTTTCTTTCAAAAATTCAAATTCAAATTTGTTTATTTTCGAAACTTGTCCAAATTCGAAATTTTGTTCCGATTCGAAAATTTGTTCAGATTTTAAAATTGTTCGGATTTGATTTTTGTTTAGATTTGAATTTTGTTCAGACTTGAAAATTGTTCAGATTTTAAAAATAAATCGGATTTGATTTTTGTTCCAATTCAAAATTTGTTCCAAATTCGAATTTTTGTTCCAATTTGATTTTTGTTCGGAATTGAATTTTGTTCGGATTTGAAAATTGTTCAGATTTGATTTTTTCAGATTCAAAAATTGTTCCAAAATCGAAATATATTTTCTAATTCGAATTTTCTTCAAATTCGAATTTGTTCCGATTCGAAAATTTGTTCACATTTTAAAATTGTTCGGATTTGATTTTTGTTCAGATTTGAATTTTGTTCGGATTTGAAAATTGTTCGGATTTATTTTTGTTCCGATTCAAAATTTGTTCCAAATTCGAAATTTTGTTCCGATTCGAATTTGTTCAAATTCGAATTTTTGTTCCGATTCAAAATTTGTTCCAAATCCAAATTTTTGTTCCGATTCGAATATGTTCAAATTCGAATTTTGTTCCGATTCGAAAATTTGTTCAGATTTTAAAATTGTTCGGATTTGATTTTTGTTTAGATTTTAATTTTGTTCGGACTTGAAAATTGTTCAGATTTTAAAATTGTTCGGATTTGATTTTTGTTCCGATTCAAAATTTGTTCCAAATTCAAATTAATGAGAAACTGTAGCGAAGCAATGAAACTGTCACTAATTGGGTACGCTAAGAAAACAGAGCGAACGAAACAGAGTGTACGAAACAGAGCATACGCTAAGAAAACGTTTCACGCGCGCCCGCAACTAATTGGGCCGAGCCCAGATAAGTATCACGTAGGCGCGCTAGCTCGTTCCACCGCTAAGAAGCGATATTTAGCTCCTCCCCGACAGGTTGAACAGCTCTAATATCGGCACTCGACTCCTCCCATCTCCCATGAGTCCGAGTACATCTCAAGGACGAACTGAAGCTGAGGAAACCGTTCTGTCCGCCAAGTCGGATTGATCAGTCGGATTCCGTACTCACGCGGAGCTTGGTTTGTGCTCTGTTAAATACGGGCAAGGCCGCCTGCATTGATCTCCGTCTAAAGCACTTCTGCTCCGCCCAATTAATTTCCCTATCCCTCTTCCACTACGCCCACCGATCGGAACAAGAAGAGCAAGATGAAAGAAAGGCAGCCGATCTAATGATTCATGGCGAAGGAGGAAGAGCTGGACAAGGTTTTCTACCCGCGCCGCTTCAACACCAAGAAGACGGAGGCCGTTGCCGACATCCAGCCGCACCTCATCTCCGGCGAGCCGATGAAGCACGGCGCCGAGCGCCTCATCCACCGCGTAGACATCTACGGGCTAATAGCTCACATGCGACGTTTTTCCATGGTATTGGAAGCAGAGCGACGTCGTTCGACGGAACAGCCCAGGTGCGACGTTTTGAAGTGGGCAAATAGCCAACGGCCACAAAGGGTGATAAACCGTTGTCTTATGTTAAGACAGGTGGGTCCCACTTAGGTTAATACTGAATCGAGTGAAAGAGTCAAACCTGTTCAGCGCGCCCCGACCGAAACGCTCTGAAGCTGTGGCCGTGCCCGCTCTCTCTTCTTCTTCGCCGGCGGCGGCGGAGCTTTCTTTCTCGCTGGCGGCAGAGGGTTCATTATCCGCGGCGGCGGCGGCGGAGCCTTCGTCCATGGTCCTGTTTCCTTCCTCCTCAGCCTAGATCGTGCGTCGCGTCGCCCAGCTTTGCCGAGCCCAAATCTGAAGATCGAGCGGGCGGCAGTGACCCGAGCAGAACGAGATGCAGCCGCCAGAGAGAGCTTCTAATAGGTAATTAGCCTCTCTCCCGTCTAATTTGAAATGCGATTTGGGCTTTGTTCTCTTGTTTTCTCGGCCTCACACTGCCCGCCATTGACAGAGGGAATGATGCGGCTCGGACCTTCGAATTTGTGGTCAATTTATGTCCATGTAAGGCCAAACTAGTTGATGGTAGCTTGCACAACATTGCTAGAGATACAATTGTGAAATGTGAGGTTGAGTTGGGAGAGATCGATCCCCAAGACATACAGAACTCGGAAGAGGAGGCGGTGAAGAATTTGGTGGAGAAAATTGGGGAGAGTGTTGTTTGGGGTCCGGAGCAAGAAGTATCATTGTTGCGGTTCGATGATTGGAAAGGAGAGTATGTGAGAATCGAGAATGGCGAGCAGATGGTTGAACAAATCGATAGGCAAGACGGCTGGACAAGCAAACGGGCTAGCTTTTATGCCGAGCTAGTTGATCTGAATATGCAGTCCCAGGTTGGATATGTCCCCTCCAAGTTGGCTTCGCAAATGGTAGATGATGATTGGGTTGCACAGAGGCAGATGATGCCAATGAGTACAGAATTGACAGTAATAGCCGTGGAGGCTAATCTAGAAGCAGAACATGGCCATGTTGCTGAAACTTCTGCTACTGTTGATTGGAATTCAGTAGAACTAAATGATCCAACTGGTTTGGTAATTGCACCAATGCCTGACATTGAGATGGCAGAACTTTTTGGCATTCCTGTAGATAAGGAGCAGATGGGTGAAGCTGATGCTAACACTGAATCATGTGAAGATGTGGATGGAGATTTGATGGAAGAAGCTGCAGATGATGTAGATGATGCACATGGTGATGAGCTGCTGCATGTGTATGACAGAGAAAACCCTATTATTGAAGTAGAGAAAACCCTATTATTGAAGTAGGGAAGTTGTGGCCAAACATGGATGAGCTTAGGATGTGTTTCAAGACATATGCAGTGAGACATCAATTTGATGCCAAGACTAAGTGGACTGATAGAAAGAAGTTTTATGCGACCTGTAGGGGTTTTGATGGGAGTGCCAGGCCTTGCAAGTGGTACATATCTGCTAGACTTCAACCTGATGGAAGTACAGTCAGGGTTAATCAAATCCCCCATCAGCACACTTGTATTAGAAGTTCACAGAATCCCTCAACCATGACATCACAGCTTTGGGTTGCAGAAAAAATAACTCCAATTTTAGGCAAGACACCAAACACTACTGCAAAGGGGCTAATAGCTCACATGTGACGTTTTTCCATGGTATTGGAAGTAGAGCGACGTCGTTCGACGGAATAGCCCAGGCGCGACGTTTTGAAGTGGGCAAATAGCCAACGGCCACAAAGGGTGATAAACCGTTGTCTTATGTTAAGACAGGTGGGTCCCACTTAGGTTAATACTGAATCGAGTGAAAGAGTCAAACCTGTTCAGCGCACCCCGACCGAAACGCTCTAAAGCTGTGGCCGTGCCCACTCTCTCTTCTTCTTCGCCGGCGGCGGCGGCGGCGGAGCTTTCTTTCTCGCTGGCGGCAGAGGGTTCATTATCCGCGGCGGCGGCGGCGGAGCCTTCGTCCATGGTCCTGTTTCCTTCCTCCTCAGCCTAGATCCTGCGTCGCGTCGCCCCTGCTTTGCAGAGCCCAAATCTGAAGATCGAGCGGGCGGCAGTGACCCGAGCAGAACGAGATGCAGCCGCCAGAGAGAGCTTCTAATAGGTAATTCGCCTCTCTCCCGTCTAATTTGAAATGCGATTTGGGCTTTGTTCTCTTGTTTTCTCGGCCTCACACTGCCCGCCATTGACAGAGGGGATGATGCGGCTCGGACCTTCGAATTTGTGGTCAATTTCTGTCCATGTAAGGCCAAACTAGTTGATGGTAGCTTGCACAACATTGCTAGAGATACAATTGTGAAATGGGAGGTTGAGTTGGGAGAGATCGATCCCCAAGACATACAGAACTCGGAAGAGGAGGCGGTGAAGAATTTGGTGGAGAAAATTGGGGAGAGTGTTGTTTGGGGTCCGGAGCAAGAAGTATCATTGTTGCGGTTCGATGATTGGAAAGGAGAGTATGTGAGAATCGAGAATGGCGAGCAGATGGTTGAAGAAATCGATAGGCAAGACGGCTGGACAAGCAAACGGGCTAGCTTTTATGGCGAGCTAGTTGATCTGAATATGCAGTCCCAGGTTGGATATGTCCCCTCCAAGTTGGCTTCGCAAATGGTAGATGATGATTGGGCTGCACAGAGGCAGATGATGCCAATGAGTACAGAATTGACAGTAATAGCCGTGGAGGCTAATCTAGAAGAAGAACATGGCCATGTTGCTAAAACTCCTGCTACTGTTGATTGGAATTCAGTAGAACTAAATGATCCAACTGATTTGTTAATTGCACCAATGCCTGACATTGAGATGGCAGAACTTTTTGGCATTCCTGTAGATAAGGAGCAGATGGGTGAAGCTGATGCTAACACTGAATCATGTGAAGATGTGGATGGAGATTTCATGGAAGAAGCTGCAGATGATGTAGATGATGCACATGGTGATGAGCTGCTGCATGTGTATGATAGAGAAAACCCTATTATTGAAGTAGGGAAGTTGTGGCCAAACATGGATGAGTTTAGGATGTGTTTCAAGACATATGCAGTGAGACATCAATTTGATGCCAAGACTAAGTGGACTGATAGAAAGTGGTACATATCTGCTAGACTTCAACCTGATGGAAGTACAGTCAGGGTTAATCAAATCCCCCATCAGCACACTTGTATTATAAGTTCACATAATCCCTCAACCATGACATCACAGCTTTGGGTTGCAGAAAAAATCACTCCAATTTTAGCCAAGACACCAAACACTACTGCAAAGAGACTGAAAGTAGACTTGGAAAAGCAGTACCCCATTCAGCTGAAGTATACCATAGTGTGGAAGGCAAAACAAAGGGTGATGAAAAACTTGTATGTGACTGGGCAAATACCTTTAGGATGCTTTACAACTTCAAAGCAGAGGTCGAGAAGATGTCACCTGGCAGTATTGTGGAGATAGATACTGAGGTATCAGAGGATGACAAAGTCTACTTCTCTAAATTCTTCATGGCTTTAAAGCCTTGCATCGATGGCTTCAAAGCAGGGTGTCGTCCATATCTGAGCATAGTCTCATCTTTTTTAACAGGCAAATGGAATGGTCAATTGGCAGCATGCATTGCTTTAGATGGACACAACTTGATGTTCCCTGTTGCTCTTGGATTGTTTCAGTCAGAGACAGAGGCTTCATGGACTTGGTTCATGATTCAGTTGAAAAGATGCTTAGGGCCAGTGTCACCTTTAGCAATCCACACAGATGCATGTAAAGGGCTAGAAAATGCAGTTAAGAATGTTTTCCCCATGCTGAGCAGAGGGAGTGCTTCGGCCATTTGTGGATGAATTTGATCAAAAAATTCAGAGGAGAAGAATTTGGGCGCATGTGGCCAGCAGCAAGATCTTATACTAAACAAACACACTCATACCATGTTGGTAAGATAATGGCAGCATGTGATGAGTTTGGACCATGGCTAAACACCTACCATTCTCTATTATGGTACAGGTCAGGTTTCAACACTGCCATCAAGTGTGATCATATCAATAACAATTTGGCAGAAAGTTTTAACAACAAGGTGAAGCAGTTAAAAGATTTACCTGTGCATGACATGGTTGACCAAATCAGGATCATGCTAATGCGCTTGTGGGAATTGATAAGAAGAATTGGTGATTGTTTGCAAGGGGACAAACTTCCGGCAGTTGTATAACAGGTGGTCAACAGGAGCAGAAATCTTACACATTTGTCTGTTGACAAATCTTCACTATGGGGTGCTGAAGTTAGAGATACCAAGACTGGAAGGAGGCATGTTGTTAATACTGAAACTCATGACTGCACTTGTCTAGAGTGGCAACACACTGGGAAACCATGTGAGCATGCCATACTGTTCTTGGCCTCCAAACCGAAGTTAAACATGCACCCATACTTGCATGAATATTACTCAGTAGCAAGATTCAAGGCTGCATATGCCAATCCAATTCCAGCTCTTACAGATCAGTCTCAGTGGCCTGAGGTGGAAATTGAATTTTCCATGTGTCCTCCTCTGACAAAAAGAAAGGCAGGCAGACCTAAACAGAGTAGATTCAAGGCATGGTTTGAAAAAGGTGAGAGTAGTAATAAGGGCAAGAAGGACAACAAAAATGCAAAGCCAAAAGGGCCCAAAAGGGTAACAAAAATAGATGCAAGTTGTGCCAGGAACTTGGGCACAGAGTGGGATCTGTCCAATGTCGTTACACTCCTAAAAGGCCAAAGTAGGTTTTCCTTCCAATTTTTGTGTTTTTTGATTTGCTGCTTTTTTTCAAGTACTGAATAAATGACATGCTTTGTTTTCAGAAGGAATCGTGCAAATCAGCCCCTTGTTGTTGAAGAATGTTGGCCAACAAAAAAGGCAAGAGTAAATGGCTACAGGAAAAAGAGGAGTGTGCATAGCTTGTTTTCTGATCAAACTGTGCAAAATGAAAGTGGTGCTGCAAACAGTGCTCAAACTGAGCCATTCCTGGATCCTGTCGATGTTCAGACTGAAGAACATGATGTTGTCGAGGTTCAAACTATTGTCGAGGTGCAGACTGAAACTGTCGAGATGCGAACTGAAACTGTCGAGCTGCAAACTGAAGATGTTGATGCTGTCGACGTGCAGACTGAAGAAGGTGAAGCACTTGTGTGTGTTGAGGAGGTGAACAAACCTAGTCCAGTGAAGAAAACAAAGATGATGAGTGAATTGGTTGTTGTGCCATCAAAAACAGCCCCAAAACAAGTCGTGGTAAGACGACGAAAAAGAAATCGAGTGTTAAGAAACTGAAGAAGTGAACTCTATGTGATGTAATGTTATTTGTACTTTGTTTCTGAAAACTTGTAAGGTGTAATAATGCTACTTGTACTTGTTTCTGAAAAATTTGAGGCAGAATTCAAATTTGAGTCAAAAGTCAAATTTGAGGGAAATTTGAAATTTGAGTCAAAATCAAATTTGAACCACCATTTGCAGTCCATTGCTCTCTGATATGCTGTTGCACTGTTTTCTATAATATTATACACCTTAGGTGCTCCATCCATCTCTTTTGCATAGTGAAACCCATAGTCATGAGAAATGTGCTAGAAATGAGCTCGAAAGATAGGGTAAATGGCCACATTTGTAAACAACATTTTTTTCGACTTTGTCTAAATGAGCCAAATATTTATATGCAGTAACTATGTCATGTAAAACGACTATGTGCGCTGTTTTTCCATTATTACGATTTTTTTTGAATTACTTGTGCTAATTTGATTGTTTGGTCAAACCTCTCAAAAACCACTTTGACCGGCTGAGAACCAACACGTTAGAATTATGATTGGAAAAATAAGCTCATTTCCTTCTTAGTAACTACAAAATGAAGCTTTGGTGATTTTTTTGATTATTTCAATTTTCAAAACCTTAAACCCTCTCTCACTTCCCTTGAACTCTCTGCAACTTCGATCGTGGTAAGTCATTTGTGTGAAGGTTTTCTCATGAAAATAAACATTTACCAAGTTTTTTTTTTCATAACTATGTCATGTAAAACGACTATATGCGCTGGTTTTCCAGTTTTACGATTTTTTTGAATTAGTTGTGCTCATTTTAATTATTGGTCAAACCTTGCACAAAAACGTTGACCGACTCAAAATTCAAGTTTATATTTTTTTTGCATAACAATGTCATGTAAAACGACAATGTGCGCTGGTTTTATATTATTTTGAATTTTTTTGAATTACTTATGCTCAACCCTAGCTCATTCCATCGATATCGTAAACGTGTGAATGTTGGTTTTGAAATGTGGATATAACAAGTTTTATATTTTTTATAGCAACTTAGTTGCATAAGTAGACCATGTGCGCTGGTTGTATATTGTTTTGATTTTTTTTAAATTACTTATGCTCAACCCTAACTCATTCCATCGATAGCGTGAATTGTGTGATTTTTTTTACTGAAATGTGGATATAACATGTTTTAATTTTTCTATAGCAACTTAGTTGCATAAGTAGACAGTGAGCGAAAGTTTTATATTTTTTTGATTTTTTTTTAATTACTTATGCTCAACCCTAGCTCACTGAAACCCTAAACCCCGGAAACCCCGACCCTAACCCTAAACCCCGGAAACCCCGTCCGAAACCCCTCCTGCTTCAGAGCCGTTGATCGCTGGTGAGTGAGCGGTTGGATCAGACGCCTCCTGGGCAGGTGACGCGCCGATCCGCGTGTGCGCTCGTTCTGCAATTTGATTGGCTCGCGGTGCGTGGAGTGATTCGTGTGCGCTGATTGGCTGGATAGATGGGGTTTGGATCGGCCCGTCCGTTCGATCTAGATCGTTCAATTAGATCCGACGACTCAGAAAGATGCGGTGCATGGATCAAGCTCACGCGCGTCTGACTTCGTGTGCTTCGTACGCCCAGACGCAGCCGCCCGTTGCATGCATGCCGAGACGCTGCCCCGCCCGTTGCATGCACCCTGCCCAGACGCAGCTACGCAGCCGCCCATTCACCTCTCGATGTAGGTACGTAGGTAACGTGTCGCATCTAAGCCATTAGCAGCGATGCAGCCTTATTTGTAGCGTCGCATCATAGCCATTTTTCAGAAGCGGCAGTCTGAACAGCGTGCATCGACGCAGTCTGAACGGCGGCGTGCTCGGCGACGCAGTCCTTGATCAACGAGATGAAGAGGCGAACGGCCGGCATCCATTAATGTCAAGATGAAGTCAAACAGCCCAACCATCGCACCATGGCCCCTATTTAACCCCACCTCTCGTCTACCTCTAACCTTCATCTTCCTCACAAGTCACAAGCACCAAACACGCCATTCGCACCACTCGCATCACATCCAAGCGATCGACACCATGGAGTACACCGGGCCGACGTTCCGTCCGCCCCGCACCGTCGCGGAAAGGCAGTACCCCGTCGGGGTCGTCGTGGAGAACACACTCCGCGTGTGGGCCATCTCTCGCTGGAGGGGTGCAGTGGACTTCGCGACCATCTTCCTTCGCGCCTTGTATCGCCACCTACCTCCGGGCACTCCGCGGATGTTCACCATCGATGAAGCTCGCCCCGGAGGAACTGGCCTCCTTGTCCGCTTCACTAACCCGTATGATGCGTATCACCTCCTCGGCCATGTCTGGTTCGGTGGGTGCGAGTTCATCTGCTTCACCACGTACAACTTCTACACCGACCTCGACAGCCCCTGGCCCAACGCGCACGCCATGCACACCCTCCCCTACAACTTCCCGGAGGAGTGAAGACGTCTCCATGTCGGGGACCCCATGTCGGTGAAGTTCTAAGCTATGGCTATGTTGGTGGTGATGTGTCTGCCGTTATGGTTTATCATGTCTTTCTATCGTCGTTAGGGTTCTTGTGTCTCCATCATGTCGTTGTTAATTAGTAATAACTTGTAAGCGAGTTGTAAGCGTGATGTTGGTGCTACTGGTTGTAAGCGTGATGTTGGTGCTACTACTATGTCTATGTGTTGTTCAAACAAGTAATATTGTTGTTCTACTACATGTCTCCATCCGGTGGTTTGATTATTTTCCGTATGAGTGTGTTACTTCATTGAACAAAATATTAGAAACAATTTTTTTCATGAACCATGCAACTCGTAACAAATTTTTATGAAGTAAATAATAGAAAAAAGAAAAAGAAGCAAATTATTTATGACCGAACACAAGTAAAACAAATAAAATCTTTGCTAGCTCTTTAAAAGTAATATACTATAAAATAAAAGGGTGCCCTACGCAGGTGGGTTTGTTTTCTCTTTGGGCCTGGTTTTTCTCAACTTCAGCTTCACGGCCCAACATAGATTTGGCAGCCCAGAAACTTTTTTTTCTTCTCCAAACTGAACTTTGGTGCGTACTTATTTTTTTCTCTTTGGGCCTGGTTATTTCTCAACGTTGGTCTCGCTGTTGGGCCTGGTTATTTCTCAACTTCTCCAAACTGAACATATATTTGGCAGCCCACGAATTGTTTTTTTTTCTTCTGCAAGCTGAACTTTGGTCTCACTGTTGCTAACTGAAGAACTGGATGTAACTGAAGAACTGAAGAAATTTCCAAATTGCTGCTTTCACTCAGTTCATGAAATTGGCATGGCGCACAGATCGCGTCATCTGCCCTGACATGCCTAGCTAACTGAAGAGAAATTTTGCCCATTCTAACGACGAATCAACAAGAGGTAAAGAAAGAACAGAGCAATGATACAAGCATAGAATCCTCGTGCCATGAGATTTGCTTGCTTCTGCAAATCCACCATCTGCCTTAAAAGCTTCTTTATCTTCTTCAATTCCTCGTTCAGTTCGGCCTCCGCGGGCAGTTCAGCAATGCGCGCAGTCCTCGCCGTCGGCACGGCTCTGTCCGCCCCCGCTCCTCTGTCCACAGCCCCAGCAAGCGGCGGCAAAATGAGCTCCCGGGTTGCGGCGTCACTCATATCAATGTGGCCCTCAAATTCGAGCCTATCAACGTAGTGATCTAACCAATCGAAACGGCCACATTTCTTCAGCATCTATAAACAGTAACATGAACCCTAGATCTCAAATTCGAGGAGAAAAAAAAGGCAATTCGGATAAATCTGAGCAAACGATTACGAAATTACTGGGAAGGAACTGAGATCTAACCCTGCCATCCGGTCCCATCATGGGCTTGCTCAAGCATTTCACATAATGGCGCCCGAGGTTGCCATTTTTGTCTGTTGTACTGACCAACCGCTTAAGAGCCTCTGGGCGTGGGCAGTCAGGGCATCTTCTCATCGGAACTGCACCATACTCTGGCCATCTTGACTGCGAGGCGGAGGAGCTGGACATCTCCATGCCGTCGCCGGAGAAGAGAAAGAATGGGGAAAGGGAAGCAATGGCACGGGCATGAGCACGGGCACGGGCGCAGCTCTGTTTTAGACGAGATTCGGCGAGGTGGGTCCCGCAGGGTGAGGTGGATACGAGGTGGCCCCGCGCTGAGGTGGATAAGTTGTGGGTCCAAGCATCGCATAAGCCTAACAGCTAAGGATCAATTCTGTTTAAGGGCCATGTCGGCCGTGGGCTATTTGCTCACTTCAAAACGTCGGGCCTGGGTTATTCCGTCGAACGACGTCGCTCTGCTTCCAATACCATGGAAAAACGTCGCATGTGAGCTATTAGCCCGACTCTACAGGCACGAGCCCAGGGACCTCGCGTCGGTGTACGCCCCCGTGCCCAAGGCGGAGTGCACCGGCGACCGCTTCTTCTTCACGCCATGCAAGCGGCAGAAAGGGAGCGGCAACAAGAGCATGCGCACAGCCGGCGCTGGCACCTGGAGCACTCAGAAGACCATCCAAATCAAGAACGCCGCGGGCAAGAAGCTTGGCGAGAAGAAGACCCTGTCCTTCAAGAAGGACGGCGCGCTGACGGGGTGGCTTATGGAGGAGTACCGCTGCTGCCTGCAAGAAGCAGTCGACGCCGACGTGGAGATGGTGCTGTGCAAGATATACTTGTCCCCGAACGCCAATGCGGAGACCCGCCAAGAATCCGACGCTTATCTACTTCAAGAACAAGAAGAAGAAGCAGAACCGGCGCCGCATCAAGAACCCATGAGCACGCGACCACAGACTGCCGCCGATCAACATCGCCCCAAGCGTGCACGAGTATCCGTGCCTTCCCCTCCGGCGGTGCAAGACCAGCAAGATTACTCTGCAGTGTTCGAGGATGCCCCTTCCGCGGCAGAAGCTGACGAAGACATGGACCGGTACACATGCGCCTTGCAAGAGCTTCTTGATTGTTTTGGGGCACGAGAAGAGCAAGAAACTCAACCGGTGCTGGACGAGATTCTCGGCGGGCCTGTACCAGAGCAGCAGGCCGTCTCGATTGCGGAATTTTTGCGGTCTTTCGTTGCGGCAGAACAGGACAAATGTTCTTTGGGAGCTCTTGCAGAGGTACAACCAACAGCCGATCTTCAAGCTGGACCAACTGGATGGGTACCAGGAGGCAGGAGTTCATCTCCTACACGTTGAACCTAGACGCCTGTAATTCGGATGTTGGAATTTCTTACACCAAATTCGTTGTAGATTAGACAGCTGTACTAGATACCCTTCCATGTTCCTTGTATCGACTGATCATCACTGTATAAACTATTTGCCTGTTCATTTTATTTCAATTACTCATGCAGCTACAAGCCTACAACTGCTGTTCTTGGTCATGTGAGGTTCTTAAATCTTGCGAGCTTGCAACTACAACTTAGGTCGCGAATAGTTCTTTTTTTTTCCTTCCTTCGAGGGCAATTTCCAGTTTACTTGGGTTCAAACTCATATGATGCCGGTTTTGGTTTTAACAGTTGCAGGTAGTTTATTACGTGTGCAAGTTGGAATAATTTCAGTGATCTTGACGATCTGCAGAGCACAGATTGTTCTTTCTATTGTGCCCGTACTCACGAAGTACCTGCATTTTATAGTTACCCTATTAATAGGCAGGCCAAAACCAGATAAATGGAAGTATCCAAGTGACAGATTCAGAATTGTTCTTCCTGTTTGTCTCAGTCAGTTCTTAGCTTTGTGGACCTCTGTAATCTGTTTGACTTTCTTTTTTGTTTGTTTTTCGCTTGATCCAAGCACCTGTAACTCTTCTACTACATCTGAGAGCTTTAGCTTTTGTGTACCCCACAGTTGCATGATAGGAATCCTCAGGTTCATGCCCGTAAATGTGACAGTAGTAAAGTTCTTGCCACTTGTTCCTCTTAGTTATCCGACTCTGTTTCTACACATCAAGCAAACACAAATTTTTAAACATCCGAGTTTATGAGGTAACATTGCTTTCAAAATCAGATGCCAAGGCTAGCTGCTCAACTCAACTGAACAATTCTAATGCTTACCTATGAAACAGAAGAGAAAATAGTGCAGTCCAATGGGCATATGTGGATTAAACAATGCGCGCTGTTATCAGTTGCAGCTTCTTATGAAGTTAACTAGCTCTTGTATCATACAGTTCAGGGATTCCTTCGAGAGGGATATAGGTTTAGATGCTTATAACCCAAACATATAGTATAGCTTTATCTACATATGAGTTATCAGATTATTTTAACTTTATTCTTCATAAGTTTCTTCCTCTTTTTTTCTGTTGTCAATCAAAGGCTTTGCCGGCTCAAGAAAGTGTCATATCTTTAGGTGATCATCCGGGGATATTGTGATTTATAAGTTAAGAACCCCGAAGCCAATTGCTAGCTGATTGCTGTAAACTGCAATCCTATTCAGTGAAATTCAGAATTTTGTCCAATCTTTCAAAAACAGGGTCCACCTGTTTATTAGACGGACCTTGTAAAAAATCCACCAGCCATATCTTATTGTAAGCACCAGCGATTAATCAACCACATTGCCTTTCTTATAGAAAGCAAAATTATTGGATAGGATTCGACTCACACGAAGGAGTTTCTCAGGCCCTCTTTTTCTGGAGATCTTTGCCTGTGCGACTTGGAACATTTGGAAGGCAAGAAATGAGCTCATTTTCCAGGACCTGCAACCCTCGGTTGAGAGGTGGGGAGTCAAATTCAAATCTGACCTGATGCTTCATACCCATCGTGTGAAAGCCTCCAATGTCCAGCCGCTGATTCAGTGGATTCATAATCTTATTTTTTAAATCATGTATCTCTTTCTCTCCTTTAGACCCGCTTGATGTAATTCGGAACTCTGCCGGACATTTTTTGTTGGTCACCCCATATATGTAAAAAAAACCACACCGTAGTGGCTTCCCCTACGGTACCGACCTTCAAAAAAAAAATTATTGTGTATTATATGAGATGCAATGTGCTACTCAATCAGCCTAAGCAAAACTCAATGCAATAGATCCTTAATGGTCTCTAAAACCGATCAAAATAAGCGAGTGCCACTCTTCCTTCCCGCCATTCGCTCCCAACCTTCGAAGCGCAAAACCATTTTTTGTGTGGCGAAGATAACGAAACCCATCTCCAGACTTTGCTCCGTGCATGTGTGTACGTGTGCGTGCTCTTCCTGCATGTCTGTCCCTGCCTCTCCTCCCTCGGAGCGGCCAGCGCGCATTCCCCGCAGCCATGGGCCAGTGCTGCACCAACGGAGACGGGCCGGCAGCCGCCGCCGACGCGGCGGTGGAGGCCGACCCACCGGTGCAACCAAAGACGCCGCGCGGCGGGGACAACGCGTCAACCAACAATGCCCCGGCAGCCGCCTCTCCTGCCACCAATGCGGCTGTCGATGCCAATGCCAAGGCGTCGTCGGTCCCCGTCGGCGAGGTGCTGGGGCGGCCCATGGAGGACGTGCGCTTGACCTACACCCTCGGCGAGGAGCTCGGGCGCGGCCAGTTCGGCGTGACCTTCCTGTGCACCCACACGGGGACAGGGGAGAAGCTGGCGTGCAAGACGATCGCGAAGCGGAAGCTGTCGGGCAAGGAGGACGTGGAGGACGTCCGTCGCGAGGTGGAGATCATGTACCACCTCTCCGGACAGCCCAACATCGTGGACCTCCGCGGCGCCTACGAGGACAAGCACAACGTGCACCTCGTCATGGAGCTCTGCGCCGGCGGGGAGCTCTTCGACCGGATCATCGCCAAGGGCCACTACACGGAGAGCGCCGCGGCGTCGTTGCTCCGCTCCGTCGTCGGCACCGTGCAGACCTTCCACTCCATGGGGGTCATGCACCGGGACCTCAAGCCGGAGAACTTCCTCATGCTCAACAGGGACGAGTCGTCGCCGATCAAGGCCACCGACTTCGGCCTCTCCGTCTTCTTCAAGGAAGGCGAGGTGTTCAAGGACATCGTCGGCAGCGCGTATTACATCGCACCGGAGGTGCTCAAGCGAAAGTACGGGCCCGAAGCTGATGTCTGGAGCATGGGCGTCATGCTCTACATCTTCCTCTCTGGCGTCCCTCCTTTCTGGGCAGAGAACGAGAACGCCATCTTCACGGCCATCCTCCGCGGCGAGGTCGACTTCATCAGCGATCCCTGGCCCAACATATCTGAAGGAGCCAAGGATCTCGTCAGGAAGATGCTCCATATCAATCCCAAGGAGAGGTTTACTGCCATCCAAGTGCTCAGTAAGCTCTCCAATTCTGCTTTCTCCTGTCAAATGCTTGCTTCGTGGACATATTGTACATGACCAAGAAGGATCCGTGACCTGAAAACTATTCGAGCTTCAGATCACCCATGGATTAAGGAAGACGGAGACGCACCCGACACACCGCTTGACAACGTCGTTCTCGACAGGATGAAGCAATTCAGGGCCATGAACCAGTTCAAGAAAGCCGCACTAAGGGTAGGCACATGCATATATATGTTTCCTCAAATCCAGCTGTTTCACTACTGAAATTGAACAACAGTGCGTAAGTCTAAAAAACAATTGTGGTTGACTCGCTGAAGGTCATAGCCGGGTGCCTGTCAGAGGAGGAGATCAAGGGGCTCAAGGAAATGTTCAAGAACATTGACAAGGACAATAGCGGCACGATCACACTCGAAGAGCTGAAGAACGGGCTGGCCAAGCAGGGCACCAAGCTTTCAGACAACGAATTCAGCAACTGATGGAAGCAGTGAGTATTCTTAATTCAGATGACACAATCAGCATATTCGAGATGTACACAAATTATTTTCTCATTCGATTTCCAGGCCGATGCCGACGGGAATGGATTGATTGATTACGAGGAGTTCGTCACCGCGACAGTGCACATGAACAGAATGGACAGGGAAGAGCACCTCTACACCGCATTCCAATACTTCGATAAGGACAACAGTGGGTAAGTTGAGCACCAGCAAGTGATAATCAGTAGGAGTACATCTCAGGAACCTGAATTCTTGGTGTTCGGAGACTCTAGTGCGTTGCATTGTACACATGTTAATTCATATGTATCCTGCAGGTACATTACAAAAGAAGAGCTGGAGCAAGCCTTGCAGGAGCAAAAGCTGTATGACGCTGAGGAGTTCAAGGATGTCATCTCTGAAGCTGATGCCGACAATGTAAGGAAGAAAAACTTTGATTCAGTGCATACAGTATTAAATATGAAACATCACATCTCCATTTGTTGAAGAGAAAAACCATACATTACACTAGATGATAAACGCATTGAAAGAAACTGAAATTTTCTTGACTGGTCGTATGCAGGATGGGAGGATAGATTATTCAGAGTTTGTGGCAATGATGAGGAAAGGAACAGGTCGCGCGGAGCCGTCGAACCCAAAGAAGAGGCGAGACTTAGTCATAGAGTGAAGCATTACAACGTACAGCGTGTATACGAACAGAGTACAGGGCTGTAATTGTAATGTACATCCTGCTTTCTTTTATCACCCCACATGAATTTCAAAAGGTTGACGTAGAAAGCAGTTCAATTCACAAAAGATTCAGGAAAACATATTGTATTCCAAACAGGGTATGGTTAGCATCCTACGTGATGATGCTTGGGTAAGCAAGCTTCTGCTGCTGTTAACTGTCTCCTAGATTCAGTGGAAAATGCAAGGGATCTGACTGCAAGAGAATGGAACTTCAGAGTCTGCCTAAAACAGTTGCAAGCTTCCTCGTTAAACAAACAACAAAAAATTGGAGGCCCAAAAAATGGTGTGAAAGGAACCTTTAAGCATTGTAAACAGTTATCATTTGAAATCTTAAGGCACAAACTTGAATTAGTAAATTCAGTGTTCTCTTCTCTGCCAACCTTCTATATGAGCACTCTTAAGATCGATAACGGAGTGATTGAGCAGATGATAAATTTAGGCGCCACTGCCTTAAGAAAAAGAAAGACAGCTCATATCATAGTCCCACCATTGCAGGTTGGCACCTAAGATGCAAACCTAAAGATAAAGGTGGCGTTGGTATAGTTGACCTCCAAATTCAGAATGACTTGTCTGCTCATAATTTTTTTGGAGAAGTTCTGCAACAAGGAAGATCTCCCTTGGGTTAAGGCGCTAAGTTGATGTGCGAAATATATTACAGTAACTCTCTGCTACCAACAAAGATTCAAGAATGTTCCTTCTGGTGGAGAGATTGTCTAAAGTTGCTGTTAGATTTTAATAAAAATTTGCAATATGTTCGCTTCGCAATGGTACATTTATTCTGCTTTGGAATGATAAATCGGCTCGACAGAATTTTCAACTCGAAATCCCTCATCTCTGCTTTTATGCGATTTTGATTGGCACTTGACACTTCTTTTGCTTCTGCCATCCAGAGACTCTGGTCGAGAACTTCCACTTGCCTCTATCTCCTGAAGCATACGAGGAATTTCTGCAGCTTCAAGATGTTATAAATTTGAACACTCGGAGCACAAATGATGACAGCTAGACATAGCCTTGGGGGACAGGTTCCTTAGTTTCTAAAACTTATTCTAATTTCTTGAATCTCAAATATCCTGCGCAAAAACCACAAGATTTTACTTGGCTCTGGAAATCCTGATGTCAGCAAAACCATCGTGTTTTCTTCTGGCTTGTTTTACAAGACCGGCTGAACTCTCGGATCTTCTTCAAAGGAAAACCATGCTACTGCCAGACCGTTTTTGTGTTCTTTGCAATTGCAATGCTCCCTACTAGAACTCACTTGTTCTTTGAATGCCCATTTTCTCGTGCTTTTTGGAATTACATTTTCCCTGCCATTCATTTACATGGCCACAACCCATTTGGAAGCCATCAGCCTGATCAAGGATAATTTACATAAACATTTTTCATGGAAATCATTATCTTCTGTACTTGGGCAGTCTAGAAAACAAGGAATGAAAAAAAATGCGACGGCAGGCCTAATCTTTATAGATGGATATCTATCTTTAATTTGAAGTGGCTAAAACTCAGGGCAACAAGAAAGAAACATGTCGATTTTGCTGCTTGGGTTGATTGCTTTATTTGAACCTTATGGGTTTTCCTGTATAGTGTTTTTTCTTTCCTTTATTTTTCTTTTGTACAAAACTGGCCTACCATTATTTAAAGAATTAATAAAATACATGCAGCAGATTCTTGTTGTTTTCCGTGAAAAAAAGATGAAAGAAGATCAAAAGGTTAAGTACAAAAGGTAGGATATATCTTATTTGAGGCAAACCTAACCGGTATTAAAGGCCTGGACCAATTTTTTTGAAACTAGACGGTTCGATTTAACCTTTATAGACTTGAACCAAATAGATGGTTCGATTTATATTTTATCCCTAGGATTTGACAAAGACCAATGAAGTTACATACATGAAATTTTGAACGGTTTAGCTAATTCTCAGCTGACACTTAAACCGTTAGATTTGTGCGGTGATTCGTGATGCCCCGTGAGTTGCACGTGGCTTGCGACTAAGGTTTTCCAGGTGAACATGAGTTAAACATCGGTTGTAAATGAAGAGTAACTTGTATAGACTTTAGAACCTCATGCATTTCATATTCAGGAGGCATAACTCTTATTTTTATCATTTCAACATCATGAGCAAGATTATCAACTTTCTGAGCAACACTATAAAGTATTTTCCCTACTGTATATTGAAAACTTTTTGTATAACAATGAAATATTTAATGAAATTTTCAATATAGGTAGGTGTACTTATTATTATTATTATTATTATTATAAGAATTTCTATAAGAATTACCATAAGAGGTTGCGGGATTAGGAGGATGTATCTAGGATTATTACCAAAATTATTCCTAAGCATTGTTATTAAAATTATTACCTACAATAAAATTAACACATAATATGATCCTTAAGTTTTTATATCAAAGAAGCTAGCTAATTGAACATTATTAGGATAAATAGAAACTTATTTAGAAGCAATCATAGACATGACCATATCAACCTTTTCATTTAAATAAGAAATATGCTCAGCAGAATTTACCTTCTTACTAGTTGAACCCCTTTTAGTGTCCCATTAAGAATAATTTACAATCATATCATGGAGAGGTTGTTGTCCTATATATAAATTTGAAACCACCATCTAATTATTCAAACCATTATAATAGATTACATTATTTTCCAAGATTAGGTTACATGTTCATTATGAAGTTATTAAAGTTCATGATTTGGTTTCTTAGTTGTATAATTTTAGCATACGGTAATATTTCCCTATAAAAGCATCCTTGCATTTTATCCAAGAGTCAACATTATTTTAGACAAAGATAAAAACCATTTATTAGTCTAGCTCTTTATGAAAAAGGAAATAGTTGCAGTTTTACAATGTTTTATTTTTGCATGTCACATAGCTCAGCAAAATTATTTAAGTGAGAGGCCACATTTTCATTATATGAACGTGAAAATTGTTCAGGCTTAATTTAAAAAGATTTTGCGAAGCAAAAAACATGTAGAAAACAGCAACTAACATTGGTTTAATAGGTTAGTGTAATAAAAAATGATGTAACGTCATAATATAGAATCCTAGCAAAAGCATGTAATATTGATGTAATATAATAGCATGGATCAAGCAAATTTACAAATACATTTGGTACGTATCAATCAATCAAAATACATGGGGGAGGGCATCCGATGAAATTTCAGTGGCTCAGCGCCAGCATCTAGACGGTGCGCGTTCGGTGTACGGTGATGTTGGTGGTGGTGGGGTGTCAGGTCGTGGGTCGTCCAGATCTGGACATCTGGTCGAGCGTGATGGTGCAGGGGTGGTCAGACGGTGGTGAGGTGGCAACATCGAACGTGCGGACCAGATCTAAGCCATGCAGGTCTAGGTCGGCCGGCTGCTTTGTTGGGCCCGAGCTTTGTGGCCCGTGCTTGTCTTCCGCGTTGTCTGATTGCAAGCATCGCTGTTCCTCCCTAGAGAGCGTTGAATGATGGTACCCCCTTCTCCACTCCAAGTGTTAGGAGAAAACCTACGACTAACTTGCTGATCCGGGGAGCAGCGTCATGTTGACATCACATTCCTTCAATTAATAAAGTGCTACCTTGTTAGTCTATGCTATGTGGCTCATGAAGTGTGGTGATGGGACAGGTTCGGAGGGCACAGTGGTGGCTTTGTCGTTGACATCCTCACTCGCTTGAGAGTCGTATCACCTCTTCTTCTTTTTTCTTGTTTGGGCACGTTTGTGCTATCGAATTTTCCCAAACGTTTTCTTGCATTTAAACTTCGTGTATGGTTATGATTGTTTTGTTTATAAAGAGGTGCGAACGAGGAGGGGAGGAAGGGGATGGGAGATCGATCTCGTGATTTGATGACTTGCAATGTCTGAGTCAGACGGCTCATTAGGGCCATGGGCGCGTATCACGACCCTTTTAATAAGTATATATAGTAGTTTGGACACACAAAAGCAAAAATGAGCTAAATATGTAGCCTACTGTACCGTATAATTTCGTAGTGCTCACCAAAAATATTAATTATATATATCCTTTTTTTTCGCTGCTAAACCATCAGCATAGTTTGAAGTTCCGGCAGAGTTCATCAACCAGTGGTTCTTGCAGTCCAAGCCGACTAGCAACAACATACTTGAGTAGAAACAATCCAGCTGCTGCTATCAGCAAAGCAGTTGCCCAAAACATGAGTAGCTGCAGAACCTCCTCGGATGAACCGTCTTGCTCTTTAGACTGCGCAGCCACCTCCGAAGAGGCAATGGCAGCCACGTTGTTACTGACAGCAGATTGTTGCCCCGGCCATTGATGCAGCATGAAGACGACATAGTAGGTTAGAAGCCCCGAGACGCCACACGCCACCATGATCGCTGTGCAACCAGGGAGCCAAGATTCATCCATGGATGTTGCTAGGTAAGCAATAGGAGCAATGACCAATGCAGTTAAAGCAACAAGCACATTCTTGTACGGTTTTATCTTGTCGATGCTAATGATAGAGTCTTCACGGTCGAGGTGAACACTGAACCACAAGAGCACTGGGAGAACCTCCGGCATACATACTAGGACCATGTCCTCGCCAAACGCCTCTGCAGCCACTGTGTGTACCGTTACCAACAGCAACAGAAGAAAGCTCTTTTGGAGCAACTCTGATGCCGGTGTTACATCAGGGGTGGCACCGGCCGGCAGTCTTATCATCATGCGTGTCAGTACCCCTAGTGTAGAGCTCAGGAAAAGAAGGAACTGGGAGACGGCAAACCTATCGGCTGCACGGTCGTCAAGATGTGCCAGCATGCATAGTGCGCACAGTGCACAAAAGGGCATCATGACGATGAACTCAAGCTCCTCGGGTTCCTTCGTGGTCTCCCCGGCGTTGTTAGGTTCAACACCTGACTTATGGAGACCTTCATGTTGTTCAAGTGAATAACAGAGCTCACGGAACAACGCGTATATGAAGCCGATGGCGATGAGGGGAAAGATGCAAAGCCAGATGTAGCTCAAGTTGATGTCGAGCAACAGGACATAAGATATGATCACGATAGTGGCTGTGTCTCTATATATCCGGAAGTTAGCGGGACATGTAGGAAATTTTAACCATGATTTCAATATTTGCACAGGCAATGGACCGGGGAACTCATAGATCTTCACAACCATATATATCACGCAAATAGCAACCGCTATTGCACCGGTTAACCACTTCTGATATGCTTTGTAGGCATCAGATAGTGCCCCCTGGAATAAATTGTCATAACTGCAAGACACTGCAAACATTGGCAGACCTAGCGCTAGGAACGGATCTGATGTGCCTGAAGCATGTAAACAAGAAAGACATCGATTAGCACATATTTTCTCATAGTATTTCAGTTGTTATTAGGGAACCATGAAGAGCAATAATTTTGCTGAAGCGGTAGGACATAAAAGCGAAATGTTGTGCTTCGTATTGATTTCGGTGCCGAGATTGGTATACAACTAGGGCGTATTTACAACCCATGATCATCTGTATTAGTGTTGCTCACAATGTTTGAAGTGAGCTTTTTCCAAGAAATGCTAAAAAAAATGTTTAAATCTAAAAAATAAAGATATATTTTACTTTTTGCATGTCTAAAGTTTATTGTGCAACTAGCAAAAAAGTATAATTGGATGAAGAAGCATTGTATTATTGACTATGCCTTTTTGGTTATTAGAGTCAATCCACTTCATATGAACTACTATATCCATCCATATTGACGTGGTGTCCTTGTTTTTCATGTGCGTCAAATTTGATCATCAAATTCGCCAACAAAAGATGTGTTCTTTACATTAAAAAAAACTATACCATCAGATTCATATTCGAAAAATATTTTAAACGGTATAAAAATATATCACATTTTGATTGATACAATTGATGGTCAAAATTGAACCACGCAAAATAAGAACGACATCTAAATTAGGAAGGTGGGAGTTTTCGGGAGCAAAGCAGTATGACCACACTCCAACAAGCAAATAGACCCACACTAGGTCTACAAAAGTCAAGTTAGATCCCAGCCCCACATTGCATACAGTATGTAATCTAAACTGGATATTATGTGGAACTGGATCTAGACTAGTGCACATCGACGGAGAAATAAGCAAATTCTCAGTCGACTGTAATCTTGTGGCATTTGTCCCGGTTTCTCTTATTAAATGAAAGCAGTGCCTACTGCCTTCCGTCAAAAAAAAATCTTGTGGCACCTTCATATTATTTTATAAGTTTGTCGTGCAAAGTGGTGGCAGAAAAGATAGGGCGTTTATATTTTAACTAACTTATTGGTTTATTTAAACAAAATCACTGCACTTACCGCAAGGATGGATGTATCTTTTCTGTTCTTCTGTTAGATAGGGTGCGATTTGTTCTTCTATTAGCGACGCAAGCTCCTTTTCTGCAGAGTATGCAATTAAAATAAGGAAAATGATGGTAAAACACATACAGTCGTACAAATATAAGTATAATCTCAGCGAAATCTTTTGGGTCATAATAGCATATGCTCCCACTACACAAAATCCTCATTTTAAAATGTCAAAAAATTGCAAACAAAAATTACGGGTATAAATCCGGATATTAGATGTTAGTACATAAAATTTTATGAGAAAATATTTTTTTATAGCCTGTGTAAATGAGACAACTCCCGTTGTTTCAAAACGACTTTGCACGGGTCTTTTTTTTACACAAGTCACAAAAAAATGTCCTTTCTCGTGAAATTTTGTGTCTGAATATAAATGCATGGATGTTCATTTAATAAAATTGTTTAATTTTTTTGAAATTTAAAATATATTCTAAATACATTTTACATAACGAGTGCATCTAGATCAACGAGTCAAAACAATATGTCCGTTAATTTGCGGTAATGTCAAAATTCAATAGCCTTACTGTATCTCAAACGAGGTACGGGTACACGCCATGGGCTTGTTCTGCTTCTGCTTCGTCCACGGCGGGAAGTTTGTCTTTGTTGGCCCCGCGGCATTATCACTTACACCTTCCACGTACTGTTTCACAACAGATTGATGTGTTAGTAATACAAAAGAATCGGAGAGGGTAGAGATTAGAAAAGGCAATAGAAAGTAGCTATACACAAAGTTGGAGAGCCGCGCTAGGGAAGCCAAGCTACACGTAGCTCTTTATTTTAAAATTTTCAAAAATCATATTTGTAGAGTTTCAAAAACATCTGAAAAAATCTAAATGTAGATGATGTTGTATTGTACCACTTGTAAAATATCAACTAGAATATGGTGTATTTTTTACTATGTAAAATGAAAAATCTAAATCTGAAAGTAGTGAAGTGCGCAAATTTTCCAACTCTCCAAAATCCGCAAGGTTTTGTTATTTTGTATAGCCTAGAGTATGAATTATTTTGAGTTGAGATTTCGAACGTTGGTAGAATACAACATCATCTACCTCCAGCATTTTTATAGAATTTTTTGAAAATTCAAAATATTTTTTTTGAAAAATAAAAGCTACGTGTAGCTCAGCCTCCATTTTGACTTTCCGCACAAAGTTGGCCTTTTTAAGTTCAGATGTGATATCACTTACACCTTCCAATGTGCCACAACAGATCGATGTGTTAGTAATAAAACCAGCGGATAAGACTTTTTGTTTTATGCTCATTCACTTGGGTAGAAATTAAAGTATCAAAGAGGAAATTCCATAAATATCTTTTATGCGTCAGTTATTCTGAATAGCAGGTCCGTCCAACCAGACATCACCGAAACCTCCATCCTTTACTTAAACTGAGTTCACGGTAGAGGTTCCATTGCAAAGCGATAATACCATTAGTCGATCACATCAAAGGAGGTTCAGCCTTATGTTGTACCGACTTATGATTAAATTTGATTCCACACTTTGGCATGAAATTTCAGCATGAACATCCAAATTAGAAGAGGAAGCCAATAGCCGACGATCCAACCGGGGACGACCCCAAACGTACCCACGAGCGCCAGCCCCTACCTGAGCACGGTGAGAGTCACGAAAATTTCAACCGGAATGCAGTGGTTGCCTGGATTTGAGATGGAATCAAATGCACCACTCGCACAAAGACGACAAAGTAAGAGGGGTGTAGTGGCTCACGAACAGAAAGTACGTACCGTAACTCAGATGCTCCTTTGCGCTCTTCAGAAGAAGCTTAAGAAGATTGCTGATGAGTATGTTGCCTGGGAGTAGCTATGCTTTGTCGCAGACTCGCAGTGAATTGAAACGATGTAAGTATATATATTCTAGCTAGTCAAGTACTATTATGCAAAGCTCTATATGATATGCTGGATAGATGGATCGGAGGATGGGAACTTTCTTGTTTGGAGAAGCTAGGTACTGGGGTATCATGGCCCCGGGATATCAACGAAGAAGGATCCCACATTATATAAAGTTCACACGCCGAGGGTTGACAAACTGTCGCAATCGCGGCGATGCTGCCCCGAACAATCCAATGATTAATTAGGAAATATACACACTGATTAAGTACGTGCTTATAGTAGACATTCACAAGAAGCAGCAACATGTAGGCGAGGTACACCCGGACACGGCCTAGCAGGTGATGACTAAGTCCAATCCGTGTGTTTGGCGAACCTTACACGCGATTACACGCTAATAACTTGTTATTACACGGTATCGACCGATCCAAAATTTGAGAAAACTTCTTCGGGACGTCGACATTGTCCAACAGTTAATTGTCACTTAAACCCCTCGCAAGAAAAGTGACACTTGAACCGCAGTTCGCGCGCCTCTTGGCCCCCATTGTACCTGAAACTTTTGTCTCTGACGATACGCGGTTTTTTTCTTTGTGGTTAGCAAAGACTCATAGGTAAATTGCCCCACTACCGCTTTTCCTCGACCGCGCCGTCGGGCGATCTCTGCATAGGGCGTTGGCCTTCCGACGCCAGCATCCGGCGGCTCCCCTCCGCTGATGAGCTCCCAGTCATCGGTGGTGGTGGGGTGGGGGGGGGGGGGGGGGTCACCGGATCCTGCGTGTGCGGACCGATGTAGTTCTAGGGTAGATCCTTTGTAGATCAGTTTTCGTCGAAGGCGATGGCGGTGATGAAAAAACGTGTTTTAGATCCTCCTCCAATGCGGTGTTCTACCCTGTGGTTGGCAAGGGATCTGGACGGTGGTCTGTTCAAACGAGAATGGCGTGGCGGCGACGCCATCCTTGTGGTGGATTTGTGTTATCGGGGTCCGTTTCATCGACGTTCACTCCACCGTCAGAGCGGAGCTCGTGAGGTTGTTCAGGAGTACGTGCAGATGATAGTCTGTGTTGGTGACTACTGGGAGATGTTGAATCTTGTGTTGTGTTCGTTGTTGGATGCTAACATATCTGGTTTCGTACTCCGACATCGCCGCGAGGGGTATCAGATCTAGAGTTTGATGAAATGTTCGGGGTGCTGTCCCGGTGTGATTCTATCAACGACAATGGCTTGCCTTCGGCAAGAAACATTGGAGATCCGTGAAGTGGCAGATCAACGTTGGAGCAGTGTCGAGTTTGGGTGAAGAAGTGATTTGTCCCATGTCCTTTGGGTGGCTGCCACAGTTGTTTCGGAAGCGAGGGATAGGTGTTGGTATCTTCACTAGTAGAGAACAAGGCAACAGTACCGGCCTTATTGGGCCTTTAGTACCGCATGTGCCGCGGGGCCTCCAACTCTTTAGTACCGGTTGTTATTAGCAACCGCCTTTAGTACCGGTTGCTAAGACCAACCGGTACTAAAGGTCCTCGCCGCGGTGCCCCTGCTGGCACACGAACGCAACCGGTGCTAATGCCCCCCTTTAGTACCGGTTTTTGTACAACCGGTACTAAAGGGGGCGCACCGTTGCCCCCTTTTCTACTAGTGCTTCCTTAGCGTTTACTTCGGTGTATTTTTCCCTAACAGAGGGTTTGTTTTGCAAAAGTTAAGATTCTCTACTTTTTTCAGTTTTGTTAGGTCGGTAAACTTGATATTTATTTTATAAATGAGAGACGTGTTTTTTACTCTTTTTTTATACAAATGATCTTACCTTTTACTAATATATTAAAGAGGCGAGAAGGCTGGTTAGGAGGGTGGTTGTACCCTTAGCCCATCGAGTTCAAATCTCAAATTTGACACTGGTGTTTCTAATTAAGATGAAATATTCTTTTTGTAGGAGACGACGTTTCCCGTCGATAGCGAGTCGTCTATGATGACTTCGTCAATCTCAAGAATCGACCCGCCGGTTCAGTCTTTCTAAGATAATCATAGGGTTAAGTTGTGTGTATATACGTTTATAGAAGTAACAAGTAAATGTATGCGCGTATATGTGAGTGGTTGCGTCTATACCGTGTTTCGCGAAAAAAAAGGAACAAAGAGGCGAAAAGGCTCAATGCAACCCACCATCTTACCAAGGGGCACCGTACAAAATATACGCCAAGTGGCCAATAGGCTACTTATGCGCCAATACGCCAAGTCAGAGACATGCATCATTTTCGGCGCACACGCTATCTAGACGCTTTGTCTAATTCAATCTAGTCAAGTCGATCATTATATATTTGATTCTCTTACAGATTCTTGCGGACAAACCGATCCTCGCCTATTGACTTGATGCCATTAATCTTTTTTACTAACACTTGCTCTCGTTTTTCAAACCATTTTGGCGTATTGTGCGTGACAAAGGAAACTTCGCCATGAATTAATTATGTATTTTATCTTACCAATCGCATTCGACCGTGAACGACAGGAGGTTCAGTTGAAAAAGAAATATGACCGCTTCGCTCGTGAGCTCTCTGCGACGCGGTGCCCGTGGAGAAGTCTTGCCGGTGCCACCCTTTCCCGGTTTCCCCCGCTAGGGTGCGATGGTGGGCGGGGGTCTCGCTTCTAGGCACTTGCCGGCGAGTCGTCGGACTAGAGAACACCGCCGACGAGGTTAGCAAAGATGTCGTCGTCGCTTCGGCTAGTGCTGTCAAGCGAGACGTGGATTCTTCGAGCACGCGTGGGCAAGCTGCGACCCCGCTTCGGCTAGTGCTGTCAAGAGGGATTTCGCCGCCCTTTTCCTCCTCTTCATCAGAGCAATGACTTGGGAATGAATGCTAGCGCAGATTCTTGTAGTAATTGTTTCTTTCGCCACAAAGATGACTTGGAAATGAATATCGATCACAATGATCTGCTCGTGCTCCTCTTCCTTTTTTTGTGAAACACGGTACAACGCAGACGCTCACATATACATGCACACACTCACCCCTATGAACGCACGCATGCACACCCTACCCCTATGAGCACCTCCGAAAGACTGAGCCGGCGGTCGGGTTTTGAGATTGACGAAGTCACCACATGCGCCTCGCTGTCGACGGGAATGTCGCCTCCCACTGAAGAATATTCCGCCTAAATGAGAAACACCAATTTCAAATCTAGGATTTGAACTCTGGTGGGCTGGGGGTACAACCACCCTCCTAACCATCTTGCCACAGGCAAGTTCTCCTCTCCTCTTTCATTCAAGCAATGACTGCAAAATAAGAAAATATTGGTTTATGTCCCTTACTCAGTTTTGGTGGTTATCAATGAATGCAGTATATTAAAATGAGATTGAAACAATGCAAACTATACAAAAACAAAGGCAAGGGTGGCAGAAAGAGTTATTGGCGTTGGAAAACTGAAAATAAAAATGCAAAAGATGTTTTTTGTATTTTAAGAATATTTTACAGAAAATATAAAATACAGTGCAACAATGTAAAAATGTGTAAAAAGTGGACGGGAGTTTATGGGTTCACTTAGACATTTCTCTCATAAACTTGGTGACAAAAAGTTAGCACTTGTAGCCAAGATAAATGCAATACAAATTTTATTCTACAGGGTTTTTTACACTATATTTTAGTGGTTCATTCACATTCATATTGACATCACGTTTCTAATATAAAGATGATACAACACATCTCTCCAATACTCCTCCAAATAAATGGGTTGTTGCTCAGATTTAAGTGATGAGACTCTTATGTCATGGCACAAAGAACTGCCTTAAGTGGTGGGGGAATAATGTTCGACGCCCTCATGCACCGGCTCGCACAAACGGCACCGCCAATTTTGTCACTAGGCGAACATAGCACGTCGCATCCCATTATTCCTATTGAGGGTAGACTAGAAAGGTAAAAACCATAGTAGTTCCCAAATTTAATATGCATCTACAAATACATACTAAAATTGCATCTCATAACTCAACTCATATCAATGTGAATCCGAGCATGTTTCTTGCACGGGAAGTCCATCCACCTTTATATATGTGAGTGGTGACGGCTGATTGAGCCAACACCAATCGAACAAATCAGTCTACTAGTTTTTCGTTTTCATCTACTTGTATTCCTTTCCCTTGTCTCTTGCTTCTCGTTCTTCTAGATTGGAGGGTTGCGAATCCGTGAGGTCCTAAGGGCGGTCAGGCCAAGCTAGGGCACCCCATAGCCGTCACGAGCCCTGACGGGGTCCCTCTTCGGCGAGCGGGGTTTCGCTTCTACGAAAGTGCATGTCATATTGTCTTGTGCATCGCGCTTCTAGGTAGCCCCCCTCGGTGCGTTCTGTCGCACATCGCACTTGGCATCAAGGGTACACGGTGACGTGTTTGTGTGCGAACACACTTTTTCGCCATTCTGCTGGGAACAAAGCTTCAAATGGTTTACATCTCGTTCTTGCCACGAAAGAGCATCATCAAGGGACTGCAGTCTATAACCGTAAAATGAATCCTCAATCTCGTTATGTAGATGCAAATAACTCATATGTGCATGTTTCTAGATCCTTTTATATGCATGATGTATCAGCTAGCCCTTGTTGTCACTACGTGCAAAATCCTATGTAAAATAATCTACTCGTTATAATATTAGCAACTTGCAGCATGCATCCACGAATTCTCATGCATCAACAAACCCACAAATCCATGTACCGATGAACGACAAGGTGATTTTGGTTTATCAATATGAAACGTCCGATATTAGAAAGTTCAATGTCATGCAAGAGAGTGTTTTACCTTTTATTCATGGCAAATAACTCACAGTATCTGGGTTCACCTTTGAACATGTCGATGGGTAGGAAAATTGGAGATGCTACTACTAGCTTTTTGGTCATTGCTCTCAAACATCATATGCCCTCCTCGTGCATCTCAAAATCTAACGCGATGTTGCGGCGCACGGGTGCCAGCTGGTGCCGTACAGGAACTGTTTATTTATAGAAAAGGGGCAGTCCCAGCCTCTGCATCGATTGATGCATGCGGCTTTTATTATTTATTAAAACTCAGTGTTTCTTACAAGCTTATTACATCACTGATCGCATAGAATTGCGACATGAATCAGCCAACGAAAAAACAAGGACAACATAAAATGGCTCTGCATCAACATGTTATCCTAAGATCAGAACGACAACTGAACTGGGAATATAGATCCGACGCGACCGATTTCAGGCGGCTGCACCCAAAATCCATTGCGCCGCGCTTCTCCATTGATTGTAGGTAGAACCACGTACGGATCCAATGAGTAGCCATCAGGATAACCTGCATGAAAGAAGTTTTCTTCGCTCTGTTAAAGATATAATCATTTCATATGTTCCAAATAGCCCAAAGCAAGGCACAAACACCAACTCAAATTTGAACCTTCTCTGTTTTTGAGACTCCCCTTAGCCAATTACCGAATAAGTTTGATATATCTTTTGGGGGATTAACATTAAAAGCCATATGAACAATACGCCAAGTCATTCTAGCAAGGGGACATGGAAAAAATAAATGTTGAATTGTTTCATCTTGATCACAAAAACAACATTTTTTACACACATTCTAATTACGCTTGGCTAGATTGTCCTTTTTTTAAATAGCCTTACGGTATAAGAACCACATAAAAATCTTGATTTTTAGAGTTACTTTCATCTTCCATATATATTTACGGAGAAACCTTGTATGATCACTCATGAAATCAAGATACAAAGATTTTACCGTAAAAACAACATTATTTGTTAATCCCCACTTGAAAATATCTTTTTGATTTGTAAGGTTGACCTGCATTAGCCGATTTACCAAATGTAATCATCTTGTCCACTTATTACTGGTTAACGCCCTCCTAAAACCTAAGTTTGGAGGAGGTGCCTGAGACAAAACATCAGCTACCGAAACTTGTTTTCGATGAACTATGTTATATAGGGAAGGGTATTGATTAGATAGGTGCGTGTCCCCAAGCCAAGTGTCTTCCCAAAAACGCGTACTCTCTCCGTTCCCTATAACAAATGACCCACGGTCGAAAAACTCATCCTTCACCTTCATTAGCCCCTTCCAAAACGGGGAGTCGGTCGGTTTACTCTGCACTTGGGATAAGGATTTCGCATGCAGGTATTTATTGTTAATTAGCTCCTGCCATACCCCACCTTCTTCGGACAAAATCTTAAACAGCCACTTACTCAATAAACATTTGTTCTTAATTTGTAGAACCTCTATCCCACGTCCTCCTTGGTCTTTAGGTCTACACATAATATTCCATTTAGTTAATCTATATTTCCGTTTGTGGCCATCACTTTGCCCGAAGAACCGCGATCTAAAAAAATCTAGCTTTTCCGTACCCCTATAGGTATTTCAAAGAAAGATAACATGAACATAGGGAGACTTGTCAGAACGGAATTAATCAGAATTAGCCGATCTCCATAAGACAAGAGTTTTCCAGCCCAGCTCGCTAGCTTCTTCTCAAAGCGGTCCTCTATCAATTTCCATTCCCCATTTGTAAGTTTACGAAAATGAATTGGAACACCCAGATATCTAAAAGGGTATGTCCCACACTCACAACCAAAGAGTAATATATATTGCTCTTCAACTTCCTTAGCTTTGCCAAAACAAAAGATCTCACTTTTGTGAAAATTAATTTTCAAACCGGATAGTTGTTCAAATATGCAGAGAATAAGCTTCATATTCAGTGCTTTTTCGAGATCATGTTCCATAAAAAGTATTGTGTCATCAGCATATTGAAGGATTGATACCCCCCCCCCCCCCCACATCTACTAAGTGGGGTATTAGTCCATCTACTTGTCCATCTTCTTTGGCTCGCGCGATCATGATAGCAAGCATATCAGCCACAATGTTAAATAAGATCAGTGATAGAGGATCACCTTGTCTCAAGCCTTTTTGTGTTTGAAAGTAATGACCTAGAGCATCGTTTACTTTAATACCAACACTCCCTCGAGTAACAAAATGTTCTATCCATTTACACCACTTCGGATGAAACCCTTTCATACGCATAACTTGTTGTAGGAAAGGCCATTGAACCTTATCATAAGCTTTTTCAAAGTCAATTTTTAGTAATACCCCATCCATTTTCTTCCTATGAAGTTCATGGATTGTCTCGTGTAAAATCAATACTCCCTCGAGGATATGTCTTCCTGGCATGAAGGCTGTTTGTGTGGGTCTAATCACCTTATGTGCCACCTCTGTAATTCTATTTGTTCCCACCTTAGTGAAAACCTTAAAACTGACGTTAAGGAGACTTATAGGGCGGTATTGCTGGATCTGAGCAGCATTTTCTTTTTTTGCCAGCAAAATAATATTCCCGTAGTTAAGTTGAAATAGCGATAGTTCACCCCTCTGGAAAGCTCTAAACATATTCATTAGATCATGTTTAATTGTCCCCCAGAACTTCTGATAGAACTCTGCGGGGAACCCATCTGGTCCCGGTGCTTTATTCTTCTCCATTTGCATAATCGCATCATACACCTCCTTCTCTGTGAAGTCGGATGTAAGTATCTCATTTTCCTCTACAGAGATTTGGGAAATATCCACTGTTTCGGTCTCTACTAGTGAGACCTGATGTTCAGTCAGATTACCAAACAATTTCTTGTAAAAGTTGGTTATATAATTCTTGATATTTTCTTGCCCTATGATTGTTCCATCGTCTTGTTCGAGCTGAAAAATTATTTTCCGTCTATGTTTTCCATTTGCAATTAGATGAAAGTATCAAGTGTTATCTCCCCCTTCCTGAATATGTTTAACCTTTGCTCTTTGTGCCCACTTGGCTTCCTCCTCTCTTCTAAGAATATCTATTTTCTGGTTGGCGTCTCTTAGTGTTTCCTGCTCAGTAGCATTCAGAGATGTAGTTTCGGCCTTGATATCTAATATATCAATAAGACTCAGTAATCTTTCTTTCTCTTTTTTATAAACACTACTAATATTTTTTGCCCATCCACGAAGGTAAGCCCGGAGATGACGAATCTTATTTTGCCATATCTCCATCAGTGTGTTACGAACTGAAATTGATGTCCACTCTTTGACCACCATCTCAGTAAAACCATCCCTTTTAAACCAAGATAACTCAAAGGAAAAATGTGCTTTATTGCCCAGGTGAGCTTGTTCTCCTGAGTCAATAAGCAGAGGTGTGTGATCAGAGCCAGCCCTGGTTAGAGCTCTAACACTAACCAAAGGAAATTTTTGTTCCCAGGACACACTTGCGAGAACTCTGTCTAACTTTTCATAGGTACGATTTGGTCTTCGGTTCGCCCAAGTGTACTGTCTGCCCGTGAGATCTATTTCTCTTAGGTCAAGGCTTTCGATGATTGCATTAAAAATGAATGGCCATCTGTCATTAAAATGATCATTGTTTTTCTCACTTTGGCTCAGAATTATATTAAAATCTCCACCTACTAACATAGGAAAAGTTTCGTTCTCACATATACGAACTAACTCCGCCAAGAAGTCCCCCTTTTGGGCATCTTGAGCCGCACCATAGATAGCAACCATTACCCACTCAAAGTTATCGAATTTTGATATTAGTTGAAACTTTACACATCCATCACCTGGGGTTATCATTTTAACTTGTATTGTTTGTGCATTAAAACCCACTAGAATTCCCCCGGATCTCCCTTGTGGAGGTAAACAAAACCAGATGTAATCCCGACCACCTGCCAAGTTTGTAAGAAATGGTGCGCTGAAATTGTCTCTGCCAGTTTCTAGCACTGCAAAGAAATCTAATTTGAACTCCCGTATGGTTTCCGAAACCACCAAATGTTTTGCCATATCTCTAAAAAACCCCACTGTTCCAAAAGCTACCCTTCACCATTATTTGGATTTAAATTTTAGCCTTATGCTACGACGAACCAAAGAAGAGTCATACTTCTTCTTCTTATAAACCCTTTTTTTCTTTGCTGCTGGAGATTCATGGTCCTTGTGACCTTCGGAACAAGAGAGTTCCTTCTCCTGTAAATCGGTACTCAGTTCTAGGGCTTCATCAATCACATGTTGTCCCATAGAAGACTCTTTTTGTTTTAGCTCATCTTCATTTTTTTTAAGCATTACTAGAGTTCGGTTTAAATCTAATTCTTTGATGGTGGCTACAGAAGAGAAAACTTGACTAGGTGAAGCCCCTAGAGAAACACCTAACTTCACAGCCCTATCAATTACTACATCGTCCGAGAAAGAAGCAACAGTATACTTAGAATAGGATGATGTACCTGGCATGCCGATCTCATCACGATGCTGAGCCCTCTTCCGGGCCCTGGCCAACTGTGTATCATCTGCATTTGCTTGAGCCCGTATACACGAACTTGATCGCACCTCCTTCACTCGATCTTCAGGTATGCCACCATAAGCCACTATCTCCTCTTGCGAAAATCTACCGCCTAAGAACACTCCAGTCCCCTGACACGGTGTTGAAGGTGAACCACGGCCTTCAACCTCTCCATGCGTGCAAGACGAAGGAGTTCCCGATTCAGCATTGATCTCAAGTGCTGCCAAACCAGGTGGCGTGGAGGCTTTCCTCCTTGGCGAACAGCGAGTCGACGGAGGGGTTACAGCAATGCCACCCTCCGTCGAGAACCTGCAAGCAACTGCTGCCACAAATTTCTCTCCATCCGTCATCACCTTGGAGTTTCCAGGGCTCCCCATCACCTTAATAGGCTCGGTTGTAAAGGGAACGGAGCGGCCACCCACCTTGTCTATCGTGGCAGAAAAATATGGACATCCTGCCACGGCTGCCGGACCTTCAGAAACCGGCAGCGCAGACTGATCTTGATCAGTCTCTCGCACCATACGTGCTGCCGGGGCAGAGAAAAAAGGATTCTCTGCCACGGCGGGAATTGGCCGGGCTGAAGCCGGTGCTGTGGGGGAGCTGAAACAGCTAAAGGTGATGGGAGACTCTCTTCATCTTCCTCCACCCTGTCACTCCACAACTTGCGTGGTGTTGAAACACAAACCCGAACAGCAGCCAACTTCTGTAGAGGAAAAGGCATGTCAAACGACCCAAACTGAATCGGATTGATATTCTAAACATTGTCCAGCTGATGTGTCCCAAGCTGAGTGCGGTCAATGGGCTCGGAGGGTTTATCATCCATCTCCATCCCCTCAAAAGTGGTGTCCTTCTCCTCTGAATCCTTTTGCTTATCAACAGTATCATCAAGTTTCTTCTCCTACGCCTTCTTACCTCCAGTATCATCCTTATCTTTCCCATCATTGCTTCCCCCTTCATTTGGATCATGCATAACAAAATCTCCTGCAGCAACAATAGACCCATCTTCTGCTTCAATGTCAAAGAGAACCCCATAACCTTCACCCTCATAAAGAAAATCAAGTGATCTTGGGATCCCTTCTGGACTAGCACAATCAATTCTTGCTCTCACAATACCATGCTCATGAGTGAATTTCATATCAACTTCCTTGGTCATGCCAACCAAAGAACCCACAGCAAACAGGGCTAGATAATCACGGCAAAGAGGCTCAGGACAACCAGAAATACGAACCCAAATATCATACGGCCCCCACTTATCAAAATGCTTCGAAGAACAGTCCTCAAATTGCAAACATAGGTCTGTCCCTTCAACCTCAATGAACTTAATTCTCTTGAGCCTTGATAAATCTGCCTTGGTAGGAAAAACCACTCTAAAGTCGAAATCCCCTACAGGATATATCTCCCACGCATGGTCTCCTGGTACCAACCAGTCAAGCTCCTTCAGGGCTTGAGGAGCCGACATTTTCCCACCCGAAACCCTGATCCTACCGACTTTTCCACTCTCATTTTTTTGTCTCAGGTTGTCTAACTTGTCCACCTTGAAGAACATCAAACATTCTCTAGCCATCCCATATAATGTAGTTGTAGGCTTAGGCATCTTCGGAAGAGGGCATGCCTCATCTGAGTGCAAGACTGAATCACAGAAAACACAAAGTGTTGCTTTACATTCAATCCCAATATGCCCAGTTAGTTTACATCTAAAGCACAGGGTCTTGTCCTGTTTATTTTTCGCCTTACCTTGCTGAACCGTGGCTACTGAGTTTGCAACCTCCTGTAAATTTCTTTGCTGGTCAGAATTAGCTACCTCTTTCGGTCTGTAAACAGGTGCTTGTACCGCCGCCTCCTCCTCTTGCTCCAGATCCATGCTTGCATTGCTGTTGGCATCAGTCTGACTAGATGGCCGTGTAGCAAACCTTCCACCACTATTGTTAAAACGACCTCTTCCCTGAGGACCACCCCGGCCTTGGCCAGCATTCCCAAAACTGCCCTGATTGTTCCTGAACCTCTGATTGTTATTATTGCCAAAGTTCCCCTGAAAGTTCCTATTGCCCCTCTCGTAATAACCTTCGTTATAGCTTCCAAAATTACCTCTGAAATCCTCCGCATGAGGACCACGCAGATCAGACAGCCCTCTGCGATCAGTCTGAGCCGCACCGCTGCCCTCGCCTCTTTCAAAATTACTTGGACCCGAGGCACGGAAGTTCTGTTGAGGGTACCCTTGTGAACCCTGGTTGTTGTTTCCTGGCCGCCCCACCGGCCGATTCTGCCCTCCATTGCCGAAATTGTTCCCACGATCATCTCTCGCTCCATTATAACCTTGATTGCGTAAATTCTATCTCCCTAACGGAGGGTTGCCATAGTTGTCCCCGCCATTGGGTGGATAGCCACCATTGGCAGCTCCTCGTCCCGCCATGAAGACCGACGCGCGTCGATCTCGTAGCGCCGGCTGGGAAGAACGAAGCGAGGAATTGCCCTTAGGGTTTTTTTGTCTCAAACCTAAAACCCCCGACGGCCAAAACGTTCTGGGCCTTGTGCCTTTTGTTTTGGCCAACAATCCACTAACCGGTTGGCCCTTGTGACCAGACCACTGTTGTGGGCCAACATGGGCCTTGTGCCTGTTGGTAGATGAAAAAACCGAAATTTGAATTTGCTCGATCCGAAAATTTCGGTTTAGCTCCGCCGCTCGTCACCGGTGATCTTCTGGTCTTCGACGAAGAAGAACTGGCCACCATGTTTGCCTTGTCCCTCCTTTTCTTACCTTTGTGTTGTACGACTGTCCAATCGACGGCGTCGAGGACATCCTCTAGCGTAAATGTCGTAGGCGGCAACACCGACAGCTTCATCGCCGAGAGACCTGCAGAGCAACTCCTAGGAGACGCGTTAGTACTCACCGGTGAATCAGCCGTGGCCGTCAACTCCTTCGCCGCCCATGCCTGCATCCTTCTCTTGTCCTTTTTCTTCTTCTTCCCATGGCGTAGATCTCGACCAAGTCTCGCCTCTGGTGTCCTGCAAAGGTACCCCCAGGACCTGGATCTTGCCGACGATGTCGGAGACTCGATGGCCCCTTCATCCTCAGAGCTCTCCGGCGAGCAGTCCCAGAAGCGGCCGGCAAGACGCGCCCCCTGCACGCCGCCGCCCGAGTCGCCCACAGAGCCGCCCATCACCCGGCTGTCATCCCGGAAACCTGTCGGCTGTCTTTGACTGTGCCTCTGGTATTCCATCTTCTCTAGTTCGGTGGCAAACCTTGTGGCCACTACTGTCGTGGGTTTGTCACGTCAGGTGTCATAGATGACTTCGTAGGTGTGGGATTACGCGAGTCAAGCATCTCCGAGCTTGGGATCGCAGAACAAAGATCAACACAGATTTACCCAGGTTCGGCCCCCTCAATGTGAGGTAAAAGACCTACTTCCTGCCTACCCTAGATTGGTATTGATATGATAATCGAGGTGTTACAATGGAGGCGATCCGATCTGGTACTCGCCGTATCAGCTAGGGTTTTTGGGGCTTGACCCTCTAAGTCCTGCGAGTCCTCTTTATATACACAGAGGCTCGTCAGGTTACAAAGGAAACTTTCTCCACAAGGAATATACTATCTGGGACCTATCCGGAGACTGGCTCGTCTCCGTGTCTTCTAGATTCTTCTCCTTGTGGCGGTTAGATGTTGGGCTTGATCCCATGTGGGCTTTTGTCTGTGCGAGTAAAGTAACTCGCACGGGCCGCGGGTTAATCCAGAAAGTATTCCCCCGACATTAGCCCCCAAGTTTAGCTTGGATTTCGAGTGAAGGCTTCTTTGTCTTAACAAGCCCCTGAGCCGCGCACATGAATTATCCCAGCTGAACTCCAATTTTCATATTTCCAATCTGCGACTTATAACTCTTCTTGGCGGCTCAATAGCGCGACTTAACCTGCCTTGACGGTTGATTTTCAGATCTAAACGTCTTCCGCGTCTGGGCTATTTACCCTGCTTATCGTTTTTCCCAGCGTTCTGCATCAAGACTTGTATCACGCATCCGCTGCTCCTTTCCGCCGCCTCCGATCCCGCTTCTCGTACTCACAATCCTTTGGTGAAGATCTCCATCAATCTGAGAAAATGTCTCGCCGCAAGTGCAACTGGGAAGGTCGTGGATCGACGAGGATTTTCTGGAATCCTTAACTGCACGGGGCCTTCTTCCGCCAAAAGATCAATGCGAATGGCGGGCGGCTGGTGAGGAGGTAATTCCCAACCCTCAACCAGGAGAAGTAGTGATATTCGCGGAGCATGTTGAGCGCGGGTTCAAGCCCCAGGTTCTCTCTTCTTCCGTTCCTTGATGCAGCGGTTGGGTCTCCGCTTCCATGATATTGGCCCTAATTCGATGTTGCAAGTGAGCAACTTCCACGTCCTCTGCGAAGATTATCTGGTATCCCGCCTTCAATAGATTTCTGGCTTGCTCTTTTCAATTGCAATAGCCAAAGGGAAACCACAGATGGTCCCTTTCTCCAATGCGGCGCCGTTTCCTTCCAACGCCGTAGGGGTAGTATTTTCCCAAAACTAGCCCTTGCCAACAAAATTAAGGATTGGCAAAGAACATTCTTCTATTGCAAAAACATTCTCCTGAGGGTGAAATTCCTCTTCCTCTTTGGTCTCCTCTTCCCTTCGAGGCTACCGATGCTCTGTCTTCTAAATCTGATCCTTCTTCGTTGCCCTTTATCGAATCCCTTTTGGACAAGGTGAGGGCGCTGACACTCCATGGTCTCACTGGATTAGATCTCATATCTTGCTGGACTAAATGGCGAATTCAGCCTGTGAGTCGCCGCTCGCGACTTATAATGGATTTCACTTGTCATGCAAACGATGTCGACCGTACTTGCCCTGAAGATTGGGACAAGGGGGAATGGATAAATTTCATTCGCCGAGTGACGGCGAGGATATCGACTCGTATGATAACGTCGGGCTTGCTCCCTTCTGGGCTGAGCACAAGCCTTTTGTGGTAATGTTTACTTGTAACTTGTTTCCTCCAAATTCCTTCTCCAAAATTAATTATTTCTGACCCGAGCTCCTTTTCAGATCGACCCCTATTTCTGGGTTCTTCCCTCAGAGGACGCCGACTCGAACCAAGAAGCCGCGGCTGAGTCGTCAAAGCAAGCCGCAGCCCTTGGCAAGGATACAATTATGCACGATATTGTCTCCGAGCCTGAGGTAGCGCTTCTGAAGAGGAGCAACAAATGGCCGACGCTCTTCTGTCCTCGACTCCAAATACACCTTTCTTGGAACTTCCTGAGGTGCCTCGCAGGTCCTCAAAACGTTTTCATGCGAGAGCTCAGAAGACCCCGCGCAACCTGAGAAACGCCGCAAAGCCTTGGCGCTACTGATAGAAACAAGAACTGCCAAATCTTTAAAACTTGCTGATCCTGACAAGACCGCTTTTCTTCCGAGGCTGTTGCAAAGAACTGCTTCTCAATGAGCTCGGGTAGTTGTTTGCGACTTTCTCCTTTTCCTTTTGTGCTTGCGTATTTTTGGCAAGGAATTGCTGATCACCACTTCTTTTCATACTCTGTAGGTTCAGATTTGCAAGGTTTATCTTCTCCTTCCTCTGGTTGCCTGATGAAGAGTATCCGTGTCGCCTCTGGGTATGGTTCGCCTTCTTTTCAATGTTGCGGCTCTGCTAGGTCGGCTTATTAATCCATCAATATTTTGCAGGGCCATGCTTGAAGAGGATACCAAGTCTAATTCTCATACCGCTTCTTCTCAGCCAGCTATGAGCGAGGATGATGCTGCTGATGAAAACGTGGGAAACAGTGATGGTGCGACTCATCCAAGGCCATCCCTGGAGGAAGGTATTGCTGATGCGGCTCCTGCCACGACTCCAGTCGCAGCTCCATCCGCAACTCCTGCTGTTGGTAGGGTATCTACTGAAGATAGAATTCCAGCTCCAGGAAATAGTTCCAAGTCAATTGCGGATGCCATAATTGCTGCTGGAGATAAGCATGCTGCTGCTGCGCGGCCTAGTTGAGCAATTTTCTTCAAGTCGCCAGGTACATATACCGTAGCCCCCAAGGATCAAAACCTTGTGTCATTGCACGGGGTGTTGATTCTTTTCTTGGCTCCAAATCTCGAGCCCCCAAGTTCCTGGATAGTTTACCCATGCATTTTGCTCTGTTTATTTTCAGCTTGAACTGTCCTTGCTTGATGCTTCTGGCTCAATAAAGGGTAAGGGCATTTCCATAGATCAGCCTGAAGTGATGCAGTCTCCCCTGGAGCATAATGAGGTCATTAGGGACCAATCAGGAAATAAAATCTCTCAAAGGTCAACTCGACTCCTGTGAAGAGCAATTTAAAGAACTTGAAGCAGATATGCGCAGCGACTCATGGAGAAAGACGAAGTCATTAATCTTTGCGAGAAGGGCTGACTCTTAAATCTGAATTGATTGATCGTCTGAAGGGAGACCACGCAAAGGAACTCGCCGCGCGAGATGAAAAATATAACTCGCTGTTCAAAGCCTTTGAGGGTTTTGGCTCCATCGTCAAATCAGCCATCCTGCAGCTTGCTGGTTCGTCTTTATTCCTTTAATCATATATATTTTGGGTAGCCAACGTGAGTCGCTGACTTTTTCTTGTCTTTTCTTTCTTGACATAGGGCCTGAGGCCCCAGTGTCCCGCTCCAACTTGAAGGATCAACTGGTATATCTGTCAGACTTCAGTCAGCGCTTCTTAAAGGTTACCAAGGAAGTCATGACGGTAATCTCTCCTGCGACTGATGGCCCAACATCTTGCGAGTATTGGATAAATAAACTGCTCAAGGCTCCGCATTATGTCTCTGATTGGAAACGATCCTCTGCTCGCACCGGAGCCGCGCATGTCTTGACATTGCTCCGAGCATACTATCCAGAATAGATGTTGGCAAGATTGCTCGCCACGGCCGGGCGATGAGCGCGGATGATACTGAACTGCCAATAAGCGAATACTTCGACATCTGGAAAGGGATGCGCGGGTATGCCACAAAATTTGTTGATAATTTAGACTTGGGCACTTATCTCGAAAAATTCAATCTTGATGGGAGCAAGGTGCCAAAGGAAAAGTCCACAGGAGCTGAGTCATCCCGGGCTACTACTCCATCAACAGGATCTGGTGGCCCTTCTGCCTCGTCTGGCAGCGCCCTGATCATTAGGGCACCTGCGACTGCAACCGCGAGACAAGCCGCGCCAATTCCCGCTCCTGTAGCTCGGAAGAAAAAATAAATAGTGTGGGACATGCCCGTTAGTCTGTAAGACATTCATGTATTATAAACAGTATTTTGGTGACCTATAAGCAGGTTCTTTTCATGATAATTCCATTAAGTAGACGCTCGCGCGGCTCAGTATTTCCTAGGAACATGTGTGTTCAGGGTCGAGAGCGGCCATGATAGGCAATCAAGCTCGATTGACGCCACACCCCAGTACTTTGGCCGCATAATGCAAGACGCTTCTAGCTTAAGGATTGCCACTAGTTTGGCAAAATTTGAGGTGCGATTGGTACTCGCGATGCTCGTAAGGAGCCCTCAAGGGTCAGTGATATATGAAATTCAAAAGACTCAGCGACTCAATGATAGTTGAGGCGAAACGACAAGCCCTTGAATGTCAAGGGTGCCGGCTTTATTTCATAATCACTCGATTTTTACAGGGTGTTACAGGATGATGCAGGCCCTTTAATGCGTTTTCTATTCCCCGCAGGCCATGCATACTTGATACTCATCGCACTTAGTTGCGAATTAATACTCCTAACGGAGTGGGTTGAACACCTGATTGGTTCAATTTTGAGTCGCTAAAAGCGACTCGGGTCGAGCATGATAGCTCCGATGTGTGTTTCATGTTGAAGCAGAAGCAAGTTTGTTAGAGATTAGCCGCTGAGCTGCGACTTATGTTGAGTTGAGTCTGCTTTGTAAGGACTCACGATAACTGAACCTCTTTGGCTGGGGTTGTTGATCGAGGCTGGGTCTATGCACATGCGCCATTTCTTGTCTTCTTTTTGTATCAAAGCGACCTCTGGGGCATTATCTTGCTGATGCGCGACTTCTCGGTGGGAATTTACCATCCGGTGGCTGCATCCTGTTGGCCGCCTCCGCGGTACCTCCAACGCGACTCGTTTTGAGCTGCGATTACCGATCTGCGACTGATATCCATGTGAGGAGTTGGCGATGCAAGCTTCTTCTGCGAGTGCTGAGCCTGCGTTCTCGCATTCTAACGCTCTCTGCCTGTCTCCATATATTGTAATAACACCGTTTGGTCCCGGTATCTTTAACTGTAGGTAGACGTAGCAGGGGCGGGCGTGAATTTGACATAGGCTTCTCTTCCAAAGATCGCATGATATGAGCTCTTGACTGCTACAACCTCAAAGTCTAGGAGCTCTGTGCGGAAGTTCCGCTCTGTCCAAAGCTAACTTCAAGGGTTATCTTTCCGATTGGTCGCGTAACAGCTCCTGGGATTATGCCTTGAATTTCTTTCCTGGATGGTCGCAGCCGCGACTCGGGTATATTCATTCTTCGGAGCGTGTCTTGATATAGGATGTTTACTCTTCCTCCTCCGTCCATTAGGACCTTACTTAACTTGTATCCCGCGACTTCAGGCGTGACCACAAGAGCTGGCTGTCCTGGATCTTTTACTTCTGGGGGTGATCGTCGCGACTCCAAATAACCGATCGCTCTGTCCAACGATGGTACCTTTCGGCGTTGAAATCTGGCCACTCCTCCGGCTTCCGTTGTTTGTACTTCCACTGTATGAAACTGTCCTATGTTCCTTCTAGGTAAAACGTCAGGCCTTGATGAGAGCTAGATTTATTCTTGTACTGCATTGATCCACTGCGGGCCGCATCTGGCGTGTCGCCTTCTTTCCACCTCCGGTAATAATGACATTGCGCCTTTGTGTGACTCGCTGGCCTGCCATCTCTCCTGCGATGTAAGTCGCAGGGAACGTCAAAGATCCCCTTGCAGTTATTAGGGATGAGGCCTTATCACTTCCTTGCTCCTTCATCTGGTGTGCACGATGTTCAGTTTGCGCGACTTGCAATTTCTCTGTTGGGTTCTGTGATAAGCCGCCTGTCCCCTTATCTGTCTTTGCGTACTTGTCAGCTGTTGCCAAAAGCTGGTCGAAACTATCAATCTTGTGCTCAGCGCGACTTAACTTGTGCACCAGCGGCTCAAATCTACAGTTCTTCCTCATAGCTTGTATTGCAGACTGTACTGTTAAGTTCTTGGCGGAGCCAAGGATCTCCGCGACTCTTTTGATCCAGTCACCGCTTGATTCGTCCTCCTTTTGAACGCATTGTCTAAGGTTTTTCATGTCTTCTGTTTGGAATCTGTTGATGAACTTGTCCTTCAAATCTTCCCATGTGCTTATTGATTTTGATGGCACTTTAACAGCCAATCCCTGGCTTCTCCCTGTATTGCCAAGTGGAAATATTTCGCACGCACTTCCTGAGTTATACCAGTCCCTGTCATGCTTGCCTCATAATCTTCTATCCATAAGGCAGGGTCTTGGTCGCTGCGATAGGTGGTGACTCGCTGCGACTCACCGAAGTTCGGGGGGAAACGAGTGAGCCGTATTTCCTCTCCAAAACATGCTGGTCCTTTCAATAATGAATAGGAGTTTACTGGCGCTGAATCTTCATCTGAGTCAGTTTCAATCTGGGCTGGCTGAGTCGCCCCGGACGTCTGTGACTCGCCTTCTATCTTCTTTTCTTTTTCCAATGATACCAAACCTGCTAGCTGGTTGACCACTTCTTCGACGCTGCATTTTCTCCTCCCCATGATACCTCGTGTTGCGGCTCATTGGGCGTACCCATACATATTTGCTTGTTGTAAGGCAGCGGTTTGCAGTAGGTCGATCGCATGGCGAGCTTCCTTATCAGCTCGTGTGTCCCAACCGGTGCTATCTTCGACAATATTCCTATCGCGGCATGCACGTTGCTCTCCGGGTGCCGTGGAACTGTGGTTTCATCTCTCCTCTGTCCATCTTGATCTGATGCTTTTGCTGCCAACGACGGAGTCGCCAATCTTCTTCTTGGAGTTTCTTGCGCTCAGATGTCGTCTTGGTTCGGACTGCCTGATGCTTGGCTGCCAGCGACGGAGTCGTCGACCTTCTTCTTGGAGTTTTTCGCGCTCAGCCGCGAGTCTTTGCGCCTCTTCATAGAGTTCCGTCCTGATAGCTTCAATTTCTTGAATCTTGGGTCTCCTTCCTGATTTGGTAGAGATCCCCAAACAGGCCTTGTCGGAACGGGGATGGGTAGTTTTGTGTAGCTTGCTGCAGTTCCTCCAACACGCGGACCCTGACCGGCCGCAGTTTCTCCCCCGACTCGATTCCTTGAGTCGCATCTATAGGCATGCGACTGACGGATCCGACGAAAACTTTCACTGATCCGATGGGCACAATGTATCCAAACTCGATGTGATCCGCCTCGGGTCCCCACTCTGAGTCGTCGATGAAGGGACTCCATTGATGTCTTCAACTTGGCCGATGGCGATGTCCTTGAAGCCTGATTTCGATCCTGCGCGGAACGTGATGCTCTTGACCGCAGGCCCCACGGTGGGCGCCAACTGTCGTGGGTTTGTCACGTCAGGTGTCATAGATGACTTCGTAGGTGTGGGATTACGCGAGTCAAGCATCTCCGAGCTTGGGATCGCAGGAACAAAGATCAACACAGATTTACCCAGGTTCGGCCCCCTCAATGTGAGGTAAAAGACCTACTTCCTGCCTACCCTAGATTGGTATTGATATGATAATCGAGGTGTTACAATGGAGGCGATCCGATCTGGTACTCGCCGTATCAGCTAGGGTTTTTGGGGCTTGACCCTCTAGGTCCTGCGAGTCCTCTTTATATACACAGAGGCTCGTCAGGTTACAAAGGAAACTTTCTCCACAAGGAATATACTATCTGGGACCTATCCGGAGACTGGCTCGTCTCCGTGTCTTCTAGATTCTTCTCCTTGTGGCGGTTAGATGTCGGGCTTGATCCCATGTGGGCTTTTTGTCTGTGCGAGTAAAGTAACTCGCACCGGGCCGCGGGTTAATCCAGAAAGTATTCCCCCGACAACTACCTCGAGCTCGTGGCACTCTCGCACTAGTCGATCAGTAGTAGTGGCACTGACTGTGCGTGGGGTGGCCATCGTCGCTTGTCGCCATGAACTCCTCTTAGCGGAGTCACGGGCCGCCTGGTTCATGGAGGTCCGAGGCGAAAGAGTGAGAGTTTTGGATGTATGCCCAAGAGACAATAATATACATCAGTTTCATAATTAATGTTTTGTGCTTTTGTGCTATAACTGTTGTGGATTATGAATGTGAGAGTTAGATAAAAATTCATACGCATGTGTAGAAACATATTCACACCCTTTGTCTTGTCTCTTAGAAGAACTCGTTAATATTAGATGACCATGTTTTCTTGGTCATGGGCAATTAATTGTAAATATTAATTAGGGCACATTGTTCTTTCAACAGTGTGGCTGGGTAGACCCAAATAGTTGATATACTACGAGATCTTGTTTTGGTTTTACCATATAGTATCATCATGAAAGGTTAGCTTGTTTGATTCCTTTGACCATGAGAATAGTATGGTCATGTATTCTTGAAGGTTTGCTTTTGTATAGTCAAGTATCACACTGTGACAGGGTGATCAAAATGGCTATCACTGGGTAATCTCGAAAGCATGCATTCAATCTTGATAGTTCCAGATTGGCAATTACCTCTAGATAATATAGAGATACATATAGTATCCTAAATAAGTTTGCGCAGACAAAGGCATGATACACGTCATGGGAATACTATAATGTGGGAATGAGAAACGACATCATACCAGTAAATGAGGATAATCTGACATAGTGATTAAAGATTTTATTCACGGGATGTCATATATCCCGCCTCGGGTATTGATCGGTATCGTGTAGGAACATGCTTGATAACTAACAGGTTCAACAAAGTGTCGATATGAGCATCCATGGCTCTGCTATTGATTATGGATTGAATACGTTTCTGGTCATCACCACTTGTTATCGAACTGTAGAGGTCACACACTTAAGTTGTCAATAACCATTTGTGTACATTGGAAAGTTCAGAGAAGAGAGCGAGTATCACTCAGGTGGTCTCAGCGTGACAGAATTTCATTCGGAAAGAAGATAAGATTTTATCCATAGTGCCAGGATAGTCTCGATACAACTGGAAAAGGTCAAGGATGGTTTCGCAATATTGAGGAATGTCAGAATATTCGAAAATTGACCGGGAGGTTGTATGCGCAGCACCATATGGGTTAGACCCATGTGGGTGGGCCAAAGGGCCCATGAAGGGGCTGAACCCCCCCTGCTTCCCCCCAAGGCAGTAGGGGGTGCGATGGTGGCCAAGGGAGGCGGCGGCTAGGATTTTAGGATTTCACCAAACCCTAGGCCGGCAGGCCCACCCGACCCATGTGGGGGGCAGCGGCACAAGGGGAGGGGGACCCCTCTCCCTCTCTCCACACAATTGGTCTTGGGTTTTTGAGGAGTCCTCTCCCAGATCTTTCCCTCTCACTCTCTCCATGTATTGGGTCCTTCTTCACCTCTTGTATACTAGCAGTTCATAGTTCTGGACAACAAAATTTCAGCTGGACTTTGACGGGCGGACGTGTGCGAGCTCTCATAGGGGTCATATGTTTGACCCTCGTTCGGTTGGATCCAGAAGACTGGATACGGGCAGTAGGCGACATTCTCACTGCTAGGCTTAGCCGTGAGAATCTTCATCAGCTCCATCGACCTAGTCATCAACACTTGTTCCGCATCTTCCCGCTGGTAACGATTTAGATCTAACGGAAAATCTGAAAGTTCTGCACGTAACCCTACAACAAGCATGGATGAGGTTCACCTAGCGAGATGTCAAAAGCAGAGTTGTGAGTGCGGAGGATACGCCTGGATGCACATCAGCTAACGGTCCTTGAGGATGGTTTTGTAACTAGCCCAGCGAGCCAGTAGAGATACCCGACGAAGGAGGTGGTAATGCAGCCTCCTTGTCCGAGAGAACGATGCTAGAAATGTGGACATTGCCGAGCTAGCCGGAGAGAAAGACAAGACTCCCGAAGAGGAGATCCCATTCTGGCTCTAGCTGCCCGAAGGGAAGGAAGCAGGAAGTCTAGCCTGTGGTGGCTGGAGAGGTAGACGAGATTCCCGCGCTTAAGTCCGCGCACAAATTCCCTTCATGGCATGCAAACTGTTGGGGTTTCGTCTCCCGTCAAGTGATTTTGTATGTAAATATGGCTTGTGACCATGATCTGATGGGCTAATAACTCCTATCACGCCAGGATGTATACAAGTTCGAGCACCGAGATGGTCTCCGATAACATCCGTACTCATGTGTGGATGTATTCAAACGTGTGGAGTGCTCAAAGTTGTTGTGGAGGTGAAGTCGGTTGGCCTGCTCCTCTACGTGGGGAAGATGAACAAGGTGATATACGTCTGTGTGGGAGTCTAGAGTCTAAAGTGTCCAGCCCCTTCCGGAGAAGAGTTGCACCCCATATGTAGGTGTGCGCCACAGTATCATAGAAACGACGGTGTAACACTTTGCCAGATTGACACGAGCCAAGAGGCTGACTTCATCGATGAGCACACAAGCCCAATACCCATCGGCCATCAAATAAACCTGATCTCACCGGGCTAAATAGCTCCCAGCAGCGAGCCAGGAGTCGTCGTTCACGGCTTGAGGGTCTAAATAGATCCCTAGTCAATGTTGCGTCGACCTCGCCTACACCGTTAGAGGGGCGGAACCGCCATCGATGGGCAATGGCTCCACCGCCCCCTGTTACCCCATGTGCTTTCCCCAGAAGTGACCCCCGGCGGCATGGTGAGGGGGACGTGAGGCGCCACCATAGTGACCTCCCTCTTTGTCGCCTAGGGCGTGGTGGTACGGGGCAGAGGATTCTTCACTTATGTAGGTAATACGCCAGTGTAGTCATATGTATCGTCTGTGGTCGTCGCTACAATGCGTGAAGTTTTGATACCTATTTATGGAGGTGTCTACAGGGTTGGAGGACATGGTGAGGGCTATTTTTCTCTAACATGGGTGGCAATGTGATTTTCGGATTTCCCGTCCTGCTTCATAGGCGTCTTGTGAGCTATCTATGATTCTTGTAACCGTCAGTTTATTTATCTTCCTTTTTTTTTACTTTTAGTTGTGTGCATCCTTTTCTTTTGCCGAGGCCAAGTGTAAAGTACTATGTATCTCCACGATATTATGAGTAATGAAATGCTATTTATCAGAAAAAAGTGCCTAGGCTGGTTAATGAAGATGTTTTGCTTCTCTATAGATTTTTTTAGTTTTTATTCTACTCTATTGTGCTATTGGTATACGATAAATATGGGAGATGAAAATTAGGCAGGGACTATCTGGCCAGCTTCTTAGGCCTCTTTTGATTTGTAGGATTTCCAAAAGAATTTGGAGGATTTAGATCCTATGGATATTTTCCTTCCGAATGTGTTTAATTCATAGGATTGTAACAAAAAAAATTGGAACTTTGTAGTGTAGTTTCTCAGGAAAACAAACATGAGCTCAGATCTCATGGAAAATACCCTATGTCTTATTCCTATGTCCATAGGATCCCACTAGACAGGGCCAAGGTTTTGGTTCCCGAATGAAAAAAATCCTGAGGGTGCTCGGGATTCTCGGTTACCGCACGAAGTTGCTACCACCGTGCTGATTCTATGGACATGCAAATAATGCGATAATATACTTTATTGACCTTTTGTCCTTCTAAATTCAAAATTTTCAAATAATCTCGGGATTTTTTATCCGGTAAGAGTGTTTCCCGTGGGTGCTCGGGAACCTCGGTTATCGGCCGGTAACCAGATTTACCGACCGGTAACCAAAACCTTGGACATGCAACTCAATTCTACACAATTTTTATTCCTTTAGTTCTCCTACCTTGTGAATCAAAGGAGGCCTTAGGTACTTGCTTGACCTCTAACTAGCTCCGGCTTGGATCGTTTTGGTTGCAGCCCTGAGCCATATGTGGTGAGAAACTTTCTTAATTTTGTTGTTTCTTCCACCTACCTAATCATTACACTCGTATAGGAACAACTCGCCACCGGGTCTGTTCATTGACCTGATCATCAAATAAAGTCTTCGCCGCGCCATTGTCGCAGTGTTCTTTACGCGTGTTTTGCTTACCCGTTGTGTTTAAAAGTGTTTCGATCCTGTGCTCTTGGAACTGCATTCAAGTCCATGACAAGCAACTCGTTCCGTCCTGCAAGTTCCGCTCTGACCTAAAAAGGAGAGAAGGGTAAGCTCCGTTCTTGGCCTCCTAATGCTGTTTCTCTTTTATTTTATCGAATTGGGAAGCTTTCGATCTCAATTTCGTCAGATGAACTGAGAAAACAAGCGCAGGTCTTCTCATTTCGGCCTATTCGACACTTTCTAGTTTGCATGTGCGATTTTTTGGCGGAAATGCAATGTTCATGTTTGTAGGAACTTGACTAATAAGTGTTTTTTTTTGTGGGGAAATAACAGATCAAGAAGGTTGGCCAGACATCTTCCGTGCTGATCAGAACTTTGCAACTTATCTCCGGTTCTCGATTTTGAGATGGTAAGTGGCCCCTAGAACTACAGTATGTCATTCATATTAATAAAGCCAGAACTTTTGAAGACCGTTTACAAAAATGTGAAGGAGTCAAAGAAGTAACTGTGGGATTGAAGTTCTACGAGATCATAGCCTACAAATTTTCATCGCAATATGTGTGACTGTTTATAACCTACAGTGCCATGTATACCTTTTTTTTGTAGGTCCAGTTGTCGAGCCGGTGTCTTGCTTTTGCCGAAGGAGTGGTGACCATGGTATGCCCAATGCTTCTGACACTTTCTCTCAAAAAGGACAAGGAGCCTGTCCTTCCAATGCACATCCTCACCGTCGCCGGTGCCACTGTAGTAACCGGCATTTGCCCCTTGCTCGCCTGCTGCATCTCCAACACCAAGAGATACCGTACGGTTGGTGCAAGGTGGCCCTCGGTGACCAGGGGTCTCGCCGCAACCATCTCCTCCGCTTGCCTTCTCGTCCTCGCCTGCTGGATTGCACTCCGTCTGGTCTCGGGGAACTTCGTGATGTTCGCTGGGTTCCTGTCGGGGATTTGCCTGTTGCTTAGAGCAGTCTCCTACTGGACTCGTAGCGCCGAAAACCGTGGACTTCCGGAGATAAAAGGAGAGCCCCGCGCTGCGGACGAGGAAGAAGAGAAGGAGCTCCGATCCATGGTGGATAAGTCACATGAGTTCTTGTCCGGTGTCACCGGGATACTCTTCCTTGGGTTGGGAGGTTTGGCGTTGGAAGGCCTGCTGAGTACACGCAACGGCGCAGGGGATGCTCTGCGGCCGCACATGACGATCAGTCTCTTCATATGCGCTCATGGAGTCACCTGATGTTCGTCCAGATGATTCCTCCTCGTGCAGCTGCGAAGAAGAACGGCGTCGTGTATTTCACCGACGTCACCATGGCTGTTGGTACCGCCGCGCTGTTGGTGCCATCATGGTCAAACTCATGGGGGTTATTGGCTTGCTGTTCTTGGTTTTTCCGGTTATAATTTTCGCTCAGCTCATGTACACGGTGAAGATCAACGCGTGGAGATCTGCCGCGCAGCGCCAGCCGCGGGTTCATGAAAATGGAGGGGAGCACCCAGCCGCTTCTCCTCATGTACCCATCCCTGCCGCTGGCGGCGACGGCGACAACCAAGGTGAAGAGTCTAAACCGGCGCCCATGGGACTGACAAAAGTCACCATGACCGGATTCTTGGCTGTGTCGGCGAAAGCCATCAGCGGCGGCTCGCCATGCGAGTGGACCGTCTGCTTCCTACTGTTCGCGGCGGCGGCCATTGCTTCCGGCGTATCATGGAGGCTCTGACGCACACCCGCAACAAGAGCAGAGTGGGAGGGAAAGCTGCCGCCGACGAAGCTGCCAACGTTGCCTCCTTCTGCACGCATTTCTGCGTCGCGGTCGCCACGGTTCTGTTCGCGGTCATGGCCTATAAAGCGGGATCTGCCAGAGAGTGTGCGCATGTCTCTCAGGTGACGTGTGTGCAGCTCAACAGTACTCTTGATGTGCAGCGTGTGAAGGATATGTGCAGTTGTATTTTCTAGACGAATGAAGAGTTTGAAAACGCAGAGGTTTTGCCCCGTTTATTCCTTCTTAATCAATGAAAGACAAAGCTCCTGCCCCGTTTAAGAAGAAGAGTTTAAGCTGCTCTTCCTTGCGCCATGTGACGCGGATGAAAAACTGACAATATTGACTACCCATCCAATGTATTAACACTGTTTTCTGGTACAGTTTGCTTAGAGCATCTCCACCGGCGCCCAATACAGTGTCCGGCAAAGTTGCCGGACAGGCGCTATTGGGTGTGCCGGCAGTCGTTGTCGTCTATTGGGAGTGTCGCACCCCTCCGGGTGCTCCCAATAGACGTTCCCAGATCACAAATTTAAATAAAAGGGCCGGATGGCCAAGTTCAAATAGCGTCGGTCATCAAGTTCACACACCCAAAAGCCTCACAACCCAAAAGCATCGCCAGGTCCGGCGATCATATTACAAACCTCGATCGCAAATCACTAGATCGTCAACACCGGCTCCTCCGCCTCCTCCTGTGTCTCGGCGTCTTCCTGGCCCGGGTGCGGCATTGGCTCTGCCTCTGCGTCGGAGGACGTCGTGCTCGTCGTTGGCTCCCCCGTCGTGTCCATCGGCGCGGTGGTCGTCGTTGTTCTCGTTGTGTCCATCGGCGTCGGCTCCGGCGGTAGAAGCCCCATCTCACGCAAGATGCGCTGTTGGCTGAGCTGAAACCAAGCCCTCACCTCCGGTGTGTAGGTGGAAAGGCGGCGTCAAGATCTTGGAGTCCTCCTTCATCTTCTGAGTGACGGATTGCGACGCCTCGGACATCGCCTGGAGTCTTGTAGTGTCGTCTTGCATTACAGCCGCTTGGGTATTCTCCCTCTCGACTTCGAGCCGCTCCTTCTCGAGCATGATCTTCTCCTTCTCGAGAGCGACCTTCTCGTCATACTTGCTCATCAAGGACGACCAACTCTTGACGAAGGTGCTTGCGTTTTGTTTCGACATGGTGGTGACGTCGGCGAGGCACTTGTCGATGGACGCTTGCACGGACACCACGGACGAAGCGCCGGCCTTGTCGTTCTTGGAATTCTTGTTCCCAACAGGGCGCCCCTCCGACGCTGGGAACGCTGGGTCGTCGACCCTTGGGTGCCGTGCCTGCCGTTGAGAACGATCCGCGTCTTCTCCTACTTGCATGAACTTGAAGTCCTTGTAATTGTTGTTTTCTCGGTAGAACGTGGTTGCGTCGCTGAACAAGTCCTTCACGGTCTTGCCACTCGCTTGCCTTCTTTGGATTTGCTCAAGGTCGCCGTGGAACTTGTTGCATTCGGCTTGGATGGTCCGCCACCTATGCGACATTGCATTCCAATTGCGATCCATTGGCACCTTTGCATAGTCACCATAGATCATCGTCTCATGGAATTCCTCTTCGACCCTCTTCCAATACCGGTCGTAGGTTTGGTTGGAGCCGACGATGGAGTCGTTCGTCACAAGCTTCCATGCGTCGCATAGGCACTCATCCTCCTTGGTCTTCCACCTCTTGCCTTTTGTGCCCTTCTTCCTCGTCTTCCGGACCTTCCGGACCTCCACATCCTCACCGCCACCCTCCATGTCCTCTTCGTCGCCCTCTTCCTCCTCATTGTCGCCCTTCTCCTCTTCTTCGTACCATCCGTCCTCCACTTTTGGCACACCGACGCAACACTTTCGAACCTTCGAGCTATTTCAATCAACAACGCGCACGTCAGTTTTATGTCTAGAACACAATGTGAATGGGGTAAAGGCCGGAGATTTCATACCATTTTGTGGTTGACATCGTTTGGCATTCCGTCGAACATGTGGGCGTCGACGCCGCCGGTACCATCGACGCCCGCGCCAAAGAGGCGTTGACGGCCGCTCGCATCGATGCGTGGGCGAGGCCGGCCTCTCTGGAGAGCCGGCGAGTCGTGAACGCGTGGTTGAGGTCGAGAGGGAGGCCGACGGTCGGCGACTCGGAGCGGCTGATATCACCGAATGGCGAGGCCCGTACCCCGGAATGCGGGTGGCGCCACCGCCATCAAAGAACGTTGGGTTCGACGGCGAGGTGCCGCCCGCTGCATTCGTGCTCCCATGACTTGCGCCGTCGGCTGCTGCGTACGCCACCGACGCTTGCAGCTGATCGATCTCCTTCTGCCTGGCCTCCGCACTTATGTGCCGCCCTCTCCTGTCTACGGTGGCCGCCACTCGACGCGCCAGCTCCTTTTCCCAGTCTTCATCCATCGTGTTCGGCGGCCGTGCGCGTGTTTTGCGAGGGGCGAGGTAGCCGCGAGCGCCACCGCGAGCAGCGCCACCTCGAGCAGCACCCCGTCGTCCTCTTCCGCCGCGATCGCCGCCACGGCTGCGTTTGATGGGCGACATCGGCGGCGGACGTGGATCGCCCAAGGTGGGAAAGGCAGGAAGGAGGTGCGCGGGGGAGGCAATTGGCGGGATAATGAAAATGGACGGGAGGCAGGGAAAGTGATATAGAGCGTCTTGTGTCGCTGACGCGCCGGCCTTGCCCGTCAGATCCAACGTGGCTGCGTTGCTGCGGGTTGCCGGTGCGCCCGCTTGCGTCCCTAAAATCTGGGCGAGAAGGAAGATCGTCGGATGTTGTATTGGAGCGTGCCGACAACTTTTGATTTATTGGGCGCGCCGCTGGGGGCCGGTTTCGTGCCGGCGCGCCCAATAGGCATATTGAGAGCGCAGTTGGGTGCGCCGGTAGAGATGCTCTTAGCAGAAATTCCGCGTATTTTCTGATTGGCAGCAATCCCGACCAAATTTAGCACATGTACTCTTGTGTCTCTGGAATCCGTCAGCCATTTCCCGCAAAGAAAATGGAAACCGTCCGCAATAGCTGTGTAGTTGTTGGGACATCGCTAGGGTATCACAGTACCAACAATACGCATAGTAGACACACAAGTGGACGATATAGGTGTTGAGATTATGGTGTGTAACGCACGCGAAAAGTAGACACGAAAGAAAAGCAAGATATAGGGTAGAGTGCTCTTCTGTATTTTTCATATCTCCGAAGAGAATAGATGTGTACAACTAATTTATTAAAGTTTGTACTGTATAACACTTTGGGTATCACTCGGGCAAGGAAAATATTACAATCGTCCTTTAAGAATACGAAATTTCTACCATTAAATTACGTACTTATCTTAATCTCGACATCGCAATTGTCTAAGAACGTCCTTCAGAGGTGGATGATGGGAATAACTATTATTGGTAGGCTATGTTGATGTAGGGTACACTCATGGATAGGATATGATTTTTGTGTGGTGGCACAGGAATTTTCAGAAATTTTCTAAGCAAAGTCTTGTATCGAATTCGGCGAACCACGAAGGAAGTATAACACTTATGCCATACGTGTGGGCTGAACATCATACAGATTGCTGCCATTATCTATGAATATAAAGAAGTTTTGTGTTCCACAAGTGTAGTTGGGTTATGTGAAGAGCAATCTCACAAAGTGTATCAACTAAGTTTTTGCATACTAGGTCATGTGAGAATCTCGCTGATTTTTTCACTAAAATCATTGCCGGCATCATCCTTTGAGATGTGCGCTCGTGGAATCAGTATGATGAAATTTTGCGAGATGCAAAATTCAAGTGGATATTCTTCACACGCTCATTTGTAAAATCTCGATCTAAATGTTGTTGAGTGTGTTGTATTTTTCCGTTATATATGAGTTTTCCTGATGTTCCTCGTAATTAGTTTTTGTTTGGCAAGGCATGCAAAGACATATACTATGTTTTTCTTTTTCCCTATATTTTCTACAGGATTTTTCGGAGTTTTTGAAACCGAGACAAAACAGGGATGTCGAATCAATGCTGATTTTGTATGCACCAAGCGTTGGATCAGGCTCACGAGCTTCCCTGGCAGGATTGCCGGGCTTCACGAGCTTCTCCGGAGTTTTGGGCTCGGCTTATTTGACCCTCTCGGTGGAAGGAGTTTTTTTTTTTTTGCGAATATCGGTGGAAGGAGTAGGCAATGTTGTATCAGGCATTAACGTTTCTCAAAATAAAAAACAAAAACTGGCATAAACAAATATCTGTACTGTTTCTTCTATATTGATTGTCCGCTCTGAGAAATGAGAATTTGTCGTCGTTCCACGTTATTTAAATGAGCTCGTGTTCTCACGAAGATTAAAGAAAAAGTTTAGGTGAAGACGTGAAGTATTCTTCACACTGAATGCCAAACGAAAATATAGATTCAAGCGAGCAAAACACCGGTTGGTTGTAAGACCAAAATGTCTAATTTACTATGCAAATGTTGGACTTGGAAATTTTCACACGGTTTTCTCTGTATGTGTTGTCGTTGTAGTTGATTTGTTCACAATCAAATAAATATACACAGTAGTATAACCAGACCGACACCATGCCTACTTGCCTAGGCCGCCTTCAATACACTATGGGTGTGTTTGGTAACCCGGATGGGCTATCTCACCTCATACAAACCGGCTATATGGACTACATACAAGTGTGGTTTACAATGTGGCCTTTAGTAGGTCGTGTGAGGTGAGCTGTCCTCAGTTGAGGTTGTATTTGATGTTCCGTATGACATGAGCTATGACAGACATTATTAAACAGCAATCCGGTCCCTGGATAAAAAGATAAAAGCAATTAGGCGTGGGATGGACTCGGCCAAGCTGAATCGAGAAGCTCGATTTGAGCTTCACAACTGGGCAGGGCTGAGGCCCACTTTTCGCATGAGGTGAGCACTGCCCAACATAACCGACCCGACCTACCAAACAGCAAAACATGGGGGTGAGTTGTGAATTTTTTGGTACACCCGACCTACCAAACACACCATATATCTATGGTGCACTATAGTACGTGACTGTAGCTATAGTCAAGCATGACTTCCAGGCTAACGCCTTGGGCCAAGTCTAGCGGGGACCTGTCTCCGCGCGTATTAGTGGACATGGACCAATAATACGTTATAAGATGGTAGCGTGCAAGTTATATACTACTATGGACTATCATGATATGAAGATTAAAATAAACAACATGGTAATCAACAAAGATCAGTATCGGACACATTTCATCTTACTTGCAGACGGCTAAAATAAGGTAAACGTCTATATCTTCAATCTATTTAAATTCACTTTTGACTTTTCTACCAATAATATCAAGAAAAATAAGTATAGTGTCAACATTGCAGCAAATCGATACCGGGAAAGGCCCCGAAGGGTCTAGAAATGCATTAGTTTAGTGGCGGTGAGGACACAATTACATGGAGGACCCCTGTAAAGGGTAAAATTACAATCCAGTCCTCACTCTTGTTGTCCTCAAACCGAAAAACATAATTTCAATTCAGTCCTTCTTCACAGCTGCTCATCAAGGCGCAAGCATCGGCAACACCGTCCGGCCTGCACCGAATTAAAAAAAATCCTCCGAATCGACATGAAAGCCGGGAGGAAGAAGCTCGAAGGCCTTCAGCACCCAAGCGCAAAGCGGCTTCGATGGCTGTGGATAACATCGAAAAGAAGGTGCTAACTGAATTACATTAAATTTACTAGGTTATTGTGAAGTTAATGACATATTTCGATGTGTTATTGCTAACATGTACTCTCTCCGATTTTTAATATAAGATGTTTTAGCTCTTTACCACATTCACACGTATCTAGACAAATTTTAGTTTACATGTTCACTCATTGCACTATGTATCTAGACAACATGTGCACTAGCTAGAACGTCTTATAATTATGAACGGAGGGAGTAGTTGTTACACCATATGCTAATTGAATCAGATCAAATTTTACTAGGTTGCATCGCATTCTATCTCTCCAAACAAACGCAGGAATGGTATCAAACCATTTCATTTTTTACACGTATCAAACATTTGGTAACGGAACCAACACATTCCCTTAGAATGGAACGATGACATTTCGTTCTATTTGGTTCCCAAACCTTTACATCCACTATCCTCCTCTATCCTCCGCCACAGAAAACAAGTAGAGAAGAGCTTCCCAGACCACGGCCGCTGCTTGTCGGCAGCCACGGTAGGCAACAAAACAACGACATAACACCAACACGCCCTAACCTAGACTACTCCCTAATGTACTATACACAGAAGAGGGCCGGCTACCTCCCCCATCCCAAGGGCCAGGGGGCAAAGTCGACTCTCAAAGAGGCGGGCAGAAGAGAGAAGACTAGGAGAGAAATGAGAGCCACCTCCATGATGTTAGTTTTGCTTAACATTTAAAATAAAAAGCTAGTGCAGAACAAAATCAATGCCAAAGCACCGTTTGATAACGCAAGGGCACTTTAGTAATTCGTTGGGACCAATTTTTTCATCTGGTAGTTGGCGTCTCACCATCCATCTTGTATTTTGTATATTACTGAACTTAAAAGTATCCGTTTGCACGTTTAAATCCTGACTTCATTATGCTGTGCTGATTGCTGAACTTTCGCAGGCTGTTGCGACGTTTTATTATTTTTATTTTTAGATAAGAGGGTGCGGATCCCGGCCTCTGCATCCAAAAGATGCACACAGCCACCCGCAATTATTAAACATCCAAGAGTACAAGCTCACAATTCATGGGTCACTTAAGGTGGCTACAAAGATCAGCCACTCAAACAAATGAATATTAAACATCTAGACGTCTAGGTTGAAGCCATCCTCCCCGGCTGAAGATAGCCCGCACAATCGTCAGCATACGGGTACAGTCGGCATCCATAAGCCCACGCTGGTCCGCAGGAAGTAGGAATGACCATGAGTGGATCCAATAGCACGCCTTGTGGATAACCTGCAAATAATGAGTTGAATTTGATTTGTTAAAAACAATGTCATTTCTGCGGTTCCAAGTAGCCCACAATATGGCCGCAACACCAATACGAATACGAGCTTTAGTGATTTTATCTATTCCATTTAGCCAACTACCAAACAGATTCGCAATGCTCGCAGGCTGTTGCGACGTATTCTGATGATACGGTAATAACACATGTAGGAGGCTCCAGCTTTTGCTTCTTCAGATATAGTACACGACGGTTCCGATAATATGGTATTTACACCACCTGAACCTGATAAACTCCTCAAATTTGCTAGCCTCTGGAGAAGATCTAGATGGTGCTTATATCAACTTTACTCTTGGAAATCTGGAAGGCAGGGGTGATCCAGCTGCCGCAGTTGCACTGAATCCTGACCAGTTGAAGTACCCTAGGCGTGCTCCACTAGGGGTGGGCATAAAAACCGAAGACCGAAAACCGAAACCGAAAAGACCGAGACCGAAACCGAAATGACCGAGACCGAAAATACCGTTAGAAATTTGGGTAGCAAATTAGAAAAGACCGAAGTTAGATCAGAAATTCGGTTATCACTTATACATAACCCGAATAGACCGAAAGACCGATTTTATTTTATTTTGAGTGAATTACGTACGGAAGCAACCGAATTGGTGTGCCAGCCTAGCTTATGTGTCATCTAGTATATAGGCCCAACTACTAAACCAACCATACCATCTAGTCTCTAGACTCAACAACTGGGTATCTCAGCCCAGCGTATTGTAGATTCTCCCGTGCATGAGAGACCAGTCGATCGCTTCCCACTTTCCCAGTCCCGGGCACCGATTCCCCTTCTTGCGCCCTATATTTTGGTCTATTTGGTCATGACCGAAGACCGGACCGAATAGACCGAAGACCGAAGAACATAAAACCGAAAAGACCAAATTTATTACGGGTATCATTTCTGGATGACCGAAATTGTTAAAGATCAGAAAGACCGAACCGAACTAACCGAAAAGACCGAACGCCCACCCCTATGCTCCACAGTGGATGCACGACAGCTTCCCCTCCAAAGCACCATCTTCTACTGCTTCATCACGAACATAAGCAGATAATGAACAGACTGATAATATGCTACGAACCACATCGATACATATGAGAATGCTTAGGATACTGCAAGGGGTGAACTGAAAGTAGCTTACTTGGAGTCATCCACTTGAGAGGCTCAACATACAGAGAAGAACAATCTTGCTCCTTGTTGTATGTGTGACCACCTTTCCTTTTGTCGTGCCACTCAAAGCTAGAATTTCCCTCACCAGGAGTGTGGCTGATAACATTGTCCTGTGCAGCGACGATCCTCCTGCATTTCTTGCAGCGGTATGCTGTTTTATTGGTCTCCTTGTTTGACAATTCTTGGGTAGGATTAGGCTGTCGAGGGACACCAGGGTCATCTTCAAATACATGGTTTCCTATTTTCTCTCCAATTTTGTAGGACTGACCTGGAGAAGTAATAGGCAAACATTTAATACAGGTGTTACTAAGATTGAGTCGTGACACTGGGTGAACAGTAGAGCAACTGAATCTGCTTTGATATGAGAATTTTTCACAAAAAAGGGTGACCAGGTAATACTAGGGAAATGCAGAAAGGCATGTTAAATTGTACTATGGGCAAATTTCTTATTTTCATCAAGAGTACCAACCTTCTACAGTCATATAAGAATTAGACGGCCCACAAAGACAAGCATATAAAATATGAAACCCCAACGAAATGATAATTGTCTCTATCTCCATTCTTTAATGTTGATGCTAACTTTGAGAGTATCTCCCACGTATTAAGCAGTCACCATAAAAAGTAGAATATAAGATGAAAAATGACCAACCTAACAATTTTAAGCGGAAGCGCCTGTACAAAGGACTTGAAGTATCAACCTTGAAACCCATTTCTTCAAACAATTTTAACTGCAAGATATAGAAGATTCAACTTAACAAAAAGAGCTAAAGGGGTAACATGGTGCAAACTTATCATAATGAAAGCTTACCTGATCAAGAAAGTCATCGTTCGGGCAAACAGACTCATTAATTTTCTTCAACGACTCTAGTGCTTCTGGAAGAGAAAAAAAACATCAAATGCCACATGAGAGTTATAAAAGAAAAAATCAGTATATTAAGCGTTCTGCTTGAAACAAAAAGATTCAAACCTTCCAGAGATTTCTGCTCTGTTCTCATAAGATATGCCGTGATGATGGTAGCACTGCAACAAGAGGAAATTCAAAACAACTGTTTCATTAGTTGAACATGAATGGCATCATCACTAGTGAATAATATTCACTCTGCGCCAAAATGTAGTACATCTTAGTTTTAGTCAAAGTCAAACTTCGTAAAGTTTGACCGAGCATGTAGAAAATATATATCAACATTTACAATGTCTTCGATGTTGCAGATGTTGATATATTTTCCTGCATATTTGGTCAAACTTGACGAAGTTTTACGTTGATAACAGCTAATATGCACTACATTTTGGCAAAGAGGGAGCATACGTTTCTGATCCCTGATAATCAACACATCAAAAAGAAGTTATAAATGGAAATTCCAATGGATCCTATATAATTGGTTAGCCAGAGCCATGAGGTGACAGCTTGTCTTACATGCTAACAGTCCTGAGCTCAAAATTACAATGTACTGACTAAGAGTATCTTTTAGACTCAGCTTTTCATTACTAATTTATAATAGCAGGATTACAACCAACGAGGATAGACGCCAATAAAAATCTGGAATCACATTAAGCCACATGCACCAGCTAAAACTAGAAATTAGCCACCTTGGCAAGAAGCGACTCTAAACTACAAGAACCTTCTGCTTAGCTTGTCAATCTCCGATATAATTGGATGGACGATGCGAGCCTGAGAAGTGAGAAGAGATAGCACACCAAAGGTTACCAGCTCTGTGAGTCCATTTCAACACTACCCTTCTTGGCTGATCATTCCATCCTAGCTCCAGTCAATCAGTGGCGGACCTTGGGCCAAAATTCTGGGGGGCAAATGGGCTGGGGGGGGGGGGGGGGGGGGGGCAAATAATAGGCTTTAGGCTGATTTTCAGTTGACAAAGGCCAAATACCTAAAGATACTAAGCCATTTCTTCGGGGGGGGGGGGCCATGGCCCAGGTTGGCCTCCATGAAGGTCCGCCACTGCAGTCAATCATGGTTGCTCAATAGACATGCTGTGGCTATCTTGCTTCTGAGAGTTGAAAAGAGCTAGCATCTTTTGTAAAAGCATGGCAATGACTACTCATTGGTAGGGGCAAGACTGATAAGCTCATCATAGTCAAGGTATACGGCAAAATTTAGTAGCCAAGGTCATGGTAGCTACAGTTGCCAACCACATCTCGAAACTCCTCCATCTGTCACTACTCCCAGTCCAACTCCCCACTCCCCAGAGTGTTAGCTGTCAGCATGACGTAGAGGACTGTGTTGAAACTTTCCACACACAGGCAGGCTAGAGCAGATTGGCACCTCGCTCGCGTGCAGGGACATGCACAGACACATTGATGTGGGACTTTGAATTTTTTTTTTACATCACCTCTCCTCGCCAGAACAACGCCAAAATGCCACTCCCTTCACTCTTACTCCGTAGCTCAAAAGGCATGCTGAAATCCAAGAGTGAGGCGACCGCCTTCCACTCTCGTAGCTATCAGTTGGTTTTGGAAAAACTAAAAGATAGAAGCAACCTGGAGCTTACGAAATGTCTCGGACTACCCACAGCCTCAGCAGTTCAGATTCAACATTTCATTGTGGGGATGCTTCAAATTGGAAGCCTCCCTGGTTTTGCATTGCGGACATGGTTTATTTCCTTGCTAGCTTAACATTGCCGTCACCAGCCTGTCTTGTTGGTTCTGCCTTGTGCATGATTTATGGATTAGTCCTTCACCTCTTTGTTCTGGTTTACGTGCGAAAAAGAACAGTTGGACGGGCATCCTTATTTTGGAAATGTCTACATCCTTTTGTGGTAGAATTTGTAGTAGGTTGCAATTATCAAGTTTAACGAATTGGCTTGTAGCTATGCAAAACCCAAAATTAGCGTCCCACTATAGAAACATTTCAGTACGAACAGTCCACATGTTTGTTATACAAGACAGATATGAGAAAGCAGGATGATACAAGGTACGCAGCATTAACAAAATGTACTTAACCATTAGTTTTTTTTCTACCATTCCCATTTTCCTAGTATTGCATCTGGTTATACATGGTTGATGGGGATTAGTATACTCCAACCTCATTTCATTACATGTGTGTGCCGTGTGAGAGATTTAGTGAACCCTTACAGTAATTAAAAAAAGTAGTAGCTGTGTATATAACCCAAAATGAGATGATTAGGAGCATTGGAGCTGTGCTTTCATGTGGTTTGAAATGCCCACACTCACAGCTATTTTGCAGAAATATGTAGAGAAGATAGAGATGGGCTTTAAAATTATGTTGTTCACAAGCAAACAAAGAGGTGAAGAACGAAGTATGTAAAATCATCAACAATAGATACATTCAGAACTAAAATCGTGTACAAAAACATGTAAGCTCAAGAGAAATACTACAAGCGTACCTCCTGGAGACCCCTGCGAAGCAATGCACCAGCACATTGCCTCCTTCCTCCCTTCGTCAATAAAATCGAGGCAGGGCTCGAGGTGGTCGAGCAGGTTCTCCTCCTCCGTGTCCCTGAGCGGGACGGCCATCCGCGTCACCCTTAGGCCTTTCCCGGTCCTCTCCACCACCCGCATCAGCCGCCCTGGTGCCACCGACGAGGGCGCTCCGTCCTCCCCGGATAGCACGCGGCGGACCTCCTCGGCTGGGAGGGAGAGTCCCGGGCGGTAGTCGGTGAAGAAGGAGATGGAGGCGGAGCTGACGACGGAGAGGACGTGGGTGAAGTCGGTGCCGTCCGGGAGGGAGCGGTGAGGGCCGCGATGGCGTCGTTGATGTCGCCGAAGTAGAGGTGGTCGCGGACGAGGTCCGGCATGGCGGTCGGGACCGGAGCGTCGCAGGAGGTGGCGGCCATGGGCGGTGGCTCCTCAGCCGACGGGGGGTAGAAGAAATCAAGAAACCCTAGGGAAGGAGCGGAAGGTTTGGCTGATTTGGGGGCCGTTGGGGTTCTGTGTGATGTTTGCTGAGCTCCCGCGTGGTTGCCTCAAAATGCCTTTCCTAGTCCAAAGTAAGGGTCTTTTTGAATTGCACCATTTTCAAAACGTAAGAAAAGAAAAATAAAAATGTGAGATACCATGCACTTACATTTCAACAGGATTTCAAAGCACAGAAATTTGTAAGAGATGCCTCTAGATGGTTCAGAGAGGAAACAAACACAGAATTTTTGCAAAAAGGAGGAGAGAGTAGAGAGCAGAGATAGTTTGTGAATGCATTGGAATTTTCAAAAGAACAATAAATAAGGTTTAAACTCATGTTGGAATTTGGGCATAGAAATGGATTTTTAGAAATTGGTGGACTCAATAATATATAATCCAATGGATTCCATAGAAAAAATTATATGGATTGAAATTCTCCAAATTTCTGTAAAATTCCTTCAATCCAAACTATGAGTCCACCTGTCAACGATGAAAAACAAAAAAACTAGGTTCGACTTCCCTACGATTTTGTTGTACCTCTCAAACACCCGATGCAGCAGGCGATACTAGCTATCACACGTGCGAGTGATAAGGATCGCTCGCATGATTTCGCCACCGCAGCCACGCCGGAGAGGAAGACGACCCGCCGTTACAGCCACCCTGGTCGAACCACCGTACACCCTGCTCGCAGTCGATGCGCTGCTGCACTGAAACAGGTGGAGTACATGATGTCTTGATTCATCATTCCATCGGTAATGCACTCGTGTATGATCGTTATCCTTGGGTCAATCAAGGATCCAAATTCTACGGAAAAAATCATTATTGACTGTCCAAGATCATAGTTATTGATAGATAGAACTTCCATTTATTATTTGAATAAAGTGGGCTGAGATGGATTCGAAATTTTCGAGATAGGTTAAACATGTATATGCACTGAAACGGGTCAAATTTATGACTCATTTTTGTACGGATATCATGATATGGCGTATTTTTGGGAGCACGTGATATGTCTCGATTATCATTCCAGGGAAATGCACTCATGTATGATCGTTATCCTTCTTGCCATTATATTCCTTCCTCCACAGCTCACAGCCACACCTACACGTTATGAAACATAAACAGACTTCCCCCCCATGAAAATACCAAATTTTGACTGTTCGAGTAGACATATTACTGCTTTTACACTGCATGAAAGCTCAACAAATGTTGGCTACGGAGGGTCAAAATTGCAGGCCAGACATCAAACTGCCAAAGAAAGGTATCTGCACTGTTGGGCTGGACCTCCCTCCAACTCCAAAGGTTTGCAATAGCAGGCAAAGCAGCTTCCTACATATCTGAGTTTTTCTGCAACTTGGCTGGCCTGTCCTTGTGTGTTTCTGCATCGCAAAATAGCAGGTTTTGTCATGTTGCCCACATGTTTTCAGTTCATGTGTGAGATCACATAATTCAAAATCTTCCAACGTATAATCAAAAGCCTACTGGAAGACCTAGTGATGAAGTAGAGAGCATGACCTACTGTTTCTTTTTTTTTAGCAGGGACCTAGTGTTTCTTAGAGTTAGGGCGAGCAAAACCTGGAAGACCTAATAAAAAATTACCTGCATATCTCCTTTTCTTGTTAGCTCTTCTTCTTTTGCGCTCAGCTTGGGTGAGCTCCGCGTCTTCTTTAATATCGCCTTTTCCTTCAAAAACTTCTTCCGGAGCAAGCATCGCAGCATCTGAAACAGCAACAGGTGCAACCTGCAAGACACAGAAGTCGTTACATAAAATATTCCAACCGAGCAACTTCACGAAAAAATAATAAGTCTGGTACCTCTTCCATTGCTAGAGCAGGTACATTTGCTTGTATAGACATATCCTCAATGACCTGAAAAGACAATACGTGTCTTCATGCCAAAAATCACAAATGTTAAGTATACAATGTTGTCAAATAAAGAACTACTGCCTACCGGCTTCGGGGCAAAGTGGAAATGAGAGAGTGCATCCAACTTCAAGCATATCCTCTTAAATATATCATTTGCCTGAGTAGAAATAGAAAGTCAGTCATTATCAATAGCTTGTGATATCATCATAAAGACAAGAAGGCAATGCACATGCACATGCACATGCACATAGCATTCTGGAATGATTGCAGGAAACGGTAGCATAAAACCAAGTTGGCCAATGTAGTAAAGAACACCTCAAAACAAATTGACAGCTGTTAAGTAAAGTATCAAGTCTGACCTATCACCTATCCAATAAGTATGCTTACTGAAACACAGGCAGAGAAAGTAATCCACTCATTCAATACAAAAAAATGAAGTCTGCTTCTAGCACCAAAAAATCCAATACAAAATTTCAAATCCATTGCATGTTTAAGGGGCAATAAACCATCACAGAGCACCAGTTTTAAATTCTTCTTCATCAGTATTTCAAGCATCTTGTGTACCACGAGAAAGCGACGATGAATAGCGACAAAATAGCAACTACGACAAGCAAGGAATGCAAGAACTTGCTAATTTAAATGAACATAAAAACATCTGGCACGCATTTACTGACAAGACACTTTACTCGTCATAGAAAATTAATTCAACCACCTCGGATTCTAGTAAAAACTATTGATTACCCACCTCTTTCTTCAGTTCATCAGAAATAGAAAGGGTGGCAGGTGCAAGGCCAGCTTTTTGTGCATAATCATCCTGTAAGAGTAAGAAGATCAGCACTAGATGAATTGTACTTAAAACACATCCTAACTAGCAACTCATTAGGATTAAAATAAATGTCATAATCAGATAGTGCATACCTCATAAATTTCAGCAAGACCCTTCGTGCTCTTGTTTTCATCCTGTTGAAATATATCGATAATGGCGAGAATGCATGAGCTTATTGTTATCATGAAAGAATTCACGGTATTTCAAAGGATCAAAACCATACCATCTCCTTTTGCTTCTTTGGAGCTTTAGATGGCAAGGTTGAAGGCATTTCAACATCATCAAAATTATCCTGTTAGGAAACAATAAGTGAAGCTATCTCAATATTACTAGCCGAACCACAGATGCAAAATGAGAGATCCAAAGAGCTCATAATTTTCTCTACTTATTCTCCAGTATGCTACTGTTGCTGTTGACCCAGTTACAGACCTTAGTGACATGCCCAAAAACATATTACCTCCGCAATTCTTTTCTTAATCATATCCTCAATAAAGCTGTGACTTCCTCCGTGATCACTGGAGCAGGTCTTACATTATGTTCAAAATCAAGATCCACTTCCAAGGCACTATTTCTGGGCCTGCTGGAAGCAGTAACCTACAAAAGGAACTCGCTTAACTTTTTAATAATGAAGTGAAAATTATTGTTATCATGATGCTACAAGTCAGAAATATATCGTATTTTTCGAGAAAACAGAAATGTATCTTATTTACATGACATGCTATCAATTACCTCTCCCTTCATGGTCCATTGACTGGGTTCAAGACTAGCTTTCTCCATTTGCTCTATTTTAGCCTGCATCTTCAGGCGCTCCTTCTCATGAGTTGAAAGACCCTGTTCAGCCTGCATTTAAGAAAAGGCATGTCGATAAACAAGTATACGACTATAGATGCATTACTTATTTCAACTGAAATGAGTACCTCTAATGCTGGACCATCATTTACATCATCGCTCTCAGTGGCATCCACTTGCATTTCATGTAATTCATCCTTGAAATGGACTTTCTTTGTGGAACCATTTCTCTTCTTGACTTGTTGCTTAAGGCTTTCCTCAAAAAAATCTTCATACCTGAGAAGAGCTCTTAGCTGGTTAAAGCGCAACATCCAACCGAAAATGCAAAATATAACAACATACTCCAACCTAAGGAAGAATACATGGATAGCTTCAAGTCTCAATACTAGAAGAATATCTCATGCTTCCAAATGTTTCGCTGACCAAACTATATTTATGCAGCCTCATGGAGGTAGTTGACAATTGGATATAGTACTTCCCCTGTTTGGGTGAATGTGGCAGAAGCATGTTATGTATTAAATCTAACATTTACGTGGATCCATTTCTTTGCTGTGTGTCATGCAAAAATCATGATTTCGTGCACAAACTTTTTTGCTGCAACCCCGCACATGTGATTGTATGGTACTCAAGTCTACCAGTGGTTTGGGCAGAGAATGGGTTTTTTGGTTTGTTTTTCTATTTAGATTGTTTTGGACGGTCAGAATAGACTAAGCTGGTGGAATAGTTTGGCTTACAATATGCTGGAGCTTGAACTGGGTAGGATCGATTTGGTTTGGATTGAAACTGTTGATTTAAGACACTAGTCTGAAATTGAGCACAGAGGAGTCTTGAGGGTCACGACTCAGTGCGGGGTTGGAGTTCCCTTTGCCACCTTCCCTGGCCATTTCTCTGCCGCCTTCCTACTCCACAAGCAGACAACTTCGCCGCTTGCTGACGCTCCATCAATCAGCTCGATTGAGCCCACGTCAATCTGACAGACCGATCACAGCGCCGCCATCGAAGCAGCTCGCTGTCTGATCCTTTTCAATTGGTTTGGGCTGCACTCAATTTGCTTTAGTAGCCATTAGCAGGCTTGATATTACTATTTCATACCTCTAGTACAGGTGGCTGCAAGCTTCTATACACTAAATGGATTTTTTCATAGGCAGTTTCTCTTCTTCACTTCAAGTTATCAAGAAATTAAGCAAAAGGGAGGCCATTTTATCATTGTTTACTTTGCTATTCTAATTGAGTCCATCTCCACGAACGTATTAATATTCGATTTCTTCTTCTTTTTTTTGACTTGATATTCGATTTCTTCCATATGTGTGTGAAAGTAACTAGCTCCTACTCCACCTCAAGAAAGGAAAATCTGATATAGTGATTTTGATATCATGTACATAATTCAACAGTATGAATCTAGAATTATCCCCCTCCTACCTTTTCACAGGTTAATTTCTTCTCTATGTGTTAGAGAAGGGAAAGGGTTGTGAAGCATTGTTCAAGCAACTTACAATCCTACATGGCTACCTCTTCACAAAAGTGATGCATTGTACTTCAGCAAAATCAACTGATATAGTGAAAATTGATTTGCATTTTGACAATCACCATAGTAGCATACTTGAGATTAGCATAAATGCTTTACCTTATATCTCCGCCGGATTTTCCTCCATCCTCTTCATCATCATCCTCATCATCAAAATCTTCCAACTACAGTTAACAGCATCAGCACTCAAGTTAAAAAGGAAAGAAATTTGGATCAACATGCTTCACCAGTAAAAATATGATATCTAAAATCCTACTTATCAAAAGGAGCCCATTCGTTCAGGCAGTATGATGAAATGTGCCGTTCCTGAACTAGCTCTAGCTGTTGAGTCATTTCTATGGCATATCCAGCAGAAATTTTGGCTTCCAATTACTGAGATGCTTATGATTATATATCTAAGATTCTATCAGAGCTATAAACCATTCCACGTATGTAGAGAGGGTGCGAGTACAAAATCCTTACATCCAAATCACCATCTTCTTCTTCATCATCATCACCATCTTCGTCCATGTCCTCCTCATCGCTGTCGTCCTCCGTCCAGTCCACCGTTGCCTTCTTCTTCTCTCCTCCCCTGGAACCACCATACTCCTGTTTCTCCGCCTTCTCCAGAAACGCTTCCAGGTCCCTTACCTTTAGGAACTCGTCTTCAACCCCATTCCCTGCCCTACCTTCCACCTCCTCCGTTTCTTCCTCCTCCCCTTCCCCCGAATCCAACTCGTCATCCGTGCCCTCCAACTCATCCTCATCCAAATCATCCGATTCGTCACCCTCTCCGTCCTCCTCCTCCTCGTCTGACGGTTCCTCCTCCGCTTCAGCAGGCTTGGACGGCGGAGGAGTTGGCGACGGATGCGAAGGCGGCTGGTGCTCGAGGCGGCGGAGCTGGCGGTGGATGTGGGGTAGGAGGGGGCGGGAGAGCAGCTCGCTCTGGGACCAAATCTGCTCGGCGTCGAAGTTGGGCCCTGCGAGGAGGTTTGGGAGCGGAGGTGGCTGTACCGGGGAGACAACGGCGAGCGAGGAGTGGAGGTGCTTCAGGGCCGCCCGGGCGGCGGCGGCGAGGTCGACGGACGGGGCGAGGTAGACGGACGGGTCGGCGTCCCGCAGCTTCTGCAGCGCTACCTCGCCCTTCTCCGCGGCGAGCGGCTCATCCAAATCCATCGCCATTGCCGGGGTGGCTGGCGGCGAATTTGTTGATTGGAGTGTGGAGGCGAAGCGGGGAAGGGAGGAGAGGAGCAGCTTTGGGTTTTAGGGTTTTTTTTTTTAGGGTTTAACGAGTTGAGCAGCACGCCGATGTAATGCCTTATTACGGTTTGGTCCTAAACTTCACACGAAATGTCAATTCGATCCCCACAAGATTGTTGTTCGTTTGAATGAGATACTTTTGTCATTCTTACAGGGAAACTTCTAAGAGCTTGTTTGACACCCACAATTTCAATTTCATTTGGCACAAATGAAATGATGGTATCATTTCATTTAATTTGGCAAGTGAAATGACAGTGTTAGGAATCAGAATTGGCATAATATACAATAGACATTTGTTGCAATTCTAAATGAAATGATTTGTACAATTCCATAATAGTCAAACAGATTGAGTATTAAATCACAAATGAATTTCATGATTTCGGCTCGAAATGATGACTACCAAACGACCTCAGCATAATCTTAATTTTTGTAAGGCTAGTGCTGAAAGAGAGAATGTTGTTCCTATTATGCTCATTCGTGAGAATATTTATATTTGTAATCATTGTTTTGTTTGTTTTCCCGTGTTTGCAATGTCATTTCGTTCTTTCCCAATCTTGTAAACTTGTTGATATCCCTTTTCCTTAAGTGTTTGCTTATGTTCCATAGTCTTTTACCTTTTTGAATTTGTATTATAGTATCTAAATGGGAGCAACCCACTCTAGTGGCAGCCTATCCACATCAGCAATCATCTTATTGGTCCACGTCATCCTTTCTCAGCATCCTACTATTATTTTTTACCCATTGACCTTCTGTCTAGCCAAAGCGAGCCACCAAGTGCAGCCTGTTGACGCTTCTTCTTCTCCATAAATCTATGCAATGACGACGTCCCTTCGTCTCTTCCACACTGCTCTCTTCTACTCCCTCCGTCCATAAAAGATGTCTCAACCTAGACTAAATTTATATGTATCTACATATTAAATCATGTCTAGATACATACAAATTTAAGGTAGGTTGAGACATCATTTTGTGAACGGAGGGAGTACCAGCTGTGTGCCATCTTTTGTAACCTCCTTATTGAAAGTGCATGTGTTGCCCCATGTGTGGTTTTGGTAATTAATGACAATCCTTATGGACTAATGTTTGCATTGAGATATCTTTATAGATCTTGTCCATGAAGAAGATTGGAGTTCATGTGTTGGACTCTAGAAGATTACATGATGATCAATGCTCTATTCAAGGGTTTATATGAAGAATGGTCATGTGAAGAGTTGAGCTTATTGCAAGCATGGCTTGGAAAAGAAGATTGAGTGAACTTCATGTTTATCTCCAAGCCATCATCTATATCAAGAGAAGAATATGAAGCGCAAGTGGTTACATGAAGACGGAGCTTAACGAGGCTCTCCCATAATGGAGTATGGGGAGCATTTGGAGAATTCTTCATAAAGCATGTGCTAGCAAGCACAATCAAGAAAGGTGTTCCAACTTGAGAGAGTCAAGATCGTCATCATCTAGCTCAAGTGGAATGCGCAAGGCAAAGGTATGATCTTGATAGGGTTTTATTTTACCGGTCTCATGTTGTTAGTTTGGAGACCGGGTTATAGGATAGACGGCGTACTATCAAGAGGGGCTCTCAAGTGAGTAACTTGATCGCATATTTGTGGAGAGCTTAAACCTTTGCATATTTGGCATATCATCTTTCTTGGTTCTTATTTGGATTTTATCCATGTGAGAATTTAGAGTTTGTGTTCATCTCCATACCAAGCTCTAGTTCATCAAAAATGGATTTCATTTGGATATCTTATGGAGTTTTTGATGTTGGAGGTTTTACCGGTTCGTCTCTTGTAGAGAGGTCAAACTCTCCACTTGTGTTATCCTCCTCACATGATGGACTATGATGTGTATATGCATGATCTTGTAGTGCTTGTGATTATCTTCGGAGCAAGCCCAAGATCATTGAAAACGGAGTCCGGATGGAAAACTTGTTGTGTTCTCAGTGTTGGAAATATTACCGGTCCTCCTCGAGATAAGGTCCACACCTCCCATGTGTGATATCTCCTCCATATTTGTGACTCTTAATTTGTAGGAAAGCTCTTGTCGCCACCTTTCCAACCTCGTTGGTTTCATCTCGTTTGGAGTTTCCTTGCAAAAGTTATTACATTTCAGGTTTTGCAGTTTTGCTGGCTTTCTAGGCCGGAGTCTCCGGTGTGCCTCAACCGGAGTCTCCGGACCCAGGGGTTTTTGTCGAAAATAAGCAGCTTGGTTCACTCTCTGGACTCTGTCCGGAGTGTTGCCGGAATGTTGCCGGAGTATGGCCGGAGTCTCCGCCCCAGGCCGGAGTCTCCGGTCATTGGTCGAAAAGTCTCCGGCCCGAGCTGCTCCTTGCCAGATGTGGTTCAGCCCCTGGAACCTGTCCGGAGACTTGCCGGAATGTTCTCGGAGTCTCGGTCACTCTGACCGGAGTCTCCGGTGTGAAGTTGGCTGCAACGGCTCTTTTTCTGGGAGGGGTATAAATACCCCTCCACCTTCCTCCAGCCAACTAGCTCTGCCCAACACGATTTGCTTTCTCTCTCCTCCATTGTTGCAAGCTCATATCTTCAATATCTCCCAATCCCTCCACCCAAACTCTTTGATCTTTGGAGGATTGAAGGAGAAGACCTAGATCTACATTTCCACCAATCAACCTCTCCTCTAAGTGAGGGGAACTCTTTCGATCTAGTTCTTGAAGTTCCATTTGTTGAGTTCTTCTTTGTTCTTCCTCTCTTCTCCCCCCATAAGCATTAGTTGCTTGTGGTAGGATTTGAGAGTGAAGGATTTGAGCACTTGTGCTCTTGCCTTTTGCATTTGGTGCATCGGTGTGCTCTCCACGAGGATTCGTGGAAGTTGAAAGCTTGTGAACTTGTTACTCTTGGGTCTTTGGACCCTAGACGCCCGTGTGGTGGTTGAGACCCTTGTGTGGTCACTTGTAGCTGTTCGGGAGCCCCCAATCCCGTTGTGGGTTGTGCCCCGGATCGTTGTTGAAAGGCTCCGGATTTCTGCCTCGAAGGATTCCGATAGTGGAAGGTGAACCAAACCTTTGTGGTGTGGTTCATCGGAGAAGAAGGTGAAACCTTTGTGGTTGTTGAACCATTGTGTTGGTTCACACCTCTCCAACGAGACGTACTCCCCTAAAAAGGAGGAACTCGGGAATACATCCTCGTCTCCGCGTGCCTCGGTTATTTCTATACCCGAGCTCTTTACTTATGCACTTTACATTGTGATAGCCTTCGTGCTTGAAGTATTCTATATTGCTATCACCTTGTTGCTTTTCTTGCTTAGCATAAGTTGTTGGTGCACATAGGTGAACCTAGTTTATTTAGGTTGTTGGCTTGTTAATTTAAACACCTAGTTTTATTCCGCAATTATCATGCCTAAACCGGAAAAGTTTTAATCGCCTATTCACCCCCCCCTCTAGGCGACATCCTTGTCCTTTCACTTATTCACAGTTGACTGATTGTTAGAGCAACTCTAACAGCTGCCCTATATTAGGCTTGGTGCCCAATAAACCGTTTTCCGTTTTTAGGGCACAAGAGGGCAAAAACACGTCTCCAACAGCTGCCCTATCACGTGCCCTAAAATGGGGCTGCCCCAAATTTTGATCCTCTCTGCCCCAAATATGGGGCAGAGGGCCGCGCGCCCCGTGCGCTTTCCCTTCCAATTCGCGCGCGCGACCCAACCGCCAAGCTGAAACGCGTTTCCCCCCCCGCGCCGCGCCCGCCCCGCCGGGATTTCGCCGCCGCCGAGCTCGATTTGCCCGCCGTCGGCCGCCCTCCACCGCGGTAACGCTCCGCCGCCCCTCCGCAACCTTCCTCCCGCCGCCAAATCGGTCGGGATGGCGTCCGACGCGCCGGCGCCGTGGTGAATCGCCTTCGAAGCTCCGCCGCCGCCTGGCCTCGATTCGGCCTTCTCCGGCGCCGCCGAGGTCGGGATTGACGGATTCGGAGCCTCCAAGCCTCCCTGTCGCTTCCCCGCCGTCGCCGACCACCTCCTGCCGCACCGGCTCGGCTAGACCGAAGGTGAGCATTTTTTGTTTTGATTTGCAAATTATTTTGTGCAACAATGAAGTGTTAAGTAGAAGTAGATTGTAATTTAGACTTGTGTATTTGTAGATGGTGTTGTTTGACTACACCACATCCGATGAGGAGTTTGATACTCAAGAGGAGGAGGACATTGCTATGCTCTGATGGTTCATAGCAATATGAACAAGAGGCCGAAGCATGGAGGTTCTCAAATTGGCCGAGAATACATTCGGAGGCACCGGGAAGAAGCACATGCCAAGCTCATGGCCAACTACTTTGTTGATAGGCCGGTGTTTCCCGAGAGGTACTTTCGCCGCCGGTTTCGCATGAGCATTGATTTGTTCAAGCACATCGCCGAGAGTGTCAAGCTGCACGACAACTTCTTCAAGCAAAGGAGAAATCGTACCAGAGATCTTGGGCATAGCACCTATCAAAAGGTGACTAGTGCATTGCGGCAGTTGGCTTACGGCATTCCTGCAGATATGGTCGACGATCACTTGGCAATGAGTGAGAGTCAGAGCATCAAGTGTGTGAAGCGGTTTGCGGTGGCGATAGTTGAGGTGTTCGGGCCCGAGTACTCGAGAGCACCCAATGCTCAAGACACGGCTCAGTTACTGGAGATGAACAAGGCTCGTGGCTTTCCAGGTATGCTCGGTTCCATTGATTGTATGCACTGGAGGTGGAAGAACTGTCCGGCAGCGTGGCATGGACAGTTCAGAGGACACAAGAAGGATTCCACCATTATTCTTGAGGCCGTGGCCGACTATGAGACTTGGATATGGCATGCATTCTTTGGCATGCCCTGTTCTTGCAATGATATCAATGTACTCCAACGGTCTCCTCTATTTGCCAAGTTAGCCAATGGAGAGTCACCACCGGTGGAGTTCCAAGCCAACGGCAAGACATACAAGATGGGCTACTACCTTGCGGATGGGATTTATCCCAAGTGGGCGACATTTGTGAAGCCGGTGCAAGCCCCCGAAGGTAAGAAGGAACTTGATTTTCATAATGCTCAAGCGGCGGCTAGGAAAGATGTGGAGAGAGCATTTGGGATTTTACAAGCCCAATTTGCAATTGTGAGGAGACCAGCTAGGTTTTGGATCAAAAGATCCTTTGGTATATAATGCATGCATGTGTGATCATGCATAACATGATCATAAAGAACGAGCGTGGCCAAAATGTTGTCTATGGCACATATGAGTTGATGGGCCGGCCGGTTCAACCGAGGCGAGGTGGAGAGCTAGTTGCCCGCTTTGTTGAGTCATATCACAACATTCGAGACTCTGATGTGCATGAAGATCTTCAAAAGGATCTTATTGAGGAGTGGTGGGCATGGAATGGAAGGCAAAGATCAAGTCTGTGTACTTGATTCGGTGTTGTTGTATGCGAGATGAACAATTTGTGTGTTGTTTGATGAACCATTTGATAAACCATTTGATAAACTATTTGTATTGTGTTGTAATAATTATGTACTATTTAAGTTTTATTTGTTTGAATTTATTTTAGATCATTTATCATATTATTTGTTTGATATCTATGTTCAAATGTGTCAAAATATGGATGGAGGGGCGCGGCCGCGCTGCCTAAAATAGGGCACTGTTGGAGAGGAGGTGTCCTATTATAGATTTATAGGGCAGCTGGTAAAGCAAAAAAAAATTTGGTGCCCTATAATACTAAAATAGGTGCCCTATACCCAAAAACAGCCCTCCTAATATAGGGCAGCTGTTAGAGTTGCTCATATGTCTTCTCTCCACATGGCCAGGTTGGTTGCAATTGCTGCTATGCCTACGATGGCAGAAAGATCGACGGAAAGGGCGGCGCTTGCACCTGATCCAGACACTGCAAGCTCCGGGATTAGGTCTGGCCGGTTACGTGCAGTGCTAATTCAAATTTGAAGGAGGTGCGCTGTTGTGCACAGCCACGCCAGTCCGACTCTGCTCTGTCTTTGGCTCTTTGCATCTCACCACCAAATGCTTGAACCCTCCGGTCCAAAGTCTGTTTTTGTCCTCTGCTCCTTACCATGCTTTAGTATCAAGATCGATCAGGAAGCAAACGGTTGGAAAAGAAGCAGAATACCAATCCGCTCGATTCAGAAGTAATAGCACACGGGAAGGACCCAGAAAAGGTGAGAATTTTTACTTGCGTGGTGGCCTAACTTTTCCTTCTTGGTCAACATATATTATTTATTATTTAATTTGAGTTTCCATTTTTCTATCAACATAGAGTTTTTTTTTTGAATTTTTCCATATATATTAAACCAACAAAGAGTACACGATTACATCGATTACAAAAACAATACTAAAAGAGACGAACAAATCTATGAGATCTTCAAGCCCTTTCTTTCCATGACACAATCTTGTACTTTTCTGAAGGCAGCCGTAGAACAACGCCGAATACACCAAACCACAGACCAACCAAAAGGTTCTCCCCTTTTAATTTTGAGCCGCAATACCAAGGCTTTGTGCACGCACGCATCCATTAAATTAATCAAGCAACATCGGCAAGAGCACCACCACTGATTTCAGGGACAAATAACCGAACCACTTTGTCGACGTCGTTGGGAGCCGAGAGAACGAATCACCATTGCCGAAGACGTAGTATCTGGGATAGATAATGTGAGGACAAACCTCCTCGCGGCAACCATGAGAAACAATCCAAAATTGATCTGGCGAAGCAAGATCTGAAGAACCATACCTAGACAAACTTAATCTTCCACAGCCACCATTGACGTCGGGAAGGAGATCTCGCCGATGAACGAAGCGTGGAAGATCACTTATTGCAGACGATGCCATCTCCATTGACGAAGAAGATAACAACCAAAACCAAGCTCTAACATTAAGTACCTTTGTGTAGCGCCCTGCGCACGTCCGAGGTCCCCACCCCTCCTAGTGCCAGCGGCACCTAGAGGAGGTGAGGACCCGTCAATTCTTAGACGAAGGCGACGATGAAGATGCAGATGGCGCCGGCGGCGATGGCTAGGGTTGAAACCCTAGGCCGCCGCCTCTCTTTCTTTCTTTTCTATCAACATAGAGCTTGCTCCTGCCTGTCAATTTTAGTTCTGCTAATATATTTCCTTCAATTTTTTTCTCTTTTCAACGCTTTTAATATTATTCCTTGGTTTATTCTTTATTGCAGGTTGGTTAGGACTACTAGGAAACGTAGGATGATTGAGAGGCGTATTGCTTTCAACTGGTGTCTAAATATATACATCTTCACTTTTCTCAATATGTTTGTGTTAGTATATACATCAAGTTTTAAGAATGTGCATCTGCTTTCTAAAATCGTCACGTCCTTAGCTAACATTTTTCAAAATTCGCCTAGCTACGATCTTCAATTTTTTATCGTAGAGTAGTACTATTTTTATAGAAAAATGTTTGTACCCATATGTTACATGTTTTATAATTTAATTTTGATGTATTTTATACCACGTATCCCGCTGAAACACACGGGAAATTATCTAGTTCTTATAAAGAACCCCCCCTCCCCCCCCCCCCCCCCCCCACATACAAAAATTAGTTGATCTCTCGTTTCTTTTATCCTTTACAAATTCAAGCAACTATTCTTCCAATCTGGCTGTGAGAACACATTTGTCGCTTGTAATGTAATCCATGTGGAGAACATGACATCCTTATATTTACAGTTGATCAACTAGCTACCACCCCCATTGTTGTTCTCCCTCGAGATAATAAAAGAGAAAGGTTGGATATAGGACTATTACCCACATGGGGCTAAACATGGGTAATTTGGGCCTTCGAAATATTTGACATTTATCGCCTCTTTTTTCTAAAATGGGGAGTTACCCCAACCTATGCATCAAAAAGATGTAGACGTCCGTGATTTATTTCATTAATTCAACGGTCTGGCAGAACGTGTTACCACAATTATGCATACCGAAACGGGCAAACAAGATAAAAAACACTACCTATTAGCACAAACGATAGATGAACAAACGGGGCCTTATGCCCCGGCAATAGCTATTGCTGACTCACTGGCTACCAGAGATAGCGCCTCACGCACACGCTTCAGAAGTTGTCACTAGCATCTTTCGCAACCCCATCTCCAAGGTGTAGAACGGAGTGAATACCCTCACCAAGCATGTCATCGACGAAGCCACAACAACAGATATCGCCCCCACCCTACGCGCATGTATCACCATGTGTTCGCGCATCTATCAGCACGTGTTCGTCTCCTAGACCTCGATGCGCCATGCTGTCAGGACCCGCCGTATTTGATATGGAAGAAAGTCCAAATCTCGGAAGGCCCTTTGGGCATGTTCTGTTTCCCCGAGCCAATCTTCTAGTTCTAGTTTTCTTTTAACCAATTCCACGTTAACATGTCCATTACTTCAAAGAAGACCACTTTACTTTCTTTGGATTTATTCTCCTGCTTGCTTGATCGGAATCTATTCACATACAGAGGTTTAGCTCTAAGAAAGATGGGTATAGGTGAGTGGAAGGCAAACATAGTCGTCTTGCCGAGGTAGGAAGAAAAAGTGAACCACACAATCCACCTAAGGACCCTTCCAGCCGACACCAGTTTCAAAAACGATATTGCCAGCAGGGAGATAGTGTTTGTGTGTCGCCATCGATTATTTCGGGAAACCCAGATCTAGGGTCCCCCCCGGACAGCCTGAGCGAGGAGACGAGAACTGCAATATATAATGCCTCCAGGATGGAAACAACACATAAACGTCGCCATAGCCAGCAATGACCAAAGTTGGTGCTCAGTTTTCACCGGCAACATCGTCTCCCCAACTCGCAACCGGCTGGATCACCACCTAGACACGCATATCAGTGATACGTCTCAAACATATCTATAATTTTTGGTTGTTCCATGCATGTTATATATCATTACCACGTCTTTTTATAATGTTTTTATATCATTTTGGCACATTTTATGGAACTAACCTATTAACAAGATGCCCAATGCCAGTTCCTGTTTTTTGCTGTCGTTTTGTTTCAGAAAAGCTAGTTGGGGAACTTTCTTGGAATAAGCTCATAATTTACGAGAATTATTTTTATGAAGAAACAAAGACGGAGCCAGGAGGTCGCCTGCAGGGGGGCCCTCAGGCCCCAGACGACCCCAGGCGCGATCAAGGCTGGACCGCACCTGGGGCCACCTGGCCAGCTCGAGAAGCTTCTGGAGTACCCTTTCGCCTATAAATTGCCTTCCTCCCGAAAACCCTCGGGACCCGATCATATTTTCCAGAAAACGTCTGAGGCCGCCGCCGTCGCCAACCCTAGATCGGGAGGGTTCTGAAGCTCTTCCCGACACCCTACCGGAGGGAGAGATCGTCACCGGAGACATCTACACCACCATGCCTGCCTCCGGAGTGATGCGTGAGTAGTCCACCACGGGACTACGGGTCCATGGCAGTAGCTAGATGGTTGTCTCTCCTCCTTGTACTCCATTGTTTAGATCTTGTGAGCTGCCTAACATGATCAAGATCATCTATTTGTAAGATCATCTATTTGTAATGCTACATGTTGTGTTTGCGGGGATCCGATGAATTATGGAGTCATTGACATTATTGTTCAGTTTATCTATGATATGCTTTATTTATGATCTTGCATGCTCTTCGATGCTTGTGTATGCTTTGGCCGAAGTAATTACTTGTGTCTTTAGAGGGAGTATTTATGCTAGATAGTGGGTTCATGCCTCTTTTGTCTGAGCTCGAGTTGACAGAAACGATTAAGGCTTGAGATGTGCTGTTGCGACTAGGGATAAAACATCGGTGTTTATTGCTATATGTTGTAACCATTGCTTACATTATGCACCATGCTTATTGCAATTATTTGTTGCTTGCAACTTAATACTTTCGGGTGACATGCTGGATAGCGATCCCGGGGTGGATTATTAGTCATAGATGCAGTTGGATAACGGTCTATGTATTTTGACGTAATGCCCATATTAAATGAAACGGTGAACTTTGTGTCATGATAGTATTGTGTTGCGTCCATGTTTGTCAATTGCCCTGCTGTAATTTGTTTACCCAACATGTTTATCTTCAGAGGGACACCACTAGTGAACTGTGGACCCCGGTCCTATTTTCCTATATTGCTTACAACCGTTTTCATAGCTTTTCCTAGTCATTTGCTCGCTGGTCATATTTGCTCTCATATTATTTTTCACCATACGTTTAATCCTTTGTGTCCAGCAAGCCGGAGAGATTGACACCCTCTCTGTTTCGTTGGGACTAAGTAGTTTGTCTGTGTGCTCGGGTCCACGTCAACAGCTCTTTTCGGCGCCATTGCCATTGACACCTAGCCGAAGCCTTCTCCAAGTCCTACTGGTTCGATAACCTTGCTTTTGCAATCAAGCAAAATTTGCTGCTACGCTACATCATACCTTCCTCTTGGGTTCCAGCGAACGTGTGATCCACGCCATCAAGCTCTCTTCTGGCGCCGTTGCCGGGGACTTGGAAGCTTCAGCGAGGGGACTTTCGCACATCCTTACACTCTATTTTGTTATTGTTTTGCTTAGTATATTTTTTGTTAGTCTTTTTTTGCTTTTTGTTTGCTTTCAAAATCAAAAACACAAAAAAATTAAAAATTCCAGCACCTAGTTTATTTCGGTTTTGTCTAGTTTTTGTTTCTTGTCTTAATTATCATGGATATCTCTAGTTTTTATGCTATGTCTGCTAAAAATGAAGTTCTCACTTTCAAGCAAGGAAGTGAAGAAAGTTTTAAGGATGCTTGGACTAGAATCCTAGAATCTTATGAAAGGACTGAACCTAGACTAACCTTGAGCCTATTCCTTAGCAGTTTTTATTTTGACCTTATTCTTTGCTATAGGTATGCTTTGGAGACTATAGTAGGGGGAGATTTCTTTCGTCATGATGGAGATCAAGCCTTCAACGCTATAAAAAATTAATAGCATCATCTTCATCAACAACTAGCCAAACAGATTCAACTCTTGAAAATATTGCTAAATAGATTGGATGCTCTTGAAAAGGATATGTCTAGCATGGGAGAGGTTCTTAAATAAAGCATCGCAAAGTATGATGAATAAAACCTTGCCGAACTGGTCTCCTACTTTTAAAATTGAAATCAATGGAAAGAATTTCCAGGCTTTATGTGATACCGTGACAGAGTTCTCTTTGATGCCTAAGTCCATTTATGATTCTTTAGATTTGTGGGGGCTCTCAGAATGTGGGATCCACCTAATTCTTGCTGATAATTCCATCAATATTCCTTAGGAATTGCATTAGATATTCATACAAAAGTGGTTGGTGAATTCATTCCTATTGATTACTACATTATTGAATGTGAAGGAGAAGGACAAATTACACTTGGACGATCATTCTTGAAGCTTGTAGGAGCGGTCATAGATATGAATGAAGGCACTGTGAAGTTCCACTCTACAATAAGAGGCCATCATAACTTTCCTAAACATAAGAAAAAGGGTAAGAGATCCAAGGGTAAACGCTTTATCTTGCTGATATTGATAATACTTGACCTTTTGCTATTGTGCCTAGCTAAAAGGCGTTAAAGAGAAGCGCTTATGGGAGGCAACCCATTATTTTTACTTAAGTTTGTTTTGTTTTTATTTGAGTCAAGGTGGCTGCTACTTCTGTAGCACCTCCTTTGTATCCTTTTTATTTTCATTTTGTATGCCAAGAATAGCCTCTAATGAGAGAAAAGTAAATTTTGAGTTTGCTGTCCACAAACAGATTTCTGTTCGTCACCGTACAAAAATCCAAACGATCACATAACGTGATCTGGAGCTGTAAATTTTTGACAGTAAGCATCTGGGTTTTGTCTACCTTTGTTAGTTTTGAGTTTTCTGATTCGAGGTGTCTGAGTGTCTCGAAAAAAATCATCTTTGCGTTTGTTCTGTTTTTGACAGATTATGTCTTAGTTTTGCATTGTGTCTTTTACGAGTGTTGAGTGAGGTTCTTTTGATCTAATAGCACCACTTAATGCTTTGTGACAGTAGCTAATGTTGAAATAATTTTATACAATGTGCTAAATGAGAACTGAAGGTGGATTATTTTGTTTGAGAACTAACCCCTCTAATAAGTTTGTGAGAAGTTTTGTGTGAAGGAAGTTTTCAAGTGCTCAGAGAACGAGGTGATGAAAGAAGATCAAGAAGGGACTTGGGAGGCTCCCCTGGACCTCCACCAAATATTCAAGAAGTCTCAAGCGTCTAAGCTTGGGGATGCCCAAGGCATCCCCTTCTTCATCGACAATTAATCAGGTCGATCCCATGAAACTATATTTTTATTCCTTTACATATTATGTGTTGTTCTTGTAGCGTCATTTATGTTTTGCTTTCAGTTTTGTTTTGTTTTGTTTGCTGGTCTTTTCAATAATGGATCCTAGCATTCTTGTGTGGGAGAGAGACACGCTCCGCTTTTTCATAATGCACTCTTGTTCTTCACTTATATGTGTAGAGTGTTTAGCTTTTTATTATCTTAACTTCTAGCTCTTGTTTATCATGTATCTCTTGTTCAAAGCTATTAGTTACTTGTAGTTAGGTTGTACTCTCTTGTGTTACATGCATATTTGCTTAGAGAGTTGTTTCAAATAAGTTGATTGGTGTTTGGTTGAAAAGGAACTAGCATGTAGGAAGTGATAAAAGAAGTTTAAATAATCTTGTAGATCATTATCTTGAGTAATTTGATACTTGCCAATTGTTTTGAGATATGAACTAGATGAATGCTTAAACTTGTGGATCATTTACTTAAGAATGGATTAGTGGAGAAATACCGTAAAGCTTAAAATTATGATGCTTGTTCTGATTGTTATTTCTCAAAGTCTAGATATTCTTTTTGCAATGGTTTGTTTGGTTAACAAGGAAGATGGTGTGGAGTCTAATAGTTATGCTTAATGTATATCTTGTGGTCATTCGTGTATTGGGTTGATGATATGTGTTTGCTTGACACCTTGCTAAGGCTAAAAACTGAGAGGGAATGCTTCTCGTGCATCCAAATCCTTGAGCCAAATATTCATGCCATTTGTGTCCACCATACCCCTACCTACATGTGGTATTTCTTTACCACTCCAAGAAAATTTTGTGTGCTACCTTTAAATATTCAAAATTTTATTACTTCCTTTTTGTGCCACTACTACTAAGCTCATGAGGAAGTAGTGGGTGGTCTTTATTGCATTTGTTTGACAGACTTTCTCAAGGACTTGTATGCTTCATCTACTTGTTCATTAATTTTGCAAAAAGAGCTGGCAACGGGGTGCCCAGCCCCATAAAAGATAATTTACAACTTCACCAAAAACTCTCCTCACATTTTGTTCCTGTGAATTCAGTAAAATATCTGCATGTGTAAACAAAGTTGATAAAGAGGAATGATCTGCTTGTTGCAGAAATAATGTTCCTCATGGGAGCCGCTCTTATAACTCTGTCTAACAAATGTAGTAATGCATTGCTCACTATCATTCGTTGACCATAGTATGCACCTCTCAAAAATTTATTTTTATGTCTCTATAAGCTTTCAAAAACTAAAAAGGTCTAGCACACGATTAATCTCTGCTTCCCTCTGCGAAGGGCCTTTCTTTTACTTTTATGTCGAGTCAGCTTTTCTTTCCAATCTTTATCTCTCAAGCAAACGCATAGTATCAATTGTGGTACAAGTATACTACATTTTATCTTTATGTTTAATTGTGAAATCTTTATATTGACATTGTCTTGAGATAAATAAGTTACAAGTTGAAGCTCCTCCTGAAAAGTTAAATCTTCCTTTGTGTTGGTTAAACACCTTTGCCGAAAGTTTATTGCTTTGTGAGCTATCAAGCTTGACGAGTCTTATAATTTTCATGTCTCCAAAGTACTATCCATGAAAAATTCTTGCTTAGATGTTACACATGGTTAATCATTGTTTGTTTTATATTAATTATAGACCATTGTCTTGAATCACTTCATTCAGTTCATATGCTTTACATTAGTTGATCAAAGATGTGTTGGTAGCATGTCACTACCAAAAATTATTTTGTTATCATTTACCTACTCGAGGACGAGCATAAATTAAGCTTGGGGATATTGATACGTCTCAAACGTATCTATAATTTTTGGTTGTTCCATGCATGTTATATATCATTGTCACATGTTTTTATAATGTTTTTATATCATTTTGGCACATTTTATGGAACTAACCTATTAACAAGATGCCCAGTGCCAGTTCATGTTTTCTGCTATCTTTTTGTTTCAGAAAAGCTAGTCGGGGAACTTTCTCGGAATAAACTCATAATTTACGAGAATTATTTTTATGAAGAAACAAAGAAGGAGCCACGAGGTCGCATGCAGGGGGGCCCACAGGCCCTAGACGACCCGACCACGCCTGGGGCCCACCTAGCCAGCTTGAGAAGCTTCCGGAGTCCCCCTTTCGCCTATAAATTGGCTTCCTCCCGAAAACCCTCGAGGCCCATCATATTTTCCAGAAAACGTCTGAGGCCGTCGCCGTCGCCAACCCTAGATCGGGAGGGTTCTGAACCTCTTCCCGGCACCCTGCCGGAGGGGGAGATCGTCACCGGAGGCATCTACACCACCATGCCTGCCTCCGGAGTGATGCGTGAGTAGTCCACCACGGGACTACGGGTCCATGACAGTAGCTAGATGGTTGTCTCTCCTCCTTGTACTCCATTGTTTAGATCTTGTGAACTGCCTAATATGATCAAGATCATCTATTTGTAATGTTAAATGTTGTGTTTGCGGGGATCGATGAATTATGGAGTCATTGACATTATTGTTCAGTTTATCTACGCTATGTTTTATTTATGATCTTGCATGCTCTCCAATGCTTGTGTATGCTTTGGCCGAAATAATTACTTGTGTCTTTAGAGGGAGTATTTATGCTAGATAGTGGGTTCATGTCTCTCTTGTCTGAGCTCGAGTTGACAGAAACGATTAAGCCTTGAGATGTGTTGTTGCTACTAGGGATAAAACAACGGTGTTTATTGCTATATGGTGTAACCATTGCTTACATTACGCACCATACTTATTACAATTATTTGTTGCTTGCAACTTAATACTTTTGGGTGACATGCTGGATAGCGATCCCGGGGTGGATTATTAGTCATAGACGCAGTTGGATAACGGTCTATGTATTTTGACGTAATGCCCATATTAAATGAAACGGTGAACTTTGTGTCATGATAGTATTGTGTTGCGTCCATGTTTGTCAATTGCCCTGCTGTAATTTGTTTACCCAACATGTTTATCTTTCGGAGAGACACCACTAGTGAACTAGTGAATTGTGGACACCGGTCCTATTTTCCTATGTTGTTTACAAACATTTTCATAGCTTTTGCTAGTCATTTGCTCGCTGGTCATATTTGCTCTCATATTATTTTTCACCATACGTTTAATACTTTGTGTTCAGCAAGCCGGAGAGATTGACACCCTCTCTGTTTCGTTGGGACAAAGTAATTTGTCTGTGTGTGCGCAGGTCCACGTCAACCACTCTTTTTGGCGCCATTGCCATTAACACCTAGCCGAAGCCTTCTCCAAGTCCTACTAGTTCGATAATCTTGGTTTTGCAATAAAACGAAATTTGCTGCTACGCTACATCATTCCTTTCTCTTGGGGTTTCCAGCGAACGTGTGTTGCACGTATCAATTAGCTTCACGCTAGCCCCAACCGCGCCGCTGTACGACCATGTATCCTGTCGATGATGGATCTGCGACTGCCTCCGCCCGCAGATCAACCCCGAACGCGGCGGTGACAAAGGGAGAAGATCGCTGCCGCCACCTAACCAGGGGCGCTGCCACATCCAATGAGCTCGGAAATCTCCGCCGATCCGCCCTAACAGCTGCTTGCTGGCAGGGAGATACCGATTGGGTGCCTGGCAGCGCTTGGGGATGGGACCCCTGGTGGCGCCCTGGAAAGCGACGGGAGGAGAGTCATGTTATCGCCTAAGAGTCAAATCTTGTATCTACGATCTGTGCCATATAGCTATTGATGTTGCGGAGAAGATAGATAAACGCTCCAAGCTCTACAATTAATGAAACCAAGAGCCAACATCATTGCTTTTACTTAGGTCAATTCAGAGTTTTTTAGATGAGTTTTTAGACAGAGTTTTTTTTTTTTGAATTTTAGACAGAGTTGATTTAAGAACAACCGATTATATGAGTTATCTCACCGCGACTCTAAACGTGTGGTGGGATCGAAGAGCTATCAACCGATGGATCCTATCTGTGTGGATGCGGAAAGCTTGGTTGTTGGACGACCTTCAAGCTTGCTACCTAGTTTGTTTCGACTGATGGCTACATCTTGTCCACTTTAACCACAACCTTTGGTATCTAAAAAATCCAACCAAGAATTAAGTGGGCACATCATCTCCACCACATAAAACATGAGGAAATTCCTTCCACATAACGTGCACCACCAATTAGATCTCATCTTTATTCTTGGAGTACCGTGAGCACGTTTGCATCTAGAAAATTCTTTCACAACAACATATATCCATGAAACGGGTCTCACCTTCAACCCGATACCAGTAAAGCTCGTGTACTGCATAGTGCATACTACTAGCAGTACTAGTAGTTCTTAACGGACACGAGTGGTGTACGAATCCGAAACCCGGTGGGAGCTCGCGTGGTTAGGTGGCCGCTCACCCAACTGAAAGGCACCTGCCAACGCCGACGCCTCCACCAAAGCCCGCCAAACCACCCCCCAGCTCCATAGAGCCGGTCCTGTAGACCCACCTCTCACCGACGCCTCCGGCCCCGCAGCGCCAAGCCGCGTCTCCCGCCCAAGACCGGGTCCATTTCGGACTGGTTCCTTTCCCTCTCCCTTGGCGGAGACGACGCGGTGGTGCAGGTGGGCGCGACCTCCATTTTAGCAGGTGCGGCCACCTTCGACCTTTCCGTCGGATTCAAGCAAACCACGCCCTGTACCGCGTCAGGTGTTCGGGGGCGATTTTCGATCGGATTTGCTTCGATTTCGTCGACCGGTCGAGGTGCGTACGCCTTTCTTGGTTCTTGATCCTTCTTCTTTTCTTCCCCCTTTCTTGGTTCCTGATTTTCGAAAAATAGATTCCAAACAGGATGATAAAACGGTTCAAGCAATCTTCCTTGCTGGATAGTTTGCGTTGCTCTGTCTGCGGTTTGGTACCATGATTTTCTTGCAACTATTTCAGTTCTTCGGAATCGAACTAATGAAATAGTTCTCGTGCGTCGACCTCACTTGCTAGTTAACACTTTAACACACCTGCACATAGTTGATATTTGAAAAAGCAACTGGTTTGAAATGACATGTCTCTTTTTTGGGGAGTGGGATCCACTCGTCACAATTGTTTCCTCCTGATCTTCATATCCTTCCATGTTCCAAATACATTCGGAAATGCAGATAAAGAAATGGGGTACATTCCAGCATTGTTATTCACACTGTTAATTTCTGTCTCCAGAATGTCGAGCCTCGAAGAGCCACTTGGCCTTGGGGACCTGCCAAAGTTGACTATTAATAGACTTGGAAGGTTCTGTCAAAGTGCCTGCAGATCAAGAGCTGATGATCACAACAATGGCAAGTAAGTTGTCAAAGTGTTTTATTTTCAATAGAGTTTTGTTTCCAGCGTCTCCAAATGTGTGTGTGAGCAATCATCTATAATGGAAACTATCACCACCAGTAAAAGTGATTTTATGTTTCCTCCTTTCGTTTTAGAAAGTACTTTTAAACAAAACCTTTTCTTACTCCCGTGTAAAAGAGTTTCATCGCTTAAATATGTGATGCCCATGGAACATTCAACTTATGTTCATGTGAGACTTTCTTTCTTTCAGTTACAAGCCCAGCAACAATGGCAACAACCAGACACTCTTTCACAGCAGTTCTCATTCATGGCATCTGCAAGGCAATTATACCGATTCATCCTGCAATGGAGTCAATATGGAGTTCAGAGCTCTTCCACAGAAGGTAATTTATGTTGTAAAATTGCATGACGGATGTCTGCACTCAGTTTTTGTTTCCTATTTTAAGTCTCATTGCATTCCCTTAATAGAATCAAGGAAGTAATTTGTATCATTTTCTGTGGCAATTGAACAAGTCATAATTTTCTTTTCTACTGTTTATTAGTAACTCATAAGCATATAAGTGCAAGTTTTGACTTAAAATAAATACAGAAGAAGCATCGTCGTACAGATTTTTCCACCTATGCTCAGTTAATGAATAACTGTTTTTCAGATTTCATGGGATCTCCCAAGTTTTGTGAAGGTAGTTGAAGTTGGGCCACGAGATGGTCTGCAAAATGAGAAGAACATTGTACCAACATCAGTAAAGATTGAGCTGATACACAAGTTGGTGGCTTCTGGTCTGTCCGTAGTTGAAGCCACAAGTTTTGTTTCCCCAAAATGGGTGCCACAGGTAATGGTTGGTGTACCTAAACTAGATGAAGCTACTTAACCTGACAGTAGACAGCTTCACAACCATCTAAATATAGCTAGTTTAAGATAACGTGGCATCTCTTATTACGTTTTTAGACTACGCCCGTGCACATATACGAGTTTGATTGCTTGGCTTCATGTATTATTTTGGGAGACTGATGATGGTTCTAGCTGACTTCCAATTTTACGTGTGAAGTTGTGCTACCAAGCAAAAAATATATCAATAGTTACAGACCAAATATATACAAAACTAGTAATAATTTATCAATTATCAAGACCTGACCTTTCTCGCTCAATTTTGGAGTTGCAGCTAACTGATGCAAAGGATGTCCTTGAAGGGATCCGACAAGCGCCAGATGTGCGGTTTCCTGTGTTGACTCCTAACCTCAGAGTACGCACATTTTGTTTTAATTTTCTGTAGACTTTACTCCTTAGTGACAAACACACTCACAGATTTTAAGTACCAGTTCCGTAGTGATAAATAATTCATTTCCAGGGATTTGAGGCTGCTGTTGCAGCTGGTGCAAAAGAAGTTGCAGTTTTCGCATCTGCCTCCGAATCCTTCTCAAAGTCCAACATTAACTGTACAATAGAGGGGAGCCTTGCTCGGTACCGTGATGTTACTTCTGCTGCCAAGAAACATGGAATACGTATCCGCGGGTAGGCTGCCTAATATTCTTAATCATCCAAACAAGTGTAAATAAAGAGCTTACTTACTGAAGCTGTTTTGAAGCAATCTGTTCTGAGAATCCTCCATCCTCTGATTGTGATAGGTATGTTTCGTGTGTGGTGGGTTGCCCTGTCGAAGGCGCGGTGCATCCATCAAAGGTAGCATATGTTGCTAAGGAGCTTTATGACATGGGTTGCGCAGAGATTTCACTAGGTGACACGATTGGTGTTGCTACACCAGGTATGCACCATCGCATTTGCTGTTTCAAGTAACTTACCTTGCTGTGTGTAACCAGTACCATTTCACGAAATCCATAGTACGGAGTACCACCTTTAAGAGACAGACCGTACTGTTTTAAAACTATTGACTTCTCAAGGCTTTCTTTACGTTGTTAACCCAGAACGAGTAAAACCACAATTCGCACGCTGGTTATTGATCAATCATTCTGTAGTTTCACATGTGCTGTTTGTTTCAGGTAGGGTAGTTCCTATGCTTGAGGCCGTCATGTCTGTGGTTCCAGTAGACAAGCTTGCTGTTCACTTCCACGATACATATGGCCAAGCCCTTGCCAACATCCTAGTATCTCTTCAGGTAAGCAATGAATTCAATATCTTGTCGGTTCATGGAGTCACCTAGCTGACGAGTGAACATACAGAATAGTCAGTCAGCAACCCCCCCTGTTTGTCCTAACATTTTTCATGATGTTGCCAGATGGGGATCAGCATAGTGGACTCGTCCGTATCAGGACTTGGAGGATGCCCATATGCGAAGGGTGCCACAGGCAATGTTGCGACGGAGGACGTTGTGTACATGCTCCATGGCCTGGGGATAGAGACCAACATCGACATTGGCAAGCTCATGGACGCTGGCGACTACATTTGCAAACATCTGGACCGGCCTTCAGGCTCCAAGACTGCATCTGCTTTGTCCAGGCTAACCGCCTGAGTCCCTGACCATATCATACTTAGAATTCAAAAAGGGCAGTCGCTTGCTGTCTAGAATATGTATTTACGGCACACAAGCCATTTTGGTTGTATACCGTCACTCTCGGTTCAGATCGGGCAAAACTTATCAGGAACCATCGATATGTACCAATTTGTATCTTATCTTCAGTTCTCAAAATGACCTTGAATAATCAGCCCTCTTCATGATAGGAAGTTGTGAGCGCAGAAAGAATAGGAAAATGGAAAATACTAGCCAAAATAAAGCAATGAATCATGAGTCAAGTTGGATTCTTTCATACGCCTATCAGTTTCAGGAATCGTGAGTAGAATACTGCAGCAGCACAAGTTAGATGTTAATTTCCTTTCCGTTCCCAACGATTGCACATGTAACAACAGATTGAAATGGCTGTAGTAAAAGCATGAGGTCTGGTTGTATAAAAGGATCGGGGACATGCTAATTTTCATATGCCATTTATTGGCAACATTTCATGTATAGATTTTACATGTATCCAAGAGAGCTGATTTAATCCGTCGACATGGATACTCCGGTGAGATCTCTGAGAGCAGTCAAGCATTGCTTCAAAAGTGCCTTTGCTTGTTCACTTTTTTCTGTCTCGCAGAGTTGGATTAGTTCACCCTCGAACATGGCCTCTCTTCTCTCTGTCAATGGAAAGTCTCTGTACAGTTTTATCAGTTCAAGAAGGCATTCTGAAGCAGCAATGTGAACCTGCGAAGAAAAGACAAGTCGTGAGGAGCAAGGTCCTTTCCGGACGATAAATTGCAATTATGAAGTCAATGGATTTCCTGAAACTGTTAGTTAAAAAATACTGCAATAGTCTCAACTACTCTTCGGCGACCTGTAACAAGTAAATTAGAGAACAAATTTGGCCATTTTTATCCTGAGGAGCTCCCATAGCCCTCAGAAACAGTGCAAGGGACCAACCAAAAGCAAGCATAGATGGTTTTATATCAAGACGGAATGCTGCTAAATGTTGTCGAATGCAATCTCATAAAGTTCACACACTTTCATAATAGTAGATAAACATACATGTCGTAGACTACAGCATATTTTAAAATCCAGTGTCAAATTTATGATTCAACAGCAGCATGACAGCAAACTATCTTCGGTAAAAAACAGTGGAGATGTCGATTAGAAAAAACTAGCTCAGCAACCTAGCACAGATGTATAACTGGAAAAATCATCTAACATGATGATAGCATGTTGGAATCAAGGCTGCATGTCAGTGAGGATGGTATTTTCTGACTCCACAATCTCTGCAATATTACCAACAACCAAGCAATATTGAACTAATACAAAAACGAGTAAACATAACACAAATAAGTTGGTGAGCACTAGGTAGATGAAAGATTACCTGAGCAATCTTAACTAAGCGTATGGAGTCTACTACTTTTGACGCCACCGAATGAAACATCTGAGATTAGATAACCAAAGTAAAAGATATTTGTGAGAACAATGAAGAAATGACCAAATAGTTAATATATTACCAAACAACAATGTGACATACCTCCTGAACCAAATCATCGGTGCCTTCAGGCCACGTGGTGCTACCATCAGATTTCAAAAATTTGTAGCACACTTCTTTGATACACAAGAAGGATGATAATTTAACTGCTCACAGAAATCCAGAGAAGTATCACAATGATAGTTTTCAAATATCAATGAAAAAACTAGTGTAAAACTGTTGCTTGGATAATATCACAGATCCTGCATAAAGAAACATACCCTGCCAACCCTCTTCAGGTGAAAGAGAGTTCAATAAAACTTGTAACATATTCTTCTTATGGTGGATAATATCCTGGGGCAAAGCAATAGTGATGCTAGATGCAGCACAGTTGAGCACCTTGTCGAGAGAAACCGAGACACTTGCACTCTCATCTTGCTCTGCAGAAAAAACACCAATACATAAGTTAGTACGAGCGTAAAAACATATACTCATACAGGATGTTATGAATTTCCCCATTAGAAATAAACGAAGCAAATGATCTCAAATAATCGTTTACGATATAAATTATCATACCCTTTCAATATGATAGAAAAAAGGTTTTAATGGAAATTTTAAGCATATGACTTAGTTCGAAAGGGCCCAAAATAACAACTCACCATTAGAGGTGGATGTAGTAAGTGAAGATGAAGCCCTTGTCTTAAAAATGGCAGATTGATTAGAAACCTCACACAACATGGGGAAAACACTATTGAAAAACCTGGGTCTTTGAATGCCGTGATCACCTGAAAATGGCGAAGAAAAAGTAAATGAAAACTAAGTAAAGGGTGCTAATTCTAAAGTATATATAATGCCAAAACTCTCCTGTCAAATAATCTTAAACAAGAAACGTGGTAATAACTTTCCATGCAGAAGATTCATTAGAGATACTTGTCTATTGTAATAAATTTCTTTACAGTTCTTTAGGAAACTTTTCCAAGATTCTCCTTTCAGTTAACACACTCTTAAGGAAAAAACTGAGGAATAGTTATGTTCTGCTTCAAGTTCACATCATAACCCTTTTGAGTGAGGTTATGGTGAGATTTGTGTAATAGACAAGATTTTTAAAAAATATAAGGAACATCAGCCAGTCACGACAAGTCTTACATTGATACATAAAGGAGGAATGTAAAGAGAATTACTTGTTGTAAACACGAAAAAGCTGCTTCACGATACAATTTTGGCTTCCTACTGCATGCCGCGCAAACAGCATTTAGAATAACAGTGGGCATGGTGGAATCTTCTGCAGTTATAGCAACATGGCAGCACGAACACAGTGAAGCTAGTGCATCCAGAACAGCATCTTTTCCCTGCAAGGATGATGAGATAAATGATCAAGTTGATTTTTTTTCAATAAAACAAAGAAGACTATGGTACATACAACTTTAGTAACATGGGGTGGAGTTTCAAAAAATCTCTCGCTCACTGGATTTTTTTCACCCTCACGACTCTCACTTGTAGAATGTTCCGTAAATTGCAGGGAAAATGGATGTACAGTACATAATTTGCACCTACATGTGCCTTTCTGTTAAAAATTTATAAGTAGCAGTACGAGTTACCTCCCAAAATCGACCTGGTAGCTCTTTCAGGAGTGATTTGAGAATATTATGGTAGTGCGCAGAAAAGGGTTCCCCAAGGGCGTCACATAGCTTTTTTGTAGCCTTGGCTGACTGCAATTACCATAGTATGGTAAGTATACAAGCTACTAACCCTGATTTATTTTTATGAAGATCAAAATGGTGACAGAGACTGCACCTTTCTTTTGCCAGCCCATGATGAGGACATGCAATCGCACAAAAGGGATACAATTTCTGGTAAGTAAAGCTGAAGGGTTACTCTTTCACTACTAGGAATGTCCTCCCAAAGTTCTCCATATAAGGCACTGGTCTCTTTATCATCCTCAAAGCTGAAAGAAGTTTTGTTATTTGAGATTCAGCACACGGACTACAGGGAACTGCTTTTGTATTTTAATGATACTGAACTTCAAACATCACGAATAGCTCACATATTAGTTTCAGAATTCAAGATGAAAGGTTAAGACTTAAGTTATGTCTTTCACGTACCTTGAAGAAAAAATTACAGGGATAACCACTGCATTGTATCCACTAATAATATCTGCTGCATTGCTCAGGTAGGATTTAATAAGAACTGCACCGGATAATGAGAATTTTTTTCACCTAAATGCAGAGAAGCGGTATCTTCAATAAGTTTCTGAGCCTGAGATTGACTGGCATATTTCAAAACTGCAGCACAAGAAGACGCAAAGGCACTTTTGGCCGCAGAACTCCTTTCCTCCAGAACAGCAGTGTACAGTAACTTCAGTAACATTGCTGTGTACGGCTTGATGTTATTCATGACCTTCTGTACCAGCAAGGTGATGAAGCTAGCAACACCAACCCTGAAATCAGGCATGTAGAAAATGACAATGTAAGATTAAAGTACTCCTGATATCATGAATACTACGAGGTTTATATTAGCACGGAAACTAACCTTGTATTAAGACCGACAGCAGATCTGACCATTTGAGCCAGGCGAGGAATCAATAGCTCGAGTGAATTTGTGTCAACGACTTTGATACAAATATCAAGGGTTTCCCACATCGGAGAATCTTTAGCTACAGCTACACGCAAGCTGTCAAGCTTCTCGGTCTGGATTCCAGCGCTTCCTGCATGCATCTTTGGTCCAAGTACAGGAGTGAGTACAGAACAGAAATAAAACATCAACAGTCAGACGGAAACCACCGAAAGTAGCATACCTCAACGTAGTTTAACCTTTGGTCCTCCAGACTTGACAAACATTCGAGCATACAACTAACAAGTTCTGATAGATGTGGCCGCAAGGCAGTGCCAGCCCCCTACAATAGAAGTCATAAGCTGAAGATTTTCTCTTTCTTTAATTCCTTTCATAAGAAACACACATAAAGCATGAGCACTAACAATATGTTATAGGCCATGCATATGCAAACCATAACGATGCTTTGGATGGAATTGACCAACCACATCATACTGCAATCCTACTAGGGGTAATATTGTAGGAGAATAGTAGGGAAGGGGCCTACTGAAACTTAATAAGGTCAAACGAAATAGTTTACATACAAACATATAATGTTCCACAGGAACCAAGACAGTCCAAAAGTCTATTCAGACTAACAAAACTGGCAGTTGGAGATAGTAAACTTACTAATGTTTATTAGTCACAGACTGGGCCTACTTCCGACAAGTAAAATTCAGTGAGCAAATCGAAATAAAGAAGCAGGATATACTATCAAAATCAACCAGCTCATATGTCGGAGCCTCAGCCAAATCCCAAGTTTCAAGGCTTACGCCATTCAGTTTTTTTTTTCCTCACCTGGTTTTGTTAGAGGGGACATTCAAACACATACTTATCCCATTGTGTCCACATAATTGGAGTTGCGTTGCCATCTTGTTATAAGAATGATGGAACTCTTGGCCTCCAAAGAAAAAAGAAACTAGAATATAATTTATTTAAGTTTCCGTGTTGTGCAAAAATATAAAGTTTACCCTAGAAACAATCAATCAGCGATTTTTTTCACAAAGCACTCTCTTGAGAATAAATTCCATGAATATAGTAATCTACATCTCGTGTTCGCTTGAAACACTAAGCTAAAATAGAGCTTTCAAAAACTACCACTGAACTTTAATAGCATTAGATGCTGCATCTGACTGGTATAAATAAATGCAGTTAAAGATTATAACTTTCAACCTTGATAATACCTTAGCAAGCTTCATGACCAAACTTATAGATGCTTTTTGAACACTTGAAACCTTACTGAGTATGCCTTCAGAAAGCAAGTATGGAAGTACAATGTTCATCGTTTCTTTTGCATCAGAAGCATTAGTAAGTGACACATCACAGAGCCTAATTGTCAATGAGCTTACAGCTCGGCACAAAGTGTCACCAGCATTTCTCACAGTTTCTTTTATGTCATCCATCGCACGGAAGGTGGTTGTCCATATTTTTCTCAAATGCTTAGAAACCTTGAGAAGACAAAGGAGAGGTGAGTTCTGTGTCATTCTCAAGAGAAATCTGACGGCAGTTCCATGCAGACATTTTGAAATAGCTTGTGTGGCTTAGGGCCCTAATTGAAAATTGAAATTTTAACTTCAAAATAATCAATCACCTGACTGTATCTTCGACCTTGGATGATGTCTGCAAGTGCAAGACAAGAAGCTTCACGTGAGCGCCAAAGCCGGGATCCAGACTGAACTAACAAATCCTCTACTATGACATCATAATGTTCATCGATTGCTTTTTTGGGATCTGCAACAATTAACTTCCATATGTGTCCCATTGAATCCTAGAAAGGCAATTGGAATTGTCAGCTAGGAGGAAAGCTTATTGCTTCTTGAGATAATATTGTAGGTCATAATTAAATAATCTACGAGCACACACATCAGTAAGATCAACATATACCTAGTAAACATAAAAAGCAGAGCTAAAGATGCTTATAGCACTGTCACTATCCATTCCTTATAAATCCACGTTTTGCTAACTGCGAGCATACTCAGCATAGTAATGAATTAATGACGGTGACATGGTGTGCACAACAGCAGCGGTGGCAACCATTGTTGATTGTGTCACGACTGGCTCGCAACCACATGGGCCCATGGTAGTGAATGGTATGGCCAAGCAACAGCCATCTCGCACAACGGACATGATCATTCAACATGCAAGACTTCTTTAGCTAAGTGTCCTGCTGGAACAGGAAAGTGGTAGTGTCTACTATGATGAAATCCTGGAAGAGGAAAACAAAAAAGCTAAATTTTGATACAATTATAATGACTATGTCTATATTGGCAACACAACAGCACAGCCAAACTTGGGAGTAGTCAACATTCTGATTTGTCGGGGGAAATTATGACATGCAAAAAGGGCAGCTATGTTGTTTCTGGAGAAGTTAATTTCTCCTGATACATGCTACTGAAACATCAAATTTCACCAAATGACGCCACTGTATCAGGCGATACTGGCAAATCACTCGAACGAGTCTGGCAAGCTCCCTAACCAACTTTTTTGACGAGAAAGCTCCCTAACCAACTGATTAGTAAACAGTAATACATGAGAGATAAAGAATCCTAGGCAAGTCATTCTGGCCAGAGATGTAGGCAAGTCATCCAATAGCTAAGGTGACTCATCCACTTTGAGGTGCAAATATTCACATACCGAAACTAACAATTTAATATCCCTGCAGCACCAAAACAATTATGACAAGGATGGTAATGTGAATGTAATACTTTGTACCTGGATGTTCTTATCAGGATCATATTGGTACCGCACAAGCCTAGGAATTAAGGTGTGCAGATGGGGTTGAAGTGCCTCCCCAGCTTGTTTGGCTATCTTGGAAAATCCAAAAGCAGCACCCCTCTTAGAATTGAGAGCAGCCTGGTAGTTAGCCAGATCCATGAACTTGTATATCAAGTCAGGTTGTCCCATCTCATTGGCGAGACTACAGAGCTCCTTGTATGTGCTAAGCTTTCCTCCAGTAGGATTACTGCCAATGGTTCCTTCTTGAAAAACCTCTGAATCCTCCATCAGCTAATGCAAATACATTAAGAAAGAATATCTTAGATAAAACGAGTTAGTGATCTGATAAAAGGTAGAAATTTGAGAAAACATTATGCACCTTAATGGCCTTTTTCTTTTTTGCTGCGCCAGTCAGTGTATTCACCAGAGCATGAACCAGCTGCCCTTTCATAGCAGCATCACCAAGTTCGTACACAATACTCATGCCTTGGGATGCCAAATCTTGTGTAAGCTCATTAGAATCTCCAATAAGATGAGAAAAGGCTTCCTGAAAATAAAGGAACTCCAAATGTTCATACCATCATGAAGATGCATAATTGGAAAATAGTACCATAGCATGTGAGCTGACAGGTAGTCCTAGGACCACAGGCCAGTAAAACGTTTATGGTATTTTCTAAATCAGGTAGTTTTTGCGTGTTGGGGGTAACGATTAATTCCCAACATGAAGATGGACAATATTTGATGGGAAAATACATGATTACCATGCAAAAAGAAAGGATTAAAGATGAGAGGAAGTCAACAGTAATTGCCTCCAAAGCAATAACGTTGCTAGCTGTGGAAACAGCTAAGCTAAATCACCAGTAAATGGATATACAATAATGAAGCTCACAGTTAATAATTGCTTCAAAGGGTACAGATATCCCAAAGGCCCAAAGTAACAATATGTTCCTAAAAGGAGATTTATTTTTGGCATCAGTAAATCTTGTCTTAGACTAGGTGGTTATCAGTACTAAAATGCTGAACTTTAAGTCATAGAATGGTAGAGAAAACGGAGCTTGAACTTCTAAATTATATTAAAAGCTAGTACAGGTATTAGTAGATGGCAGGTAGCTGGTCAGTGCACCCCGACAGCGAGTGATGGCATTGACACAAAATCATGCAGATCAATGATCACATTATGATATATATATCAGTTTAACGTGGTGCTATAGTCCACTAAAAAATATTAGGAGCTCTATGATGATCAAGAAGTTTTAGTGTTGGTTAGAAACCTGAATCTGTGGAAGAAGTTCCAGGATCTTTGGATGCCGACCACAGTACATTGTGAGTGAGACCAAACAGACTGTACCCGCACAGCGTTCCTCTTTTCTGCTGCTATAAATTAGTGTATCAAACAACTTGTTTATAATTTCTTCTCGAGCCATCGTATGTGCTTCTTCACAGCTGCTTCTTTTACCCAAGTTCCTTGACCATCAAGTAGGGGTGCATCACCAGTAAGAAAGTTTGTGGCTTGGGAAAGGGAAATAAAGTTTGTTTCTAGTATCACATCTGCGGTCACAGGAACTTCACCCCATATGAAAGAGAGAGCCTCGCCAGATGCAAAAAGGACATCTTCAACCTAAATAGATGAAATCCAAAATGTTATTTTTTTCATAATAATCTAACTAAAATTTTGAATATTTTACAAGCACTACCTTAGAACGAGTGAGACCAAAAATCAAGTCTAATGCAATTTTCAGATTTGAGAAGGACAACTCATTCCATGAAATATGTCCCAGTGATACCAAAATCTTTTGTATAGCTTTGGTATCATTTTCGGAAAGCAGCTTGGTTAATCTCTCACGCAGAACAGTTAAAACTGCAGCTGTATGGCAAAAAGATTAGCTTAAACAAATAACTAGCAAAGACAGGTGGTGAACACTGAATGGTTTTACCTGCAGACGAGTTCCTGCTAATGGAAGGCAATGCACAACGGAGCCCAATATGGCCAAGAGATTCCATCGCTATGGATGCCAATGTTGAACCCTCTGACTCAACAACTTTTACAAGAATATCAACTACCTTTTCGACCAATTCTTCAGATATCTGTACATACACTCCTCACGTATAAGAGCAAATCAACAATTTCAAGGCTACATTCTTCAAACAATGTTTGACAGTAAGGATTGACAGTAAAGTTTCATAAGCCATAAAACTGTCCAACTATTACAGCAAATACTTCAATCAAACTTTTAGAAAGAAGAATCCTGCATCATGATGATAAGAACACTATGAACGGACATGAATTATAGTGCCTTCTTCCTTTCTTCCATAAATGTCAAGCATACTTTTTATTGAACATTCATGCGATGTACTACAGTTATTGTTCTAATACCAAGCCATGCATCATTATGTGGTGCCTATTCATGCGAATACGAAACAGACTGTCCGACAGGAAATTGGAGCATCTAAGCAGGAGAACTAGGTAACGGGTCTTCAAACATACTATTTCTCAGCAGCAACAACACCTCCTTTATCACTTCTCTAGCTGGCAAGGTGATCAAACTTAACCAATTGACTATCTGCACACACACCTCCTGCTCACTTCCACATGATTGTACAGACCAGACATTTCGGCACACCAAAAACACGAGAAACCAGCATGAACAAACTCCCCCATTCTCTCTGGACCTTGTTAGCCAATCTCTCTCCCCTATTCTCAGCACAAAAGCATGGCATAGACGATCCAATGGCCCATAAGTCAAATTGTATGGCTATCAAGTTACTACGAAATAATATTCTCTACAGAGTTTGACGGAAGTGGTGAAAGAAAATATGCTAAGATTTCATGTAAAGTGCATGATTCGGCAAAGAAAATGAAATATGCAATAAGCTACAAAAATGAGGGAGAGGAAAGCAGGAGGAGCTTACATAAGATTCCTTCAAACAGCAGGCGGTTACATACCCAATTGCACATAACAATCCGTGGTAAATCTCAAATCTGGCACAACCAATCAAATATATACATGAGCGGTATGGCAACACAAGTAAAACATCAAAGGGTTGTACTTTTCACTTGCATACCTTGACGGATGATTCGGCTCAAGTGTTGAAGTGAACTCAGACAGAAGATTCAATGCAGCTGAGCTTGAAAGTGCTGAAGAAGCAATGCCAAGCAAACGGGCGGCAGCTTCGCGAGCATCAGAATCAACATGACTTAGTAAAGCTCTCAACCAATGTAAACGGTTGGCATACCGTGACGATACCAACTGCAAATTATTAAGGAAAAAGATTAAAACATGTGAAGAAAGAATTAAGCTTGTTTTAACATAGTACAGAGAACAAAAACCTTTGGCTGACGAGAGGATATATCAACCAATGACTTCAGTGCCAATGCGTGCAGTTCACTAGACCCTTCATATGACATGGCATGTTCTAAAACCACACACATCTTGTCTACTGGGGAATGAGATGGATCTTCTTGCGAATGGTCTGGACTATCACTTGCTCCAAAGCACTTCATCAGAAACTTGATCATTGCAAGAAATGTTTTTGGTGGGAAAAGCAGTTTTCCCTGCCTATGGTCATTCGAATGCAACAGCTGAGGCTCCTGGCTGTAGATATAATCTAGCATCTCCACAATATTGGGATAGTTGAAATCAATAGCTGTTACAGATGATTGTCTCTCATCATTTAACAGATTTAGACCAGTCAGAGCCATTTCCCTGGGTATAGAAGAACCAAAAGTTGCAAATTATGTCTACAGGAACAACTAAAGAAATGCATCACTGCGTTAGCATCATAATTTTTTTTTTAAATACCTGTATGGTGTATTAGTTTACGAGTACCAAGTGACAAAACAACATTAGTACAAGTCATTTCAGTAGGACAAAATCATGGATTTACTAATTTACAAGTGTGCAATTACAAGTCAACAATGATCTACATCCTCACTTCAAGATATTGACAATAAACTACTAATGTCTGCTTTGCATAATCCACAAAAAAGTTTGATACTAAATGGAAACTTCCCACATACTATACTACTCCCTCTGTTTGGAAGTGTAAGGCGCACATGTTTTCCAAGATTTTACTTCGACCAATAATTAGCAGTATGTGTGTTTCTCCATGCGTTTCAATAAAACTGGAGTATGTGACACAACATTGACACCAGTGAAACATGCTTTCAATAAATATACAAATCCAACAACATCGATTATTTATCACGTAATCTTTAAATTGTTCATCCAATTGTTGGGCAAGAATCTTGGAAAGCTGCGCCTTATATTTCCAACCATAGGTGGTGCTGTGCTAGAAAAGAGAAGATCCAAAGAGTGCCATCATTGCCCGTACAGGTACAAAATTGAGCGTGCATGCAACAGACCCAAATTTTACAGATTGCATGAACCCGATGCTAACTACAAAACTATAAGGAGCAGCTGAACTCGTATCGAGTATAACAGTACAGAAATGCAAAAAAACAGCAACAAAGCACCATGCTGGCATATTTTACATCTAGTGTCTTTCATAACTAACCTTATGTCCAGCTTTACATCTGAAGCTCCAAGCATGCAAATGTACCGGCTTGGGCAGTGTTGCATGTCATATAATGTTGTTGCCCATCTTACAGCAGAAAATCTGACCTCAATTTGCTCCTTCAACAAAATTTACGATAAAATGTAACATCAGAAAATTATGAATAAGTCCAAAAAACTAGCAAGATAGTGCAACTGGAAAACAATACTCTTAAGCATAATAGAAGTGTGACTGGAAGCCCATGTTTACTCTATAGCATCACAAAATCAGGAGAATAAATAGTCATATATCCAGTGGAACCCATCATTCCAATCACAACATCTGAGATTTCTTCTTTCAAATTATTTGTCACATATCTCCAGACCAATCCAAGAAGAAAAAAAGTGAAAGTGAAGTATCTCCACTAAAAAAGTTCTCAGTTTGGCCTTCATAGACTCCGACAAGGTTCTGGACTGTGGAGTATATGGGAATCGATAATTAGAATGATAACCTTACCACTTGAGAATTTTGCAGAAGAAGCGCCTCAAGATCCTTCAGTACTACCATTGAAGCACCCTGATATCATAGCAACACAACGAGTTAAATACATGTGATGAGTTACTTACAGTTGTAGCCAAGAAAATATTCAGCTCGTAAACTATTTTGAGCCATATGTTATAGATTTTTCCCCAGTAAAATAGTAACAGCAAGCCAACAATGGTAGACTGCAGATGGGTTATGGCCATATTACTTCTGAAAGGTGTTGTGAATGATTTTGCAACATATGGAACTTGGTGCATAGACAAGAAGGTCCAGTTTTATATTTTTGAGCGAAGCAAAAGGATAAAAGCTTAAGAGTTGTTGTGTTTGCCAAGATGTGAGGTTTATTCTGCATACTAGACTAGCATGCCTGGATATAGGTCATTACAAATTTCCATGGACGTCGCCGACTATAAGCTGGCACTTATGTATTGCACCAGGCGTCGATTATAGTTATTCGGTTACTGAAGACAACCAATGAACCAAAATTTATGATCATCTCCGCCGGTGTCTTTAATAGGTCATGACAACACAATTTGGCATGCCTCCACAATTACCTTATATGCTGTAGCAAGGGAAGTGGCCGCCTCCTGAATTGTCAGACGAATCGATTGATCCTCCAACCTCAAAGCAGTAAAGAGTCGTACAGCCATTTCAGTTTTGTTACTGCAATGTTCACAGAAGTAAAAGATCATTCCCCATAACAGAAACAAATCATAAGCCAAGAAAGTACAACAAGGGCATGCCTGAATAAATTAGGCATACGAGAGGCGAGCAAACCAATGGCCTGGTACGCGAATATTTTGACATCTCTACCGGTGGAATCTGGAGATGGACATGTACATTTTTTCTCATCAAAGAGATGTTGAATTCGAGTAATTTATAGAAACATGCAGAGATAAACCAAATGCAGGTTTGAACAAGTAGAGTAGATAAGAAGCGCAAGAGACCTGCGTCTGTAGTAGATGAACCATCAAGGGACCGTAATATTCCACTGAGGATAACTGGGCCGGTTAACTTTAGTTGGTCCATTACTGCCTAAATCAATAACAAAATTATGATAATACATAACAGTTCGAAACCATATTAAAGAGCCACAGAGGAGGGAAGAATTAACATTGATGGGAAAGGGAATGCTGGAATGAAGTCACTAATGCTAGAAGATGAGCTATACGCCTATATATGATTTACGACGTGAACATACATGTTTAAAAACCCAGACAGTGAACTCCATTCCTAACTGTTTCAATCTTGAAGTAGTTCCACTTCCTACAGGCATAGAGACACAGCAGAAACATATTGAGTTTACGAACAACATATGGAAATGATGAAGTTTAGATGTTACATTGCTGGAACCACAACCATAGTTTATTTCTTTAATAATTAATTGAAATGAATATAACATAATGAGATAATCTTAGATGGAGGCCAAGAATTATTAACTAAAGGTCCAGATAAACACTACATACAGAGAAATTTGTGTTGCATCTTATGAAGAACAGATACCAGGTAGTGAGATATTGGTAATGAAATAGCTCTAAGAGCAACTTAAGCATGAATATTGAATGTAAAAACAAAGTTAGAAGCTAAAATTGAGTATCAGCAGGACTTTATGTTCTTTTTCCAGTCTTATATTTCACGTTATCACTTATCTCCTTATTGCCCTTACATTCATGTTGAAAGTATTCTCTATATTTATTAACTTTGGTGTTCGAGTAATGGATACAGCTCTGTTGCAACTCTATAAACAATGGGATGCCAAAGGGTTGTAAGCACAACTTATCCATGACATTTTAGCAAAGTTACTAAAGGAAATGTTATAGTCTGAATGGCAAAGGATAAAGTTCATGTCCTACTTCAATGCACTTTATTAATGATAGGAATACCTTTGCTACCAAGTACCAACCTAGCTAATTAAATATGCAGTTAATTGGTCGTAAGTCATAAACATGGAAAAAACAATGTGTAGAAGAATACAAAGGTAGATACCATAGATGCAGCCAAAGATGCATTGAAGTGTGTATGGAATGCATTTGCTGCAGCAATGATCGGCAGAAAACACTCATTAAGCGAACACGCAATGAACTAGTGCTGGGCAACTTTCAGATCTGCAGCTATATTTTCTGCACCTGCGGTACCTGTGACACCAGAGATCATTACCATGAAACATGACTTGCCACAATATTTAGATTCACATTGAGCAAAATAAGCAAGGAATTGTGATGAAACAGAACTGTCAACTTGATAACAAAGAAAAAGGAAAAGGCATGCACAGGTGTTCATGGGTGTGTGCAACTTCGCAACTGATGGGCTGCTCTTCTAGTTCAATGTCAGTGGCATGCATTCGTTGTATGCAACTATGCTAGTATGGAGGAGGTAGCTAGATGGTATGCATACTTGTGAAAGGTGGACAACTGGGAGTTCAAGAACAGCCAAGGCATGAGAACAGGCATCCAAACACAAATGACTTGTCACCTATAGACCATAAGAACAGAAGCACGTAAAAGAGAAAACTAAAGTTCAACTACATCTTTTAGTTTGACCATTCTCCTCTTATGTAGCAAACTGAATTTCCAAACTGTAACACTTAGTTCACAAGAAATACCCGGTCAGATTTCAGACCACAAAATGAAACAGCTTATACCGCACCACAGAATGCGTATTGTAGTTGAAATGTGAATTGTGTAAATTAGCACCTTATAAAATACATAAAGCATACCATTGAATAGTATGAACAATTTCTTGACAAGCTTGGGATCTTCTAAGTTCGCAGTTGAAGCTTTGCGCTTTAACAACTCTCTCCTCTCTTAGCAACTGACTCTTGACTATATTGTAACAGTGATCAGCATAATTGTTGATCATAACCATTTCTGTACACTATGAATCGATTTCTGAAATGGACGTACCTATCTGAAGAGCCAGCTAAGTAAATAGGGTAGACAATCTCAGATGCCAGCTGCATAGCTTCAAGGACATTCAAGATACCTAGCTGAGAGATAAGAAGAAAAATAACCATAAGAAGGAAAGTGCAGGTAGTACACTCAGCAGTTTAAATCTGTGAATGCATGTACAGACATGACTACACACCAGGAACAACAAAAATACCCAACCGTAAGAATGCTCAACGGAAAAATGCATGTACTTTGGTATTACCTTTCTTGATGTAAGTGTGTCACCTTTCAGTGGTAGCTTTCCAGTAACTCGATCTGCTTGGGCAATTGAAAGCCTGCTGGGCATCCAATACTGAAAGGTGATAGCAGTCAGCCTCCCAAACTCAACATAATGTATTATAATTTTGCGTAATATTTTAGGTAGAATGTACCCTTGAGACGGTGTTTGATACAATATTGTGTGAAAGCCGAAGTCAGCAAAAACTAAGCCATCATCAGATCCACCTATGGATTGATATTTTGACGCAACGGTATCATCCACCTTACGTGTGTTGCATTCACCAATAGCCTGGTCAACAAAAGAGAAGTAAGAGAGAAATAATGCAAGTAAATAGAATGTAAGTATGCCAAGGCAAGAAAAGGGGGCTATAATCAACATGTTACATGCCCAAAATAATTTCTGTTTTGGCTAAACATACACATGATGAATGAGTTACAGAGAAAAGACAATTCTCTAAAGGGAAGTACTTGTGCCATATTTCTATGTCCAACATAGGCAATCTACAATTCTCATCAATTTGACGGTTAACTTTAAGCAAAAATTGTTTCATTAACTACAGTCCATGTCCAACCTACATCGTGATATATTTTGTTTTATTGTGAACTTTCCAGTGACTACTACACTGCACATACTAGAATCACATGTCGTGGTAGACAACAATCATTGGTACAACTAAAAGTAATTCGAGATGATCGACTTCTAGATCAAATCCTGTTTAGGAAAATATATATGCATGATATGACTGACCTTTGATACAAGTCTCAAGATAATCCCTTGATGCTGAGCTGGAACCTTTGATATATTGATTAACAGATCAGGTGCAATGTTTCCCTTCTCCTGTCACAAATGTAAGTTGATACTGTTAACTTCATAATGAAGGTAAAAAGGCCTAAGAAAAGGGAAGCCAACAAAGGAAAAGAGGATACCTCGCTCGGCAGGCGTTCAAACGCCATCTCAATATATACAATACAAAGTTCCTAACAATCGACGATGAAGCAGATTCAGTATAGATCTTCCATAAATCGAGCATGGGCAACGGAATCTCGGGCCTGTGCTTCACCCGTTTGTTAATGTGGCTGAGAATCTCCATAACCTAGTCAAATACAAAAACAGTATTGTCGTCGACATCAAATTGTATGTCTGCAATAACTTGAGCACACCTAGCAGTATTGCAGTAACCATTCTACTGCCAGAAAGGGGCCATATGGATTGCAAAGTAACAGGGCAGCACTTGAACAGGTGCAGCCCACTATTAAAAGGTGCACGCACGATTACTTTCGATGTTCCACACATCCAAACAGTCAAACAGACAATGCAACCAACGCAGCAAAAGAAGATCGTACAATCATGTAAGGTCTCAGAATAACAGGGAACTTCTACAGAGTGCAAATTGCTATACTAATAGAGTTGCAAATAAGCAGAATCCCTCGGTTTTAAGCAAATTGGGGCTCGAATTCCGTGATGCACGGGCAAATCGGAGCACGAATCCCCGCCATGTAGAAAACACATCACCGCCCACCAGCTAAACCAACTGAAGCGGAACTAACTAAGCGCAGCAGGCACCTACGTCTCGTGCTGAATCGAAACAGGGGGCGGCGGGGAGGAGTTCTGTTGATGCTTACGAGCTTGCGGACGGACGCGGCGGGGGAGGCGAAGGAGGTGATGGCGTAGGGGAGCACGCGGGCGAGCAGCGGCGCGAGGCGGGCGTCCTCGGCGAGGGCCAGCCGCGTGAGCATCCGGTCCAGGGCGTCCTCCCTCTCCGCGTCGGTCGGGCCGGCGGGGCGGCGGCCGGCGACGACGGCTCCGCCATCTCGGTCGGCTGGCTGGGTGCTGTGTTGGACTCGCGCGGTCGCCTCTGGCGCTTGCCTTCCGGCGCAAGAAGAAGGGGAGGAGTGCGAGAGGGTCGGGTCTGGACGTCTGGGTAACCGTTTTAAAGGACTGAGCCGGAAGTCTAAACTCAAAGAGATGCAGAACCAGCGCAAACCCTAGTGTACGTGGTTGCCTCGTGAGCACCTCGGTACCTCACCAAAAGTCCAAAACAAACAGTCCAAGTCGTCCGTTTGGAATGCAGGAACTCAAAACATAAAAATAGGGGGGAAAACAAAAAATTGGGATGTCATGTATTCTGAATTCCTACAAGAACTAAAACCAGATAAAACTTTCAAAAGCGTCGTTTGGATGTCACAAAGGAAAAACATATGAATCGTAGACACAAAGAGATGAAAACATGACATGAGACTTCATGTTAGTTTTCCTTCAAACATCATATGGAAAGCCTAGTCATATTCCTTTGTTCCAAAAGACAAAAGACCTGAATTTGTCCTCTGATCTGGTGAAATTGAATAGAATCACAAAGAAATCAAAAGACAAAGAGTATAAAATCACGACGTAATAGGCTTTTAGAATATGTAAGAGCTGAAATGGAATTGTTAGTGCACAATTGACTCTTAGCGAGAACTCCACCACTTCGGTTCAGAATCTTGGTGGCGAGCCATCACCGGCCAAGTACAATGGGATGAGAAGACCTTCGTGCCGATCATTAATGTCAATTGAGAAATAACTATTTCTAAATCGTCTAAACATTCTCACTCTCCGTATAAGAGCAAAAACAATTGAATTTCATGGGCTTTAAGATTTGGCAAGAACCAAAACATAATTGGTAGTACTAACTTTGTTTGTGTTTGAGTTTCAACATTCTTTTGCTTTGTTATTCTAGGATAGAGATATACGGTTTAGGTTCGAGAATTGCCTAATCCCCCTATTCTCTTCGAGTTTCTTGGGAAGATCTTTCCTTTCAGATACAATCTTAGAAGCAACTTAAGAAAAACACACCATGGTGACTATTTTTCTACTACCAGATTATAATCCTGCGAAATTTGTACGCGGTTACCTCCCTTAATTCCAAATTCGGGCCTAAATTTTAAGACAACTGATCAAGTGCTAAATAATTTTTATCGCCTGATCAAGTGCTAAGTGCTAACTGATCATTTCAATCAAAGCTTTATTCATAATAATGTATGCATAGATGCAGTGATTACTAATTAGGTTGCTACTACATTATTTTTCTCTCTAGCTTTGCTCAATGTTCAATCCATAGTGTAAGCAATGGAGCTGAGCTCCCTGGCATGCTTCTCCCACAACGCAACGAACACGTCCACGCCTCCCCGTTTCCACGGGCTGGGCATCAGCACCGCCACCCCGTCCTGCGGGACCTTCCCCGGCAGGAATCCGACGAGCCGCCCACCGCACCCAAAGTCCAACCGGTGCAGGTCCAGGTGCAGCCAGCTGTCGGCCTCCACGTCCGGCGACAGCACGCCGGGCTCGTCCGCGCACGCCTGCTCCAGCTCCTCATTGCCGCCACCGTGCAGCGCCCCAAAGTCGACGAATGATTGGAAGTACCGCCCGTCGACGGCGCGGATCCCCGCGCGGACCAGGGCCGCGGCGTCGGATAGGGTGCCGCTAGCCAGGTCCGCCGCGCGGGCCCCGGAGACCGCCGTGAGCACGACGTTGCCGAAGAACCCTTCGGCGGGCAGGGCGCCCGTCCCGGCCAGCCGCCCGCGGCCGTTCACCGCGACGCGTATCGACGTGCGCGCGTCGCCGGCGAGGTCGAGCCCACGCGCCGCGGTGATCTTCCGCCAGACGTGCGCTGACACGGTCTCGAAGGTGGTGTACCTGTCGTGCGCGCGGCGCTTGAGCTCGGCCACGAACTCGCTCGTGTAGTGCAGCAGGATGTTGGTGATCTCGGAAGGGTCGACGTGACGATCAGCAGCCTCGGCCGGCGGCTTGCCCGCGGCACCGCCATCCGACAGCGGTAGGAACTCGGCGCCACGGTGGTCGAACTCGCAGCGCGGCGGACGGCGCGGCACGAGCGCGGCGGGGCCGTACGGCACGGGGTCGCGGTCGACGACGTCGGGACAGCGGACGGCGTCGGCCCAGGCGTGGAGGAAGGTGGTCATGGAGTGCCCGTCGGCGGCCTGGTGGTGCGCGGACGAGGCGAGCACGATCCCGCCGCACGCGAAGCGGTTGATCTGGAGCATGAGCACGTGACGCGCGGCGCCCCTGGTGACCTCGGGGTATAGCAGGTCGAGGCTCGGCGACGGCGCGAGCGGGAGGTGGTCAGAGAGCGCCGAGGACGGCACCTCGGCCTCCACGACGAGTGCGCCCGCGCCACCCGCCCCCGTGACGAAGCAGGGACGGGCACCGCGGTCGAGGCGCGCGGCGGTGAGGAGCGGGAAGCGCGGGAGCGTGTCGGAGAGGGCGTGGAGGAGGGCCTGGTTGGTCGGGTTGGGCGGCGAGAAGGCGAAGAGGACGGTGACGTGGTAGGTCGGCGCGGCGAGGTCGAACACGGTGAGCGGAACCTCCTCCGACGGCGCCGCGGCCGGCGGTGGCACGACGAACGTCCTTTGCACCTGCACGTCCATGATCTCCATGTAGCTTAATTACTTTTAAGCGCAGCACTCTATAGCTTGTGAACAATGACTGCTCCGTATACGTGCATA